>OX457027.1:3085332-3087832 GCA_949752745.1 Protula sp. h YS-2021
GGGGGGCGGAGGTGGGTGGATGGAGGCAGAGGGGGGTAGGGTAGAGACATGCGTGTGTGGGGGGGGGGCGGAGGTGGGTGGATGGAGGCAGAGGGGGGGTAGGGTAGAGACATGCGTGTGTGGGGGGGGGGGCGGAGGTGGGTGGATGGAGGCAGAGGGGGGGGTAGGGTAGAGACATGCGTGTGTGGGGGGGCGGAGGTGGGTGGATGGAGGCAGAGGGGGGGTAGGGTAGAGACATGCGTGTGTGGGGGGGGGGGCGGAGGTGGATGGATGGAGGCAGAGGGGGGGGTAGGGTAGAGACATGCGTGTGTGTGGGGGGGGGGGCGGAGGTGGGTCGATGGAGGCAGAGGGGGGATAGGGTAGAGACATGCGTGTGTGGGGAGGGCGGGGTGGATGGATGGGAGGCAGAGAGGGGTAGGGTAGAGACATGCGTGTGTGGGGGGGGGCGGAGGTGGGTGGATGGAGGCAGAGGGGGGGGTAGGGTAGAGACATGCGTGTGTGGGGGGCGGAGGTGGGTGGATGGAGGCAGAGGGGGGTAGGGTAGAGACATGCGTGTGTGGGGGGGGGCGAGGTGGGTGGATGGAGGCAGAGGGGGGTAGGGTAGAGACATGCGTGTGTGGGGGGGGGCGGAGGTGGGTGGATGGAGGCAGAGGGGGGGGGGTAGGGTAGAGACATGCGTGTGTGGGGGGGGGGCGGAGGTGGGTGGATGGAGGCAGAGGGGGGGGGGTCGGGTAGAGACATGCGTGTGTGGGGGGGCGGAGGTGGGTGGATGGAGGCAGAGGGGGGATAGGGTAGAGACATGCGTGTGTGGGGGAGGGCGGGGTGGATGGATGGAGGCAGAGGGGGGTAGGGTAGAGACATGCGTGTGTGGGGGAGGGCGGGGTGGATGGATGGAGGCAGAGGGGGGTAGGGTAGAGACATGCGTGTGTGTGGGAGGGGGGAGGGGGTGGAGGCGGAGGGGGATAGGGTAGAGACATGCGTGTGTGGGGGAGGGCGGGGTGGGTGCATGGAGGTGGAGGGGGTAGGGTAGAGACATGCGTGTGTGGGGGAGGGCGGGGTGGGTGGATGGAGGTGGAGGGGGTAGGGTAGAGACATGTGCAAGAAACGGAATTATTCCCAATAACGTCGTATTACTACATATTGCCCAAACATCGACACCATCTACTGACACTATTTGTGGACACCATTTGTTGATACCACATGTTGGCACCATTTGCTGACACCGGATGCAGTAACAACACAACGCACCATATGTTTTCGATTTTCTGGCACACAACATGGATATGAGGCATCCCTACGACATGAGGCATCCCTGTGATATGAGGCATCCATGTAATATGAGGCATCCCTACGACATGAGGCATCCCTGTGATATGAGGCATCCCTACGACATGAGGCATCCCTGTGATATGAGGCATCCCTGTAATATGAGGCATCCCTACGACATGAGGCATCCCTGTGATATGAGGCATCCCTACGACATGAGGCATCCCTGTGATATGAGGCATCCCTGTAATATAGGTATCCCTACGATATGAGGCATCCCCACGACATGAGGCTTCCCTGTGATATGAGGCATCCCTGTAATATAGGTATCCCTACGATATGATGTATCCCTACGATATGAGGTATCCCTACGATATGAGGCATCCCTACGATATGAGGCATCCCTACGATATGAGGCACCCCTGTGATATATTAAAACATTTTGTCGCCCAGATTTTTTTTTTTTGGATTTGGCCTGTGTACACTTACTGTATGTAACAACGTGAAGACAGTGTTGATCACTAAGAAGACGTTGACCAATAAGACAATGTTGACTAATAAGATAATGTTGACCAATAAGATAATGTTGACCAATAAGACAATGTTGACCAATAAGACAATGATGGCACAACTCAAAGACGAGGCAAGTATTTGATGTGATGTAAATCGAAAGTTTTACTTGGCTTGGAATAGCATATGTTACAGGAAAGCAAAGTGATTCAAGTGATTTAAGTGATTTAAGTGATTCAAGTGATTTAAGTGATTTAAGTGATTTAAGTGATTCAAGTGATTTAAGTGATTTAAGTGATTCAAGTGATTCAAGAGATTTAAGTGATTTAGGTGATTCAAGTGAATCAAGTGATTTAAGTGATTCAAGTGATTTAAGTGATTCAAGTGATTTAAGCGATTCAAGTGATTCAAGTGATTTAAGTGATTCAAGTGATTTAAGTGATTGAAGTGATTCAAGTGATTTGAGTGATTTATGTGATTCAAGTGATTTAAGTGATTCAAGTGATTTAAGTGATTTAAGTGATTCAAGTGATTTAAGTGATTGAAGTGATTCAAGTGATTTGAGTGATTTATGTGATTCAAGTGATTTAAGTGATTTAAGTGATTCCATCATCTGGGACAATTTAACATCACACAAACACCAAGATTAATAGCTATTGGCTTATTTTGAGTCCACCGGAAACAATTATTGACCAGTAAATGTCAACATTTTCACAGCTGGTCA
>OX457027.1:3092832-3141050 GCA_949752745.1 Protula sp. h YS-2021
AGAAAGACATTCTTTTGATTTTTTATTTTATTTTTTTTTTATTCTTATTTTTATTTATTTATTTATTTATTTATTTATTTTTGCTTAGTAAAGCGACGACTTCAGCAATGACCGCTCTTGCAAGAAAATTGTGTAATGCGTTTAAAAGTTTAACACGTGACTGTCACAATTATGACGTCATGCCGATCAACACTGCATTATTTAACTCGTGTGTATTCAGAACGGCAATGTCTAAAACCCGGTACGGAATCCTGGAATGGAATGGAATGATGACCCAACTTAAAAACCCGGAATGGAATGGAATGGAAGAAATCATTCCACGCCTTCCCTTTCCAGGATTCTATTCCGGGTTTCAGACGTTGCCATCAAGGGCATAGCTAGCTTGGAGCTGAGCAATTAGTGAGCTAAAAAAAACCTGTCTTTTATGTAATCCATTGATCATTTTGTATAAAGGAAATGACATTTATGGGCCAATAAATCCTTTTACTTAATAAAGCACCGTCGTTTCTCACCATTTGTTTTGGTAGCCACTCACAACGGTAACATTTGTCTGTGCACCATGTAGTGACATGTAGTCGTTACGTCATTCGACACAACACTGCGTCATTCGTGACGTAAATTTTAATGCCAAAATCCTTATTGGCGTCATTATTTCAACTTCAGTTGTATGAATTTAGTTATAATAATGCCAATACAGCAGAAATTTTTGAAATAAGAAAACTTCGAGAATATGTTGATTAATCTTTTTGATTCCATCAAAATGAGGTATCCTAATTAAAATTAAATTGGCACCACCGCAATCGAACATAACAACTAGTTTTTCCCTTGTTCATTTGCATATATACAAATGTATCTATTCTGTAGCGAAAGCGATCGGTCATCCCCCCCCCTTCCCCTCGGGGTGGGTGGGGGAGGGAGGGGGCATTCCACCACCAATTGGTCATCATGCTTGTCCATGACCTTTAAAAACGATCCCTAAACGCCGAGTTTTCATTTTTAAATAATACGCGGAGTGCAGTTCTGAAAATGCCCCCTCTTTTGGTAAACGTATTGAATATGGAACGGAAACTACACCCCCACCCCCCCCCCCACCCCCAGTTCCAACGAAATTGGCATTCAGCACGGATCTCACCTGGCCTCAAAATTAAATGGTAATGCGAGTGACTCCAAGTGGCTTCCTCGCTCATCGCTCAAAAGTCTAGGGGCAATACGATCGAACCCGCGCTACGTCACGTCACGGCAAACATCGCTCAAATTTTCGGGGGCAATACGATCGAGCCCGCGCTACGTTACGTCATGGCTATTCCCTGACATTACCAATTCTTGTGGTGCGAATTGTCTTTCAATTAATTGCAATTCATTCGTGACCCCGTGGTAAGAAATGCTTCGTACTCCTGCTATCTTGATACACCACCGTACTATTTTTAGCATCATAGCAAATTCTGATGAAATACATGCTTACAAAAAAAACAAACTATTTTTCATGTCGAGGAATGCCGGGTAAAAACATGTAAAGCGATGTGTGAACATGAATCACTGAATCTAGCAACGTCTGATTCTCTAATATGTTTGCAATTGAGAGGAAGTAAAGAAATGAGTTGCCTGTCGGATGTTAAGCCTATCGTAGTGATGGGTTTCTGTGAACTCTGCTCGCCAATTGGCTTTTGCCAAAATTCCAGAAAAGAATGATTATATAGCTATATATAAATAAACAAATCATGAATCTGTACAGCATAGAAAGAGTATTTTATGGGAATATATATAAATCCTGAAGGCAACTATGTATTTCATTTGCGTTTTTTTCTTTTTTCCCCTTTTTTCTTGACAGCAATCTAAGGTTTAAATGAAGCAGCAACTATGATCAGACGGTTCAATCGCAACATTTAATCGCAGTCATTGTTTATAGAACACGTGGTATACAACCACATAACAACTAAATACCCACATGAACAAATTATCGCTCACCGGGATAGCGGGGGGGGGGGGGTGAAAAACTTGATAAGACAAAACTCTAAAATGAAGATTAAAACATGAGAATTTGATGAGCACGCAAGGAGGCAGGGGTGGGGGGTGGTGAATTTAACCGAATCCATAATCGTTTTTTTATTATTTTTTCTTTGGGGGGTGGGGGAGGGTGTAGTGCTAGCATGCGAGGGTGCTATAGGGCTAAGATAGGATTGTGGTGTAGGGCTGTGATAAGGGGGGGGGGGTGTGGGGATATGATGATAGGGTGCTGTGCGGCTGTGATGGGAGGGCGGGGTAGGGCTGTGATAGGACGGGGTTATGATGGGAGTGTAGAGTGTCGCTACGATGAGAGGGTGGTGTAAGGGTATAATGGGAGGGTGTAACGTAACAGACTTTCCATACCAGGTGGGGAGGGGGAGGAGGGGAGTTGAAAGTTTTGCGTCCATACTTAAACGAAAGGGCTCTACCTGTCTGATGAGTAAGTGCTTGTCGTTAGCGTTCGTCAGCTTTCGTAAGCGTTCGTAAGCCTTCGTCAGCATTCGTCAGCGTTCGTAAGCGTCCGTCAGCGGTCGTAAGTATTCGTCAGTGTTCGTGAGCATTCGTCAGCGTTCGTAAGCATTCGTCAGCGATCGTAAACATTCGTCAGCGTTCATGAGCATTGGTCAGCGTTCGTAAGTGTCCGTCAGGGTTCGTGAGCATTCGTCAGCGTTCGTGAGCATTCGCCAGCGTTCCTCAGCGCCCGTAGGCATTCGTCAGCGCTCGTTCACTTTAAAGCTGTAACTATTTTTGATTTCGTGAACTTTTTAAATGTGAAATGCAGACACTTTCATGCTTGGGATTCAATTTAATGTCGTGGTCCAAACAACAAGTTAAAGAAATGCGTGCGTATAGAAATCGATGATGTTTTATTTACAATTTAAAAATGTAATGACATGTAACGGATTGTGACACAAATGTAGGGCATAATGACACAAACGTGATGAATTGCTACATAAATGTAACACAGTGCGATACAAATGTAACGCATAGTTACATAAATGTAACACTTTGTGACACAAATGTAACGGTCTTTCTTGTTCCACATTGAACAGCAACTGCAAAATCCTCGTCTCTAAAAAATCAGCCGATTTTTCGATTTACCTGAGATTTACAGGCCAAGCGATAAACTCACAGCAGAGGGCAATGCTTGGCCTTAACCCAGGCTCAATCTGACCAGATTTCTGCTTTCTTAGTTAATTAAGCTGTGATGCTAAATGGTATTCAACAAATGCTTTAATTATTACCAGTATATGAGCTACTTGTTTGAACACATTGGCAATCAAGTCCCCTATTCCCAGTGGCCTTATTCACAAAAGTTAACTGTAACTGATTCCGTTAACTGCTCTTTACTAAAATGTCCGACAGGAAGTTGATAAAATGCGTCTTGCTTAACAAAATAACTCCATCTATACATAGTTTGCAATACAGCTAGATGAGCTGCATTTCCCTTCAGGGCGTACGGTTACATATGTATTTGGGCGGTGAACTTTGTGAAATACAGCGGCTGGGGGTGGGGTAGGGGAGTAAGTTTTGACTGAAAATAAAAATCAGTTTTGAAAGCCCTTGAAGAGCTTGCGATTATTAAACAGCAGTTTTGCAGCGGCGATGTTGCTGTCACAACCAAACCACCATTCTCCTGTGTTACGGGGGTAGCTCGGCGTGGCGTCAAAGACCTGCAAGCAAATAACACTACGCCATTATGACGTCATCCGTAAACAATAACAACCATGTCGCTCTCGTTTTTACATTTTTCTTGTATGAGTTTTGTCAAATCAAAACGATTGGTATTCTGTCAACAAAAAGCAATTGTACGTCAACGATTAATTAAAACATCATACTAACGATTAGATGAGATAAGTGGATTTTATCCGGAAGCTTATCTGCACATCATCACCACCTAACCCCCCCCCCCCCATGCCCACCTCAACCCCCTCTCCCAAAGACCGCCCCTCCCTGACAGATAATCACCTATCCCAACCCATGCCCTCTACCATCCCCACACCCACTCCCAGGCCCTCCTTAATAACAGTGCCCAGACGCTTAGCTGTACATCATCATCACTAACCCCACCCACCCCCCATCCCACCTCCACGTCACCCCCTACCTCCACGCCCTCCCCCACCCCACGCCCACCCCCACCCCTTCCTCTGATAACAATGTCCCGAAGCTCACCTGCACTGGATCGTTGTTAATCCTGTAGTAACTCTGATCCTTGAAGAAATACGTCACGCCATATGACGTCACAGCGGCATCTATGGACGTCACGGGTAGATTCCACCAGGATAAGTCACGTGGGTTTCCATTGACGCCTTTCAATACCTTAGTTGCCTTGTTTTTTCGCTTTAGAATGTAGTATTCAGAACCTAGAAAAAAAAATAAAAAAATAAAAATAAAAAAGAACATAAAACACAACATAAAACACAATTCAAATTCACATCTTTACAAGTATTTATCGATATAGAATATAAAATGTAGAACATATAAAAAAAGTAACACCTAGTTACCAAGTTTTATAGTTGTTTGTTATCTATATTATATATTTATAAGGATTTAAAAAAATAGAATTTATGCGTGGTATATATCCATACCTTTCATGATGTAGATGCGGCCAGTGCTTTCCCACACAAACGCCGCATCGATGGTGGTCAGGTCGTTGGGCAGTCCCAAACTAGCCAACTTTTTATCATATATCAAGGTTTTGTTTTCGTTAAATACATAGTAGCGATTATCCTTGAATAGGAGCGTGTAGGCGGGGACATCCCTCCAAGCTTCTAAATATAGAGCTGCATCAATCCCATTGGTTATTCCTGGCCAATCATCGCTGATCTTAGCCGGGTAGCCAAAGGAAATCCCGATATTACTCAGTTTTACGTAGTAATCCCCCTTGAAGGCGTAATTCGACAGTACGCCGTTATATGACATATGCGAGGTAATAGCATCGATGCTGGAATCGTCACAAAAGTCAGGCGCGGTTGGGCTTCCGTACATGGCCTGAATGCCCGCTATGTCGTCACTGTGAAGTTCGAAATCGGGCACGTAACCGCGGTAATACGGAGCCATAAGGGCGTCGGTGAAGGTCGAGTGACCGAGCCCGAGAGAGTGTCCGATTTCGTGAATAGCCACCTGGAAGAGGTTAATGCCTGTAAAAAAAAATAACAAAAATAAATAAATAAATCAATAAACAAAATGCGGTGATTTGGGTCGGTATTCATAAATAACTTACTGTCTAAATGATGTCACTGGTGTTATTGGGTTGCTTTTTTTATTTAACGTGACGTTGTTACATTATGGCTGACCGCTGGAAGCTTGTTAAAAGTCGCTGTAGGCAAAAAGTAGTTCCGATTTTTCAATAGAAGTACTATTTTCAATGGTTAGTAAAAGGAGAAGGTCTAACGCATTGCTGACCGAACTGCTGTAGAGGTTGGCTGGAAGCGCTACTAACGCCAGTAGGGTTTCATGAATACGGAACCAAAGTTTCCAAGCAAACAATCAAATGTCGCAGAATCGTTACGAAAAAAATAGCAATGTTGCTGTCAAAAGTAGATCGATTTTGTGTCAGAAATTTTGACACCATAAACAGTTTACGCCAAAACAACGTTCAATTGTTAGAAGTCTCATTGTGAAAATACTGATTCAAAATACTGAAATACTGATTCAAAATACTACAATCTAATACATTCTCAATATCACAAGTGGCAGTTTTTTTTTTTATAAATACCGGTCCCGGTAATTATTGATTAGTTGTTAGACGTAATTAAGGTTGTCCAGAGCTTCCCCCCGCCACCCCCCCCCCCCGAAAAATGTAAATATAGGAATAAAAATAAATAATAGCGAGCTTTGATCAAATTGCAATATATGCTCGTTCAGTGTATCCCCCTACTATGTCACCAATTGTGCGAACTGGGGCATATATTTATTTATATATTTATTTTATTTATCTTATTTCGTAATTTTACTTTATTTTATTTATTTAATTATTTTTATTATTTATTTTACTTATTTATTTATTTATTTATTTATTTATTTTATTCATTAACATATTTTTGCTTATTTATTTAATTTTATTCATTAACATATTTTTATTTATTTATTTATTTATTTATTTATTTTGTTCAGTGTACTGAATATAGTATAAGTATAGAATACAGAAACACAATGCGTACCGGAGTAAGTAGCGATTGTCCAAGTTTCCGCTTCGTCAAAATGTGCGTCTCCTTCGATATCGTTCCCGTACAGAGGGTAATACGCATGCGCAAGGACGCCTCCCTGTCCGTCAAAAGGTGAGCCGTCATTGTGGTCCCCGGACACGAAGGAAATGTAGATATCGGCGGCACCAGCAGCCACTTCGGTAAAGGTCAAGGGCGAGACATCGGACCAGACCTTGAAAGCACGGCTGATTTCACTGTCGACTTCTGATTGGCTTAGATCTGGTGTGTAGTTGATGATCCGGTATGTCAAGTCGTTCTGTGGCCACCTGTTTCCTGTCAACAAAAATAAAACAAAAGTTTACTCAAAGCGGTGTCTACCCATGTCAGGGTAAATTTGCCATGTAAAAATAGCACAAGGTCAAACTTTTTTCAACGCGAAAAATTTATATGTATGTATATTAGGAACCACAAGGCACCAAGTACAAGTACCATATATAGATATATAAGTACCACAAGGTACTGCTGATTGCTAGTACTGCTGATTGCTAGTGTGTGATCTGCAATCCGGTAAGCGCAAAAGCCATTTTCGAGAGGTTTTGAAAAAAAATAACAACCTCTTGTCTTATAATATTGAAGTTTATAGCAGTGACTTGGTTAAGGAGGGAAGGTTTACCGCCAATGACATATCTCTTGTTTGCTGAAACGTCCTGCAATCCGTCCAATCCCGGGATGTCCTCTCTGGTCCGGATGTCCTTCACCCCACAGCGCTCACGTGACATGAGCTTCCTGGTTGGCTCGTCGAGTTCGCCGGTGACGCTCAGGCCGTAGGCTCGGTTCCTTGCTTGGAATAGCTTTAGGCCAAGCTTATAGGCTCCGGCCGGATCCGAGTTAGCAAGGTCACGTAGTTTACTATCCGGAACGGACGATCCAGCGTAGCCGAACTGTGTCAGGTAATTCTAAAGACGAGACAAGAGTTAAAATATACAAGATGAAACTGTTTCGATTTCTTTCTTTGTGTGGGGTTGATGTGGGAGCGGAGTTGGTATTTATAATTATCACTTCTCCGACCGGAGGCATTTGACATACAGACCACACAGTAAATAAGACCACCTCACAAATTGGACCACACGGGAAATAGGACCATCTCATGAATGGGACCGGCACCGGAAATGGGACCACCTCACCAATAGGACCACTTTTCAATGGCCCCGTTTTCTTTCAGCCTTATATTATGAAGAATCCCAAGGATGGGACCAACAGCCTAAACGTTGCTCCTCTTTCCTCACGCGTCCACCGTACTTCGGGGGCGGGGTATTTGGGATGGGAGAGGGGCGATACTGTGACTGTAAGGACGGCCATGGCTGCTCTGTCGGCTCTTTTTTTTTTTTTTTTTTTTTTTTTTTTTTTTGCATCGACATTTTAGCACATCGAGGGAAGGGGGGCACACGCGTACAAACTGGCTACCAAGCGTGTCCACGACTTTCTGAAACGACCCCTAAAAGCGGAGTGCTAATTTCGAATTAATACCCCCATTTCAGTATGATTTCGGGATAAACCCCCTTTGTGTCGGAAATACGGAGCTCTGAATGAAAATTACCCCCCCCCCCCACCTCCCTTTTTTAATGAAATTGGTACTCAGCCCCGACATCGTCGCCTCAAAATTACCTCCCCTCTCTCCTTTTTCTGCTTTTTTATTTATTTATTTATTTTTGGACACGCATAATAACACATATGATACCAAGTGTCCCCCCCCCCCCCCGCCATGTGCCAAATCCCCCTCCCGCCGTGTTCCTACATGCTATGAAGTATTATAAATAATTCTGCATAACTCAACAAAGTAATGCCAATACCAAAGGCCCAGTGGACCCACAGTCAAACGTTTCGGTCTGCCAAGCAACAGACAAGTGTTGTTTTAGGTTTGAGCCTCCCTCTTTGTTTTGTTGTCCAACAGCCAACCTCTACGGCGTTTCTGTCGGTGGTACATAAAACCCAGTGGAAATTCCGCGAAAATAGCACTCATAAAAGAAAAGAACTATTTTTTAAACTCTTTCTGTTATGTATAAACAAAGAGCGTATGGATATTTTAAAAGGTAGTTCCTCTCTTTTATTTCTACTATTTTCGCGCACACTTGTCTGTTGTTTGCTAGTGGGTCTGCAGAGAGAAAAGGTGTTACACACAACCGACCGAACCGCCGTAGAGGTTCGCTGTTGAACAACAACGGTATGGGGGCGGGATGCTATTGTAACAGTCCGGTATTATAGATGCTTTGGTTGGCCATTATGGGTGGGCGGGTTGGTCTTTATGGTGGGCTGGTTGGTCATTATGGGTGAGCTGGTTGGTCATTGTGGGTGGTCTGGTTGGACATTATGAGTGGGTTGATTGGGTTATTCTATGAACTGTTCCAGCTACCCCTCCACAAAATGTGAAGGAAGACGATAGAAAATAAACAATATTTTAAAACTTCTAGAACAAACAGTTTAGCTTTGTATTATAAACATAAACAAAAGACCTCTCAAGCCCCCAACACCCTCCAACAAAAGTCAAATATATTACTCAAATAATCGGAAAACATAATTTCTATTGCAGTCATTCGGCTCTCACTTGAACAAACACTTCATACCAGAAACTCACATATTGATAGCTGCGTTTTATTTCATAGAAACGTTCTATAAAACCAATGAGCAATTTTTATGGCCTTACATTATTCATGTATTTAATTTTTATATCAAAAGACAATAAACTTTCTCTGGCTATAGCTTGCCGAAATTTCGTCCTTTTTTTTTTTTTTTTTTTTTTTTTTTTTTTTTTTTGTAGTTTGAAATCTCGTAGCCGTTTTATTCGAGCGAATTTTCATATCAATTTCCATGTCAATTTTCTTCTGTTAATTTTCATACTTTTATACCAAGCAACTTCGGCCCATTAACAAACAGTACGACTATTTAGTCTCATAATTTACATGTCGGCTTTATGTAATATAAATAATTTCCATAAACAATGCATTGGACCAGGAAGAAAAATAGTCTTGTTTCTGATCTCATTTTAGAAAAAATTGTATTTTTTTATTGAAACTGTTTATTATTTTTTACAATGAGCACATAGAAACTGTTTTTTCAGTAATTTTTTTTTTTATTTTTGAAAATTTCGTGACTCGGCATTTTGGCAAAAACTCTCGCTTTATTTCTTTTACTCAGGGCACGTGTTCTAATGGTTAAATACAACTTTTAACTGACGTCACACATATATATTGCCAATTTCTAATCTGTTGTTTTCCACTGTTTGAAGTGTTTCTGGCCTGGAAAAAGCCAGCACTGAAGGCGTGGGAGCAAAATTTCCGCAAAAATTTCCACTACGAAAGTCCATTTTAAGGGCTTTTTATTCTTTCCCAGTGAATCGATTTTTACTTTACAATTTTACACACCCCTGTCGCCAGTCCATTTCCTTTCTTCTTCTTTTTTCTTTTTTGTATTTACTCGAAATTTTGTACACCCGATCGGGTTCCTTTTTTATTTGCCATTTTAGTGACCCGGCTGGGGAATGAGAAACAAGGTTATTTTTTCCCCGGTTTAGCCTTTTCAAATGAAAAATATCAAAGAAACAACTTTAGTCAAAAAAACAAAAACAAAGAAAAAAAAAGAACAAAATAACACAGACCAAAGGGACATTGTAAAACCTTAATTTCCGACATCAATCAAAGATGTTCTTAACTTTTTTCTGATGAACTTCAGCGCTAAAGGAAAAACTTTAAACTACGCCTTAAATAGACTTCTTGGCCTTTGTCTTTCTTAAAGTTAGCTCAATGGAACCACGGACTGAGCGTATAACTAGCGGACAAAACATTAAAAAACACACACACATACACATACACACACACACACACACACACACACACACACATACACACAAGCAGCAAAAAAAAAAAAGGCATAAGAGTCACTCACCATGGCATCGTCTTGCGTGATGCTGTCGGCTTTCTGGATCCTGCACTCCGATCCGGACACAGTCCAGACCAAAACCACAACGGATAGAAGCCTCTGCTTCATCGTGACCAAGCTTCCAATTTCCCCCTTCTTATTTTAATTTATTTATTTATTTATTTACTTTTTACTCTTTGACCTACGTTGCCCCTGCGCTGTCCCCGTATCGCACTGGAGTTCCAAATGATGTCTCTTTTTTTTTTACTCTGCGAGGGGGCTTTTTATACGGCGGTTCGTTGCGCTCGGTGAAGTCGGCTGTGTCCGATCTTGTTTATCGTTTTGTGCCGATGGTTTTTATTATTCTTTCATTGTTTTCTTTTCTTGTGTTGCGTGTAGAGAAGCAAGGTGGGGGGTGGCAGGGGTGGGGGGAGGAGAGTGGGGGACGGGGTGGGGTGTTAGTTTTTGAGTTGAGAACTTGTAAAAGCGTGACGTATTTCGGTTGTCGTGCTTTCGATGACGTCGGGTGATGTAGGGTGGCCGAGAGAGGGAGAGGGGGGGGGGAAGTGAATAGAGATAAATAAAATCCCTTTTTTCTCAAATAAATATTATTTCTGTTAAGTAAGAAACGGTCATCTACAATGACCACTTGGGTCTTTTCAAAGTTATAGGAGTGTGAAGACTTAAGTGGCATTGCATGAAAGAAACATTCGAACAATGACGACTCCCACCCCCCCCCCCCTCACTCTACCCCCACATGACGCAGCTTTCGTCGTCACGACTTCTGCCCTCACCACCATCACGTTACCTAATGTCAAAACAAAACGAACTGCCCGCTTGGTTGAGGATGAAAGAGGTCAGACGATTTTAGCATTTTATTATTCTCTCAGGCAATAAGATTAATGCACAAAACATTAGAATGAGACAAAGAGATGCCTGCATTATTTTTAATCTGTTATTACGCGTGGATTTTTAAGTCATCCGTTAAAAAATCCTCTTTCTTCTAGAAAAGCTGAGTTGCTCTAATCCGCTCTATTCTGATTAGAGTTTTTTGTTTGAATGGGGCATCCCCTCCCCCCTCCCCTGCCACTCCCCCCCCCCCCACACTCCCTTTGGGTTGAGTCACTGGCTTAGTAATAACTACCACAGAACTAAACTAGCTTATGCATGACTAAATATTCAGGGCATGTTGTGCTTATTTTCTTAACACATAATTGACAAGCTTGGACTTGGTAAACAAAAATACCATACAATAAGAAACCTAGCTGGCTCTGCCCGAACTCCTCGTGAATGACTAGGTCGGGACTATCCCCTACCACCAATCCCCACCCCCACCCCCTTCCTCCACCACCACCCCACATAAAAAGAAAAGGTCCTTTTTTTTTCTTTTTATTATTATTTAAAAATACATATATTAATTGAAAAAAAAAGTTGTCAATTTTCTTTGCAAAAAAAAAAAAAATTCAGGAAACCTCTTTTTTTCTTGAATCCATTCCAAATTTTAAAGAAACAAATTTGTTTCCCTCAGTTTTCTTTTTTTTTACGACTAAAATAAAACAATTGCTAAGCCTGTAAGAAATCCGTGCCAATCTTAGCACGGGCTTTTTTGCAACTGAAATGGCTTCTGGAATGAATATGAAATATCATTGCTTTCAGAGGGTGGGTGGAGAGGTTAGGGTTGCGGGGAGGGGGTGGGGGGGCGGTTAAAAAATTCGCCAGAATTCCACGTATGTACTTTATGGATGGTCCGTTTCTACACTTATCTCTATTAAAGACATGTTTTTCACGTTCAGGAAAAGTAGTTGAGAAACGAGAGTTCTGGACCAAAAATTGGCGCCAAAATGACGTCACAGGGTGGTCCAGAACTCTCATGAGAGTTCTGGACCAGATGGTAATTGAAAGAGCGCGCGCCTGTATGAATGACGTCATAATGAGGTCATCATGACATCATTAGTCACGTGACATGTCAATCATGTGTCACGTGTCATATGTCACATGACCTGTCAATCATGTATATGAGGAAAATTTTCCCGATCAATAACCTTCTGACCTGAATGGCTCAGTTGGTAGAGCGCAGGGCCCGTAATGCTGAAGCATGATCTGAAGGTCGGTGGTTCGAGCCCGCCCTCCGGCACTACTTTCACTTTCTGTCAATCATATCATTTAGGTTGTCAAAGTGAGTCTTTAGTCACGTGACCTGTCAATCATATGTCACGTGACCTATAAATCATGTTTCATGTGGCTCTAATTGTATATGAGGACTATTTTCCCAATCATTAACCTTCTGGCCGGAATGGCTCAGTCGGTAGAGCATAGGACCCGTAAGCGGACCCATGATCTGAAGGTCAATGGATCGAACCCGCCCTCGGGCATCACTTTCATATCATGGGGACCCCCCCCCCCCCTGGTGAAGAATCATATACCATGGGGACCCCCCCCCCCCTGGTGAAGAGTCATATACCATGGGGACCCCCCCCCCCCCCCCTGGTGAACAATCATATACCATGGGACCCCCCCCCCCGGTGAAGAAGTATATCATATCATGGGACCCCCCCCCCCCTAGGATGTGATTCAACACTCCTATAAGAGCACATTGTCTGTGCACATATACATCATTCAAGCTCTGACTGCCGTTGGATACACAGGGGAAAAAAGTGAAAACAGTTGCTCTTACCTATTGTGTTGTGCTGTGCTGTTCAAGAACAAGTGAAGGATTGACTGGAATACACATAGGAGACGAAGTGAAACATTGACTATTCTTTGGAAAAAGGAAGTGAAACATTAGCTATTCATTGGAAAAGAGAAGTGAAAGATTTGGTTATTCTTTGGAAAAGGGAAGTGCAAGATTGGAAGACAAATTAACCAATGACTTGTGGTAAGTCATCTTTTTTTTTTTTTTTTTTTTTTTTTTTGAGTTGAAGTGAATTCAAAACTTTGTAAAATGTTTTTTTTTTTTTTTTTTTTTTTTTTTTTTTTTTTTTGAGTTGAAGTGAATTCAAAACTTTGTAAAATATTTTTTTTTTTTTTTTTTTTTTTTTTGGTAACATTATGTTACATTATGTAACACAATGTGACACAATGTTACACTATGTTATATCATGTGACACTTTGTTACATCACGTGACTATGTAACATCATATAGCTATATGACTATTGAATTGCTATATGAACATAATTAGTCAAACGTATGTATGTCATTATCAGATCGTTCAACAGAGAAGTCGTAATGGCTCACTGGTTAGAGCGAACGACTAGCAACCTAAGAGCCCCGGGTTCGGTTCCCGGCTGGGACAAAAAATTTTTTTTGGTTATTTTTAGTTTTTGCTCATTTTTATGACTCTGTGACATTATGTGACAACATGTGACTGTGACATCATGTGACTCTGTGACAATATGTGACTCTATGACTTTTTAAAATTTTTTTTATTATTATTATTATTATTATGATAATATTTAATTAGTCATATTTCAATGGTTTCCCCATTGCAATAACTACACATAGCATAAGTGCACTCGTACAGAGTGTGGGAGAAAAACTGATCGATAAATTCAGAGTGCACTCGTACAGAGTGTGGGAGAAAAACCGATCGATAAATTCATAGTGCACTCGTACAGAGTGTGGGAACGATCAATAAATTTGAGAAGGAATGGGATTTTCCCTACGTTAAGTCTAATGTTATGTTTTAAGTTATAGTAGTTGGAAAATGACACTTCTAAAACACATTTAGCAAATGTAGTTTTTAACACCATATAATATATAAAATAAATTTAAACATTTTAGCATGCTACTTATTTGAATGTTCTAAAGTTATAGTAGTGGGAAAATGGTGGTTCTAGACCAACTTTAACAAATTTAGTTTTTAACACCATATGATATATAAAATAAGTTTGAACATTTTAGCACGCTACTTATTTGAATATTCTAAAGTCATAGTAGTGGAAAAATGGTGGTTCTAGACCAATTTTAACAAATTTTGTTTTTTGACAAAATATGATGTATAAAATAAGTTTAAACATTATACAATGGTGTAGTAGAGTAAAAATGAGGGTTCTAGACCAACTTTAACAAATTTTGTTTTTTGACAAAATATGATGTATAAAATAAGTTTGAACATTTTACCATGGTGTAGTAGGGTAAAAATCAGGGTTCTAATCCAAAATTTAATTTTTTTTGAAAACATATTATGCTTTTCTTTTCTTAATGCTTTCAGGTATCGTCAGAACACATCGCTCTCCGCTTTCACCTGATTATTAACAATGTCAACATTACTTCTTCACCGATGTGTAGAGACCATGGATGACGTCTTCAAAGTGAACTATGTTGACTATGTGTTTTCAAAGCTTCCTGCTTTTGAATCTAATTGGATTTTACAAGTGAAGAATTTGCATAAGCATTGGGAAGCTGTTGGAAAGATAATTCCAAGAGATGAATTCATCCGCTCATTTCTACAGGAATGTGAAGAACTACTTTTACCATCAACTTACGACATTGATTCAGCATTTATCCGCGCGAATACAACTTGGGCAGCTGAACTCATGCTAGTTGTAGCTGCTAGAATTATTTTACATTATGATGATGGCGTTCCATTGACGACGAATGCATCAGAACTTGTTCGATTCAACAATGAACGAGTTGAAGTGAATTCAAAGCTTTGTAAAATGTTTGAAGAACTATAAAAAAGCTGACTCTGCAATTTCTAATGGCATAAAAGGAGAAGGGTGAAGTGAAGTCATCATTCAACGCGCAGCCATGGAGAAGACAAGCAGCTTTAAAATTAGTGCAAACTTAACCATTACTGTGGAGCATGGAGAATTTGGGCTATTTCTTCGAATCAAACGTGGAGAGAGATGGCTTGCTTTATCACCATCTTTGTGGAAGATTGTGTGTCAGAACTTGACAAGATTACGCAACATTGGCTTCAAACTGTACTTAACGCAAACGAAGTGGCTTGAAGTCATTTCATACTTGGATATGCGCTATGTGAGTTTTGTGCAAACATCACTGTTTGAAGGGAAAGAATATACGCGTTACATCAACATGAATGACGGTGAATGGGGGACATTGCTTCAGGAAATCCATAGCATAACCTCAACCTTACTGCCATGTACGGAATGTCATGGGAAGAAAACTCCTGTTAAGCTGCAAAAGGACAATCGAATGAAAGTGTCAAAGCTATCCAAGAAAAGACTGGCTGAAGTTCAATTGGAGAATATGTATGTGCAAAATCAACTTGGACTTACCTGTGAATATTGTGGTGCTTACGGATATGCTGAGGATTATGATTGTCACTGCCACAAGTACAATTGCAAGTTGTGTGAACCTGACAACTTCTGCAACAAGTGCGGCTCACTAACAGTATCTGCCGAGTAAGACTGAGAGTCATTTGCTTGCCAGTCGTCAAAGTGTGTAGACGTGTCATATGGATATGTGAAAGATGGATGTAGAAACGTTTTTCAAGGAGACGTATGTGGACTACATGATAAGTGAACTGGCGCGTTTTGGATCTATTCAACAACAACTGGAACACTTTGACATCTATTGGGAACTTGCTCATTCCACGCTGAACGTACCGAAATTACGTGAGGATTTCATCAAAGAGTGTGTGCTTTCAAACATTGACGGAGCTGAGGAGTTTGATGTGGAAGCAGCATATCACTTCGCTCGATTTGATCCAAGACTGTTTGATGAAGTGAGAGAGTGGTTAATCTACATTGCAGTATAATGACAGACATTACATTGAGACAATATATTGTGCAAAAGACATATTGTGAAGAAATGTTATTAGCTGTAAAAAAGTTTGCATGTTTAGTATGTCCTGCTTGTCAAAATGAAGAGTGTTCAGAACATACTTGTCATTCTGCATGTGTCTATACATATTGGAATGAAGCTAAATATTACATTCATTTAGATAAAGTGTTAGATAATGCAAATCAACGTTGTGAAAAATATGGTGTAGATGCTATCACATTTGATGAATTAAGTAGTTGGTTAATGTTCATTGAAGATCAATGGACTCCAATTATTCACACCATTGTATCAATACTTGATTTGTAAGATATGTTGATAAAATGCAAGATGTGTTGATAAAATAAAATGTAAGATATGTTAACAAGTGTTAATCATTTAGTGTTAACATGTCGACGTGGAAAGACTACCTAACCAATATTTATTTTAAACCTGGTCAACCCGGGGCATTTGCTGGTCCATACAAACTTTATCACATATTAAGAAAACATGATCAACCAGTCACTCATTCGCAAGTGAAGAAATGGTTACAGGATCAAGATGCCTTCAGTTTACTACAACCTGTAAAATACAGGTTTAAAAGGCAACGTGTCATTACGCGTGGAATTGATGACATGTGGGATATTGATTTAGCTGACATGGGAAACATAGCTCCATATAATGATGACACCCGTTTTTTGTTGGTTGTCATTGATGTGTTTTCCAAATATTTATGGGTGCAACCAATACCTAACAAATCACATACCAGCGTCATAGAAGCCTTTCAAAAGATTTTTCATGAAACACAACGAAGACCACGAACTCTAAGGTCGGATAAGGGAACTGAATTTAAAAACAGATGGGTAAAAGCTTTTATGAAGAAGGAGGGAATACATGCCTATACGACAAAGAATGAAACCAAAGCCAACTATGCTGAGAGAGTCATTCGTACTCTTAAGGGAATGATGTATCGATATTTCCTACATAATCAAACGTATCGATATATGGACATTCTTCAAGACTTAGTGTATAATTACAACCATAGACCACATGGCTCCCTCCCTAATAAGTATGCTCCTGCAGACATTCGTAAAGACATTGAATCGAAAGTGTGGAAATATATGTATGTAGACAAATTGAAATTAAAACCGAAGAAGAAAAAACCCTACAAATTTAAAATTGGTGATCAGGTTCGCATTTCTCACATAAAATATGTATTTCAACGAGATTATCATATAAAGTGGACGCAAGAAGTCTTCATTATCACACATCGGTGTAAGAAGCAAGGAGTACACTTGTATCGTGTGAAAGACTTTTTGGATGAAGATATTGATGGACATTTCTATGAAGAAGAACTACAGAAAGTGACAAAAGATATTGAATCAGTCTACAGAATTGAAAAGGTTTTGAAAACACGAAAAAGACGAGGTGTTAAAGAATTATTTGTGAAGTGGTTAGGTTGGCCAAAGAAGTTTAACAGTTGGGTGAAAGAAACAGATATTCGAAAATGAAGCATCCATTCACATGTTTGGTCTCTGGACCTACAGGCAGTGGTAAAACTTCTCTAGTTAGAGAAATTCTAGAACAAAAGTTGATTAAACCCTCTCCAAAAACCATTTTATGGCTCTATGCGGCAGATCAGCCTTTGTACAAGGGAATGAAAGGTGTAGAATTTTACCAAGGCATTCCAGATAACATTGAAGAGCGTTTTAACCCGAAAAAGCCAAACTTACTCATCATTGATGACTTAATGACTAAATGTCATAGTGATGAGCGTATGACACGTCTCTTTAGTGTTGGTAGCAGTCATCAAAATCTTAGCATTATTTTTATTGTACATAATTTGTTTCATCATGGTAGAGAAATGCGAAATATTAGTTTGAATACGCATTACATCATTCTGTTTAAAAATCCTAGAGACAGTCAACAAATAAGTACATTAGCGCGACAAATGTATCCTGGAAAATCTCAATTTCTCATAGAAGCCTATCAAGATGCTACGAGCAAACCTCATGGCTATTTATTCATTGATTTGAAGCCGAAGACGAATGATCAACTACGTATTCGTACAGGCATTTTACCAAAAGATACACATTACGTCTATGTTGATAAGGTGGCGTATGAACAAGAACCAAGTCACTTGACCATTCGCAGCCAAGATGTCTAAACGTATTCAAGCGAATCAACCTTTTCTTCACTTACTCGCACGCAGCGGGCCTAAACGACGTAAATCCTTGCTACAACAAGCTACTAAGGAGGAATTAACTAGCTTGTTTGAAATTTGTTTGAATACATTGCGAGGGCATTTACCCTTAAGCTCAAAAAGGTATAAGGTATTCAAGCGTGAACGTCATACCCTACGTACACTAGCAGATAAGAAGATATCACTTCGAAGAAAAAAGAAGTTGGTTAATCAGAAAGGAGGATTCATTGGAGCTATTGCTAAATTTGCATTACCCTTGTTAGCTCAGTTGCTGTTAAAATGAAACATACTATGAAAATGGTCCTCATTCCTGAATATGAATATACAATGTTGTTAGAAAAGAAGGGAAAAGATGGTGAAATCAAAACGAAAGTGAATAAACTTTTACGTGGGAAACGAACTCGTGAAAAGGCAATAGAAATGTCTCAAGTTCTTGGCCGTCATTTACGAACAATTCAGTCGCAACAACAGCGACAAAAGTCTGTTACATCATCCAAAGCAGAAAAATCAGAAAAGTCCCAACAGTTTCTAAGTCATTTTCAACCTATTTATCATGTAAAACTAACACAACTTCTAGCAGAACTTAAGAAATATGGTACGAGATGGACAGATAAAAATGAACTTGTTTTAAAAACAGGTACTGTCATTACAAATTCCAACATTATTGATTTGTTGAAAGAAGCATTGGTTGCTACAAGAAGAAAAGAACAACGAGAACCACCACATGGTTGGAAGCAGTTTATTGAGGAAATTGTAGATGCTAATATTCCAAAAACTGTTTTTGGTAAAAAGACAACTCGTGAAGATATTACAAAAGAGATACAACAACGTCAACAAAGGTTGTTTCCAGAAGGATGGGAAACTTTTTAACATGGATTAAAGAGTTATGGTGTTGTTGTTGTAAAGAAAATGGAAATAAAAATACTATTCCTGTAAAAATTAGGTGTGTTAGTGCTTGTTGTCAGGGAGAAGTAGTAGATACCAATTTAGATCATGTAGATAGCAATTTAGACAATAATGTAGACAACAATGTAGAAAGTGAGGATGAAGAGTGTCAAACATGAAGTAATGTATATACACATCTAGTCTATCTACATCACATAAACGATTTAGCTGTCATGGAGTCAACAAGTTTTTACATTACTTTACCCAGCAATGCTAGTATGAACTATTATCCCAACAACAAGACTTCGAATTATCAAATTCGTATGCCTCGAACCATCTATCTGAACGGAAAATATGAAGTGGCATTAGCTGAAATTCAATATCCACATACATGGACAACCATGAGACATGGAATGGACTATTCTATTCAGTATCGACAACAACCACTGAATAATATTGTTCTTGACACAATCAATATTCCTTATGGTTACTACAGATCCATACAAGAAATATGTCATGCAGTCAATGAAGAAGCAACTAATTCTATGAAAGATGACCTTAAAGAAGGTATTCGGATAAAGTATGATAAAATTAGACGACGCGTTTTTCTATATCTAAATTATGGCTTTGAAGTGTCATTCTCCACTGGATTAGCTGAGATTTTAGGATTTATCCCAAATCAATGGTATACTGAAACGTGTACAGCTGAATATAAAGCTGATGTGAAACAGGGGTTTTATACACTTTATGTGTACTGTAGTATTTGCGAGCCACAAGTTGTTGGTGATTATTATGTTCCTTTGCTACGTTCTGTTGCAATACAAGGACATGATGGAGACATTATCATGAAAACTTATGGAGAACCTCATTATGTTCCTGTAAACACATCCAAATTTGACGTGATAGAAATGAATATTAAGGATGACACAGACCATAATGTTCCATTTCAAACTGGGAAGGTGATCTGTAAACTTCATTTTCGACCAAAAGCATTATGAAAGCATACACACACAATCCATCTATATATCGCAACCATTTTCTTCATCAAGTGGGTGGAGAATTACCAGGATTTAAAGGAGCGCGAATACAATATGGAGATGGTATTGGTTCAATACTGGGATCATTGGCTCGAAAAGCTATTCCACTGCTTAAGGCAGGGGCTAAAATCGTTGCACCACATCTTAAAAAGGCTGCAAAAGATGTCGCGAAAGATGTTACAGGTCGAGTAGCACAACGTATGTTTGGTGATGAGTTAGGAGGACAAAAGAGAGCGAAACCAGCAAAACCTGTCAGAAGGCGAAAGGCAGCTAAACGGATAACATCAACAAAATATAAGAAAGATATTTTTTAATCATGTCTTTAATTCATAATCATTCTTGTGAATGTAGTCTTTCTCCATTAGAATGGTTTCACATACCACCAACGCAAACTGCTGTAGAAAAAAGCTATAATGTAGACTATCAACCACTAACTACTATTAGAGAAGGTGCTCCAATAGAATTCTACATTCCTGCGAGTACCGAAGAATATCTAGATTTAAAGAACAGTAAACTCCATATTGTATGTCGCATTGTAAAGGTTGATGGAGAAGCGTGTGGTGTAGATGATAACGTGTCATGCATCAATGATTTGTTTAATGGGTTATGGTCTAATATTGAATTATTTCTAAATGATCGATTGGTATCACATAGTAACAATACTCATGGTTATACCAGCATCATATCTCATCTCATTCATGACTCGGAAGAAAGTCTCAATTCTGAGCGCTCTATGCGTCTCATCTATAAAGATACTGCCGGGTCAATGAATACTCATCAGGTGAAAAGACCTAATCATGAAAGATATGTATCAGGTTTTCATGTAAATATTGAAGGTGGTGATATAGCTGAAACAGGAAATAATGGTTTACATAATCGTTATTTGTATACACGTCTAAGCCGTGAGTTTATGCTTACAGGTGGTTTAAGGGTAGATTTGTTTGAGCAGGATCGTTATCTTCCCAATGGTGTTAGTATGAAATTACGCTTGCATAGACAAAAAGATGAATATGTATTAATGGCTGCAAATAATGGTTTTAAAGTAGAAGTGAGAGAAGCGTTTTTAACCATTCGCAAAGTGAGGGTTAGTCCAGGTATTCAGTTGGGACATGCAGATGCGTTGATGAAAAGTCCTGCTAAGTTTATTGTTACTAGAAAAGAATGCAAAGTTTTAGCTATTCCAACTGGATTTCAATCTTTTGTGAAAGATAGCATCTTTTTAGGTCAATTACCAAAACGTATTGTCATTGGAATGGTTCATAATGAATCCTTTGCTGGAACAGTATTGAGAAATCCATACAATTTTGAACATTTCAATCTTAACTTTATGCAGCTTTACTCTGATGGTGAACCAGTCCTATCAAAACCTCTCAAGCTTGATATAAATCGAGGCAAATATCTTGATGCTTTTGAAACACTTTACAAATCTTTTGATAGACTGGATGGTGAGAAAAGTTCGATTATAAAACGGGAAGATTGGCCTAGAGGTTATTCTTTATTTTCTTTTGACTTAACACCTGATTATGATGGTGCTGATCATTATGCCCTTATCAAACATGGGAATTTGAGACTAGAAATGAATTTTGCTGGTGCCTTGCAAAATACAGTCAATGTTATAGTGTATGCTGAATTTGATAACATTGTTGAAATAAGTGCAAATCGTAGCATTCAATTCGACTACCAGTCATGAACACGAAGCAGATAGAAGCCATCCTATCCCATGATGCCACGACAAAAGACTTGTTTCAAGGTGTGTTTGCCATGGACCAGTTACCATCTTTACAACGCGGTGCCTATGTCATCAACACAGACGATCATGATGAGCCAGGAGAGCATTGGGTGGCAGTATATTATGACGAAGACCCTGCAGAATATTTTGACTCTTATGGACTTTTACCTATAGACAGTCGTTTGAATAAGTTTTTAAAGTTTAATTTCATTTATAATTCAGTTCCATTACAAACACCAATATCCTCTACATGTGGATTTTATTGTGTGTATTATATAATTCAAAGAGCTCGAGGACATAGTCCTTTTGAAATCATTGATGTATTAAGAAGAAGTGATGGTGATTTTGTTGTAAAGGATTTTGTATATAGACATTATAAACCATTATTTTATTGATGTTGTATTAGTTAAGTTGTATTAGTTAAGTTATTGGTAATTGTGAATTGTATTATGAATATTGTAAATAAACAAGACAGTTTTATACAACATTCTTTGTTTATTGTGTTATACATTATTTACATTTCAACAATTATTTTACATTGAATTTTTTATTTTACAAATACATTCAATACATCAATAAACACATGCCATTCATACCAATCTAAATTAATATATGTATCATAGACATTACATCCACGTTTGTAAATGCTATGAAAACTAGCATAACACTGTCCATTACCAAACTTTATTATTTTAACATCTTCATGTTCAGACAGTTTCAGTTCATATCCATGATCATTCATGTCAATGTTCATCACCATAACACACATGGGATGTGTCAGTTCAATGGACTTGGTGCCTCGCATGAGTTGCACTCCTTCCTCTTTGAATTCAAGCGTTAGGTTCTTTCCAATCCAATGCTTGTAACAGAGCGTGCCATTCCACTGTGTTGAGGGTGATGTAGTCGTAGCATTTTGTAAGCTCGTCATATTGGCGAAATCGTACAAACACGTCTAAATAGTTCTCAGTCACACGCACTTCTAAATCCTCTGAGAGTTTCAGGAGAAAGCCAGGTATCCTCAGCTTCTCTAGATGGTCTTTCAACACAGATTGTTCGTCAGTTGATAGAATGATATACTTTCCAAAATGTTTTAGCACGATGTCATCATATACGTTTCTCAGATATGAGAATCCATGCGTAATGGGTTCATATTCCGATAAAAAGTCTTCCATCTCGTTCAACAGTCAGATGAACTATGAGCTGTCTCCTTGTCTGCAAAGACGTTTTTATGCTCGCAAGATGGCGAAGAGTGGATGTTGTATCACTTCTAGGAATCGTAAGACTGCGCGCCAGTTCTTGATATCAAAGATAATCAAGTCTGTATATGGTGTATCTGGCACAACTCCCTTATAATCCTCTGGATAATCCTGTAAAAGATTTCTACAGATTTCTACACGTATGTTAGAATCATATTCAGCCACCGTCACTTCCACTTTATTTTCAAGTCTACGTTTAAACCCAGGTTCAAGTGGTATGTTTTTAAAGCCTTTCCACACTTCAGGTTTAAACCGATGATAACTTGTCTGAGAATCTAGTATCACTTCATTCCTATCATTTACAGTAAGGTAAGCACCACCGTTCAGCATGAGTGCATTCATGTTTTTACCTTGTTATGAGCCGTCTTCTTGTCTGCGAAGCCTTTTATCCACTTCTTTCACTTGCTTCTTCAGCATTTTCCATTCAGGTATTGTCAGCAAGATACCCTTTTTCGTTGGACGGTTTTTTCCAGTCCCCTCATCTCTCAGGTACTTGCGAATGTTTACCACTCCTTCATTGCTTTGTTTCATAATCTTGATATACTTTCCATTTCCTAGAGAAAGCATTCCATCCCACGACTGTGGTGTTGGTGCTGTCTCCACTTTCAATTTCTTGATGGTAGTGGTAGGATTTTTCACTTTTAAGTCTTTAACTGCATCTGCAAGAGTATCCATATCAGTTGTAGATCTCTTACGACTTTCACGTTCCATGTTAACACTTCAATGTTCACACCTCAAATAACTCTTCCGTTGGAGGACCTCCCCCTTTTATACCACAGCCTTGTAATGTCCATGCGCTAAAGTGGAATAGGCATCATTCAGCACATATCGCTTGTCGTCATATGGGGAGAGGGCTACCTTCCTAATCTTCTCCGAGAAAAGCTGGTGACTATGACTTCGAATAATGTGTCCTGTAGCCATCGTTTGAGTTTGGTTGAACAAACTGTCTCTATACTGCACATGTTTAATACGTCTTTGACAAGCTCGAGTGATGCCTTTAGCTGTATGTTTTTCTTTCCCACCGCACAATAAACTGTACATTTTTGGTCTGAGTCCAACAAACTCTTCAATAGGGACGCCTGCCGTCTCATCCTTCATTTTCCCAAGCACTTTTTTGTTCACGTTGGAATGTAGGAAGTGATCTGGCGGATAGTCACTTGTGTCGAACAGGTCAGCATCTTGCTGCATATCCTTGTAGATATCTTCCGTTTCTATGTCGTAACATAGACTGTCGGTGTCGCTGAACAACAACTTGGCATTGGGATACTTGACCATGATGTAGTTGTAATGAAAGTTGAACATAAGCACTTTGCTGAGGTCGAGAATGGTAAAACCAACTTGAATGGGTTTATCCAGAAGCAAATCCACTTTGCGTAAATGTACTGCGGTCAAATCTTCGTTGAAAATTTTGAATTTGTGGAAAGAAGGTTTGGCTACAAGTTTCTTGAACCGCTTTTCCTTGTGAACAAGTTCAACATTGATTCGCTTTCTCACATTTTCCATGGTTTTGCCAAACACCGAGTTGTTCATCAGTTTGAAGAAGTCTTTCTCAAATGGGTTCTTGGCCAATTTTCTCTTTTCCGTGTTCAAGGTAATGTATTTTGCCAACCATTTGCTCTGTTCAAACATGATGGCTCGATGAACTTTAGTGACTTTCAACCCCAGTGAGACGTACTGTTGTAAATTCCTGTAATGAAGTACATATTTCTTCTTGTCAGACAAGTTAGGAATGAGCTTTTCACTGGATTTCTCTTTCATGTTTAGATCTTTCCGCAGCTTCTGACTGTACTCTGACAATTCTTCAACTTTGACACATTTCCGTTCTGGAGCCACTGGGTAGTGATTATGATGATCATGGATTGAATTTGGATATTCTAAATCCACTTCCAAAATGAATCCAATGTCGTCATCTTCATCCACATCCATGAAGTCGAGGGATTCTGGCTCGCTCACCCACATAAATCCTCTTTGTGGCATGCTTTGTGACATGGCCCAACCATACAAGTTGTTTGCGTCGAGGTACATCAGGTAGTTGTTTGGTATCTCAGAATTGTAATCTGCTATGTAGGGGTTATTCGCTTTCGCATACTTGTGTGTGATCACGGATATTCCTCCACGTATGCCTTGCTCAACCATTTGGTACATGTCGATGTCATTGATCAATTCCAACTTCACCTTTGTCGCTTTCAACATTGCATCCCACGACAGTCCTGGTGCTGTATAGTAGTGAGCAGGATCCAATTCATACGTGTTGAGGCATACTTGACGAAAATTTTCAAACACGTCAGCTAGTAATAACACATCTGATTTCAGGTACAGGTCGTGGTATTCACCAAATGTGGTACAGTTGAATGTATCCCACACCTTCTGCGCATGCACATAATCCTCATCGCTAATGTCCTCTTCGCTAAGCTGACTATGAAACTTGTCCTTTGATGGTAGCTGTGTTTCAGCAAACTTGGATGGCTCGTCCACGTAATCGTAGGGGTACACGCCCTTTCTCAGCAACAAATCTTGTTGGTCACTATCGTGAATGTGAGAGGTCATGTTGTAGAAGTTATCTTTCCCTTCTGCTGCAAGGTTGGATACCAACTTCTGTAGAGAGGTACTCATGAACTGAAAGCTGTCTGTAAATTTCAGATTGCTCATGGTGAATGCAATATATTTCTCAATGGTATTTGGAATGACTGTAATCGTTTCATCTTTGAATTTTCCAATTTCCTCCATGATCAAATGACTGTCATAGCCTCGCAAATTGTGGAAAAACACAGGAATGATAAAAGAATCTTTATCCCCTTGCTGATCCTTTCTAAGTCGGAATTGTAAGTTGCATTCATTGTGCGCTGCTCCGCGATATTTGCCATTGATATGGTCATGATCTCTCACACGATCTGCTCCTAGAGGTTCATGACAAATGTAGCAATCAACAGCGTTCTTAAAATTCTCTTTGTCTTCGCGAGTCATCACCATTTCCTTTGGTCGCTCTAAACCACGTACAATACGATCACGTTCATTCAACATATGGTCTAAAAAGACCTTTACAGCATTGTCTCCTCGATACACGACTGGTGCACGTGTGTTGTACTGACTCACAACTACATAGGCAAAGCTGTTTGGACGATGATGTTGATACTTGTCTCCTTCTTCATGCTTTTGCGTGAAACATTCAAAGTCTGCATAAATCACAAACGGTGCTCGCTGTTGTTTGGCTACATTCTTAAACTTAACGAATGGTTCCTTGGGAAATGATAAACGTTGCGCGCCATGCTTGCCACACACTTCACGATGCTCATCTAAAAGCTCTTGTCGCATAAACCCGTGAAGACAGTTGAAACAATAAAAAGCTGCACCATTATGCTTTGATCGATAAGACATAAGTCTGCTGAAATTCTTGATGAGGCAGTAATGCCTTTTCTTGTCATCGCTAATCAAAAGCAAGTTGATTTCTCTCACACTGGTGTTTCGACTCAGTTGTATCGGAACAACTACATCTTGCTCATATCCAAACACGTTGATGGACATATCATTCTCCTTTTCAAACTTTGGAATGTCCGTAATCGGTGTTGGAAATGTCATGCCCTCTGTCTTTAATTCCTTCTCAAATGGTGTGTAATGATTCACGCGATGTGAGTTGTTCTCATGAGGGTGAAGGTAAGCTAATACAGACCATAAGAAACACTTGTTGTCATCATTGTAAATGTTTAATACACCTTTTGTATTCTTCACTTTCTTCGGTAGTGGAATAAAACTACTCGCATCCAGTGGCGCTGACGTAGCTGTATGTACTTCAATATACAGTATGTTATCCAATACCCAGCCAGAGCCTTGTCGCTCATGTTCATCAAACTTAGTAAACAATTCTTTATAGGCGTCTGGCAAGTCCTGCTCAATATCTGCTGGGTTGTATGCTGTATATGTTGGACTGCTGATAAATGAATTATCCACTTGTTCTACCATAACACCTTCAGCATTCGCTGTCAGTTTCTTGAAACGTGCATGAACGACAATGTACCATTTCATTCCATAGTTTAAGGTCTCCAACAAATGTGCCTTGATACGGTTCTCTTGTTGTCGCATTTCAAGCAGTAAATCCGATCCATCCTCAGACTCAAATCGTCTTTCCTGCGCGTTTTCTCCCAGACTAACCCTTCTACCTCTCCCTACTTGTCCTGTTTTTTCTTTCTTTGAAACATGTTCTTCATGAGACGCATTTTCCATCTCAGCTGGTATGCATGCATGTGCCTCATAAGTATCCATAGATGGAAATATTTTAATGCATTCACAGCAGAGGAACGGATCAGGTCTGATAACACCATCTTGTACCGTCTTTCGTCTCTTGGCTTCAATCATCTCAACAAGCTCTTCATTAGCACGTTTCATCTTAGCTTGTTTGCATGTATGTGCTACGAACAATTCCAGAGATGGAAATGTCACATTACAATCATGACAGACGACTGATGTGTCTGAATTAGATGCCATTGTTGTTGTCACGTCAATTGCTTAAACTGATATGATGAAATGTAGGTCTCACTCATCCTATTTATACCGCCTAGGCATGTATTGCAGAGACATCTAGCGGAGAGCGATGTGTTCTGACGATACCTGAAAGCATTAAGAAAAGAAAAGCATAATATGTTTTCAAAAAAAATTAAATTTTGGATTAGAACCCTGATTTTTACCCTACTACACCATGGTAAAATGTTCAAACTTATTTTATACATCATATTTTGTCAAAAAACAAAATTTGTTAAAGTTGGTCTAGAACCCTCATTTTTACTCTACTACACCATTGTATAATGTTTAAACTTATTTTATACATCATATTTTGTCAAAAAACAAAATTTGTTAAAATTGGTCTAGAACCACCATTTTTCCACTACTATGACTTTAGAATATTCAAATAAGTAGCGTGCTAAAATGTTCAAACTTATTTTATATATCATATGGTGTTAAAAACTAAATTTGTTAAAGTTGGTCTAGAACCACCATTTTCCCACTACTATAACTTTAGAACATTCAAATAAGTAGCATGCTAAAATGTTTAAATTTATTTTATATATTATATGGTGTTAAAAACTACATTTGCTAAATGTGTTTTAGAAGTGTCATTTTCCAACTACTATAACTTAAAACATAACATTAGACTTAACGTAGGGAAAATCCCATTCCTTCTCAAATTTATTGATCGTTCCCACACTCTGTACGAGTGCACTATGAATTTATCGATCGGTTTTTCTCCCACACTCTGTACGAGTGCACTCTGAATTTATCGATCAGTTTTTCTCCCACACTCTGTACGAGTGCACTTATGCTATGTGTAGTTATTGCAATGGGGAAACCATTGAAATATGACTAATTAAATATTATCATAATAATAATAATAATAATAAAAAAAATTTTAAAAAGTCATAGAGTCACATATTGTCACAGAGTCACATGATGTCACAGTCACATGTTGTCACATAATGTCACAGAGTCATAAAAATGAGCAAAAACTAAAAATAACCAAAAAAAATTTTTTGTCCCAGCCGGGAACCGAACCCGGGGCTCTTAGGTTGCTAGTCGTTCGCTCTAACCAGTGAGCCATTACGACTTCTCTGTTGAACGATCTGATAATGACATACATACGTTTGACTAATTATGTTCATATAGCAATTCAATAGTCATATAGCTATATGATGTTACATAGTCACGTGATGTAACAAAGTGTCACATGATGTAACATAGTGTAACATTGTGTCACATTGTGTTACATAATGTAACATAATGTTACCAAAAAAAAAAAAAAAAAAAACATTTTACAAAGTTTTGAATTCACTTCAACTCAAAAAAAAAACAAAAAAAACAAAAAAAAAAACATTTTACAAAGTTTTGAATTCACTTCAACTCAAAAAAAAAAGCAAAAAAAAAAAAAAAAAAAAAAATATTTTACAAAGTTTTGAATTCACTTCAACTCAAAAAAAAAAAAAAAAAAAAAAAAAAAAAAAAAAAGATGACTTACCACAAGTCATTGGTTAATTTGTCTTCCAATCTTGCACTTCCCTTTTCCAAAGAATAACCAAATCTTTCACTTCTCTTTTCCAATGAATAGCTAATGTTTCACTTCCTTTTTCCAAAGAATAGTCAATGTTTCACTTCGTCTCCTATGTGTATTCCAGTCAATCCTTCACTTGTTCTTGAACAGCACAGCACAACACAATAGGTAAGAGCAACTGTTTTCACTTTTTTCCCCTGTGTATCCAACGGCAGTCAGAGCTTGAATGATGTATATGTGCACAGACAATGTGCTCTTATAGGAGTGTTGAATCACATCCTAGGGGGGGGGGGTCCCATGGTATATGATTGTTCACCGGGGGGGGGTCCCTATGCTATATGATTCTTGACCGGGGGGGGGGGGGGTCCCCATGGTATATGACTCTTCACCAGGGGGGGGGGGGTCCCCATGGTATATGATTCTTCACCAGGGGGGGGGGGTCCCCATGATATGAAAGTGATGCCCGAGGGCGGGTTCGATCCATTGACCTTCAGATCATGGGTCCGCTTACGGGTCCTATGCTCTACCGACTGAGCCATTCCGGCCAGAAGGTTAATGATTGGGAAAATAGTCCTCATATACAATTAGAGCCACATGAAACATGATTTATAGGTCACGTGACATATGATTGACAGGTCACGTGACTAAAGACTCACTTTGACAACCTAAATGATATGATTGACAGAAAGTGAAAGTAGTGCCGGAGGGCGGGCTCGAACCACCCGATTTCAGATCATGCTTCAGCATTACGGGCCCTGCGCTCTACCAACTGAGCCATTCAGGTCAGAAGGTTATTGATCGGGAAAATTTTCCTCATATACATGATTGACAGGTCATGTGACATATGACACGTGACACATGATTGACATGTCACGTGACTAATGATGTCATGATGACCTCATTATGACGTCATTCATACAGGCGCGCGCTCTTTCAATTACCATCTGGTCCAGAACTCTCATGAGAGTTCTGGACCACCCTGTGACGTCATTTTGGCGCCAATTTTTGGTCCAGAACTCTCGTTTCTCAACTACTAGGAAAGGAAGGGACTTTATCTTTAAATGCTTAGAAGATGACAACGGCTATGCACCGGTTAAGCCGGAGTAACAAGGAATGGTCAACATATCGGGTCAACTTTTTTAAAAACTTTTTTTTCGGCATGCATAGCCGTTAACAGTCAGAGCTTATTAACGACCAGAACATGAATAAGTGTCTGAAAGTTGTGTATCTGTGGTGAAAAGATATGCACAACCCGCGGTGTATCTAGGGGGAAGCGACGCGCACAACCGGCGGTGTATCTAGGGGGAAGCGACGCGCACAACCGGCGGTGTATCTAGGGGGAAGCGACGCGCACAAACGGCGGTGTATCTAGGGTGAAGCGACGCTTCTGGATCAATCGCTGGGGCTGATATTAAAAATCTATGAAACTACAATTGTCGTCGAATTGCAATTATACTCAAGTTCAGTTCAGAAGTCATCAAGCATAAAAAAGTTTAGCTGTTACATTTTTTGGACCACTTAAACAACTTCGGTACAACTCTACATTGTGGCTAGATTGAGTTCTAGATTTCGCTCGGCGAAATTTAGTGCAATCTGCTATCACAGGACTGCATACATGAACCACTGTTAATGATGTATTCACAAACTGTTCTGTTCACCCTACACCTAACACAATTGCGTGAATGGACTGCTCCTGAAGAAAGCAGAGCTTTTTTCAAACTAAAGCTTTTTTCAAACTAATTAATATAAATTTTACTTTTTATTTTAAATTAAGTTCTTGTGGTGTAGTGGTGGTGTAGTTTAATTGCGAAACTTTGGAAATACGGGGAGTGGGGAGGAGGGGTTGGGGGGAGGGGGGAGTTGGGCAGGTAATGGACAGTTCTTTAAAACAAGTCTGTGTCTGTGGGCTTAGTTGCCATCATCACCCAAGTCGCCGCTTCCGGTCATAATATAAACGGCCTCTATAATTTCATTTAAAAAAAAACTGGTACCAAAATGTTGCCGTTCGGTTTCTTTCGGTTGAAGATATCGGGTTAAGTTTGGGCCAACGGTATATTTAATAACAAGCAACAAAAGATGTTTTCTGGGTTGATCGATGTATGCACGAGCGGACACCCTTCCCCTCACCCCCCCCCCCCCCCCACCCTCCAAAAAAAATAAATAGATAGATAAAAAATATAATAAAATTAAAAATTAAAAAAAAATCAGACTGTCACATTTCGTATTTTACCAAAATTGTCTGTGGACATTGCCCTAGCTTACGAATGCTGATGCCAATATTTGAACAACGATTCCCCCCTCCCCTCCCCCCTCTCATCATGACGTAGCTACCATATATAGTAACGACCTCTGCCCTCACCCGTATAGCGTTACACAACATATGTTGTATATCTAGTAATGTCCGCTGCCTTTAAACAAATTAAACAAATTGAACTATCAAGAAAATCCTTGCTCAATAAAGATCTGAATAAGAAAGTGGCTTTTTGGCAATATTTGCATTTTTTTGGGTAAATTGCCAAATAATAATAAAAATAATAATAATAATAATAATTAGACTACTTTTTTATGACAGTAAGGCTACCTCTGGCCTCCTCTTTAGATTTTGGTTTAAAAGACCTTATACATCCCCACTCCTACATTCGATCAAAATTTTATGGCGTTTCGACAAAAATCTTAGGAGAACATGTTTTTTTTTAAATGTGGTTTAGGCCAATATTTCCGCCAGTTTTGGGTGGATCAAGAAAACAAGTACCAGCCAGGTACGTACCCATGACAACAATTTTTCTTCAAAATATCAAGACCGCAAGACTATTTACATGGCCACAGTTACGATTTTACTGAAAAATATTTGTTTTTGTTTGATTTTTTTCCGTTGTTTACCAACATTTCAGCAAATGTTTGGCGAATCACCAAAAAAGCAACGGCCAGATGGATAGTAATGATCATAATATTAATTAAATTTCCTGCCAATGAGGGCTAATTTCCTGGCGTTAAGATTTTTTCGAAAAATTTGGGTTTTCGCCAATATTTCCTTCAATTTTTGGCCAATCAGAAAAAAAGGCGAAGTAGATACGAATGGCCGTTGTTTTCTTTCACAATGTTAAGACGGTCAGATCGTATCCCGAGGGTTAGTTAAGATGCTACTAAGATCAGGTTTTTCGCCAATATTTGCACCATTTTTATGACTACAACTTTTAATTAGGCTTTCAAGACAGTAATGCAATTTCTCTCTGGCGTCGTTAAGATTTTATTGAAAAAATGTTGGTTTTTCGCCAATTTTTGTCCAATCACCACAAAAAAAATGATAAAAATAGCCAGGTAGGTTACTCATGTCCCTTTCCCAAATTCAAAAAACTTTCAGACGATAAGATTATACCCCCGCCTTTAGCTGAGATTTTATTGAGAAATTGATTTTTTCGCCAGTTTCTCCCAATATTTTTTTTCCGAATAACAATAAAACAGCCAGGTGAGTAATGATGACCGTTATCTGTAACTAAAACGTCAAGACAGTAAGATCACTTCTCTGGTGTGAGTTAAGATGTTACCGATTTTTTTTTTTTTTTTTTTTTTTGCCAATATTTCGGCCATCTTTTAGCAAATTACTGAATAACAGTCAAGTAGGTGCTAATATTTCTGACCAATTTGCGAATCACGAAAAAAACGTCATAGCCAGGTGGATACCAAAGCCTGCCGCCTTTTATCCAAAATTTCAGGACATTAAGGCCAAAATACCTAGAGCCAGTTGCGTTTTTAATGATGTTTTTGCGAATCACCACTAAAATAGCTATAGCCAAATAAAGGCCACTCAGAAACGAAAGCAGAAAAAAAACACGTTCACTTTCTGTTGTGAATTTTATTTCATTAGAAACAATTTCAAAATATATCACTACTCAGGATTCGTATATAGTATGATGTAAGATATATATTATACGAGGCATGACGGAGGCGGTTGTAGGGGTAGGCCGGTGGCAAGGGCGGAGTGGGGGGTGGGGGTGGGGGGGGGCGTGGGGGAGTAGGGGAGTGGAGAATCAATGTAGCTGTCAACGGGTCACTTACAAATATTATCAATGGAAGGGAGAGAGAGGGCGGGATGAAAGTGAGAAAAATTACAATATTTTTTTGTGTTCGTACTTTATGGGCCGTAGGAAAGCGTACAAAAAGGTCACGTGATCAAACGCTTCATGTATTTTACTCGCCACAAAAAATCGATAGATCTATTTATAATTTGCTCAGTTAAACAATACGTAGACGGTACGGCTATGTAAACAGTACAAACACGTAAACAGTACGGCCATGTAAACAGTACGGCCACGTAAACAGTGTGGTCACGTAGACGGTGCGGTCCTGTAAACAATACGGTCATGTAAACAGTACGGTTACGTAGACGGTACGGTCATGTAAACAGTTCAGCCACACAGACGGTACGGTCATGTAAACAATACGGTCACGTAAACAGTACGGCAACGTAGACGGTACAGTCATCTAAACAGTACGATCACGTAAACAGTACGGTCATGTAACCAGTACGGTCTAATCAATAGCAGAGTCATGTAAACAGAAAGGTCACGTGTACAGTATGGGGACGCATAACAGTGTGGCTACGTAAACAGTACGGTGACGTAAGCGGTACGTTTGCGTAAACTGTGCTGTCAACGGTGCAGGCCTGCTTATGTAAAAAAAAAAAATGTCACGTAAACGGTACGGCTACCTAAACAGTACGATTACACAAACAATATGATAACCTTACGCTACGGACATTTAAACACTAAGGCCCCGTTAACGTAAGCAATACGACATCGTTAACATTGCAGTTCCCTACAAAATACGACAACATAACGCCATGATTTTGTTGACTTTGCGGTTATGTCAACAACGAAGTGAATAAATGCGCGGTCAAATGAGCATATGACGACATGAAAGGTCACGTGAACGTACTGTTCGAGAAGACAGCACGTGCACGGCATGCTCACGAGACAAATGTCACGTGGACGGCACGGGTCACGTGAACAGCAGTGGCGTGCACAGCACACGATCATGCGAGGAGCACAGTCACGTGAACCGCACGACCATGTAAACAGTAGAGTCACGGGAACGGCATGATCATGTGAACAGCACAGTTACGGGAACGGCACGGACCACGTGAACAGCAGTGGCGTGCTGTTAATGTAAACAGTAGAGTCACGTGAACGGCACGGATCACATGAACAGCAGAGTTACGTGAGCAGTCCCATCAGCCCTACGGTCACGTGAACAGACGGACAGTATTGTCGGCACCACTGGTGAACAGCCAGGGTTGCGTGGGGTGGAATTCACAGCACAGTACGCCCAGGTCGTTGCTTATTTGGTGACCCCGTAAAATCTTGACTGGCACAATCAGTGGATTCTTCAACAGATCGCTGCAAAGACAGATAAAACATTCTCTTTCTTCACACTCAATTTTATTAAGAATTTATTTTATTACAGTTTATTAAAATTCTAATCAATCGCTTGAATTTTATTTTCTTACTTATAAGTCACACACTGATTTATCAGTCACACACTAATTTATCAATCACACATTGCTTTATCAATCACACACTGATTTATCAGTCACACACTGATTTATCAGTCACACACTAATTTATCAGTCACACACTGATTTATCAGTCACACACTAACTTATCAATCACACACTGATTTATCAGTCACACACTGATTTATCAGTCACACACTGATTTATCAGTCACACACTGATTTATCAGTCACACTAATTTATCAATCATACATTGATTTATCAATCACACACTGATTTATCAGTCACACACTGATTTATTAGTCACACACTGATTTATCAATCACACACTAATTTACCAGTCACAAACTGAATTCTCAGTCACAAACTGATTTCTAAGTCACACACTGATTTAACAGTCACACGCCGATTTATCAGCCCTACACTGATTTATCAGTCAGATACTGATTTATCAGTAACACCTATTTGTCAGTCACACGCTGATTTATCAGTCACACACTGATTTATCAGTCAAACAATGTTTTCTCAGTCACATATTGATTTATCAGTCACACACTGATTTATCAGTCACAAACTGATTTATCAGTCACAAACTGATTTATCAGTCACAAACTGATTTCTCAGTCACACACTGATTTAACAGTCACACGCCGATTTATCAGCCCTACACTGATTTATCAGTCAGATACTGATTTATCAGTCAAACAATGGTTTCTCAGTCTCATACTGATTTATCTGTCACAAACTGATTTATCAGTCACAAACTGATTTATCAGTCACAAACTGATTTATCAGTCACAAACTGATTTCTCAGTCACAAACTGATTTCTCAGTCACACACCGATTTAACAGCCCTACACTGATTTATCAGTCAGATACTGATTTATCAGTAACACACTATCTGTCAGTCACACGCTGATTTATCAGTCACACACTGATTTCACAGTCACGCAGATTTTTCAGCCACACATTTTTTCAGAAACAGATTCACTGATCAGACTTGCGACAAACCCGCAGACTTAATTATGACGTACTTACTTGCAAAACTTCGCTGTAACACACGATGACGGTGCCGTGACGTACTTACTTGTACATATGGCCCTGACACACCATGACGGTGCCGTGACGTACTTATTTGTACACCTGGCCGTGGCACATGATGACGGTGCCGTGACGTACTTACTTGTACACCTAGCCGTGGCACACGATGACGGTGCCGTGACGTACTTACTTGTACACCTGGCCGTGACACACCATGACGGTGCCGTGACGTACTTACTTGTACACCTGGCCGTGACACACCATGACGGTGCCGTGACGTACTTACTTGTACGTCTGGCCGTGACACACGATGACGGTGCCGTGACGTACTTACTTGTACAACGGCCGCGACACACCATGACGGTGCCGTGACGTACTTACTTCTACACCTGGCCGTGACACACGATGACGGTGCCGTGACGTACTTACTTCTACACCTGGCCGTGACACACCATGACGTACTTACTTGTTCACTTGGCAGCGACACATGATGACGTCGGCGTGATGTACTTATTTGTACACTTGGCAACGACACATGATGACGTCGCCATGACGTACTTACTTGTACACCTGGCCGTGACACGCGATGACGTCGCCGTGACGTACTTACTTGTACACCTGGCCGTGACACACGATGACGGTGCCGTGACGTACTTACTTGTACACCTGGCCGTAGCACACGATGACGGTGCCGTGACGTACTTACTTGTACACCTGGCCGTAGCACATGATGACGGTGCCGTGACGTACTTACTTGTACACCTGGCCGTGACACACGATGACGTCGCCGTGACGTACTTACTTGTACACCTGGCCGTGACACACCATGACGGTGCCGTGACGCACTTACTTGTACACCTGGCCGTGGCACACGATGACGTCGCCGTGACGTACTTAATTGTACATCTGGCCGTGACATATCATGACGTCGCCGTGACGTACTTACTTGTACACCTGGCCGCGACACACTATGACGTCGCCGTGACGTACTTAATTGTACACCTGGCGTGGCACACCATGACGTCGCCGTGACGTACTTACTTGTACACATGGTCGTGACACACGATGACGTCGCCGTGACGTACTTACTTGTACACCTGGCCGTGACACGCGATGACGTCGCCGTGACGTACTTACTTGTACACCTGGCCGTGACACACGATGACGGTGCCGTGACGTACTTACTTGTACACCTGGCCGTAGCACACGATGACGGTGCCGTGACGTACTTACTTGTACACCTGGCCGTAGCACATGATGACGGTGCCGTGACGTACTTACTTGTACACCTGGCCGTGACACACGATGACGTCGCCGTGACGTACTTACTTGTACACCTGGCCGTGACACACCATGACGGTGCCGTGACGTACTTACTTGTACACCTGGCCGTGGCACACGATGACGTCGCCGTGACGTACTTAATTGTACATCTGGCCGTGACATATCATGACGTCGCCGTGACGTACTTACTTGTACACCTGGCCGCGACACACGATGACGTCGCCGTGACGTACTTAATTGTACACCTGGCGTGGCACACCATGACGTCGCCGTGACGTACTTACTTGTACACATGGTCGTGACACACGATGACGTCGCCGTGACGTACTTACCTCTACACCTGGCCGTAGCACATGATGAAGGTGGCGTGACGTACTCACTTGAACACCTGGCCGTGACACACCATGACGTCGCCGTGACGTACTTACTTGTACACCTGGAAGTGACACACCATGACGGTGCCGTGACGTACTTACTTGTACATATTGCCGTGACACACGATGACGGTGCCGTGACGTACTTACTTGTACACCTGGTCGTGCAACACCATGACGGTGTCGTGACGTACTTACTTGTACACCTGGCTGTGACACACCATGACGTCGCCGTGACGTACTTACTTGTACACCTGGCCGTAGCACACGATGACGGTGCTGTGACGTACTTAATTGTACACCTGGCCGTGATATATCATGACGTCGCCGTGACGTACTTACTTGTACACCTGGCCGTGGCACACCATGACGTCGCCGTGACGTACTTACTTGTACACCTGGCCGTAGCATACGATGACGGTGCTGTGACGTACTTACTTGTACACCTAGCCGTGACATACCATGATGCTGTCGTGACGTACTTACTTGTACACCTTGCCGTAACACACCATGACGTCGCCGTGACGTACTTACTTGTACACCTGGCCGTGACATATCATGACGTCGCCGTGACGTACTTACTTGTACACCTGGCAGTGGCATACCATGACGTCGCCGTGACGTACTTACTTGTACACATGATCGTGACACACGATGACGTCGCCGTGACGTACTTACCTCTACACCTGGCCGGAGCACACGATGAAGGTGCCGTGACGTACTTACTTGTACACCTGGCCGTGACACACCATGACGTCGCCGTGACGTACTTACTTCTACACCTGGCCGTGACACACCGTGACGGTGCCGTGACGTACTTACTTGTACACTAGGCCGCGACACGCGATGACGTCGCCGCGACGTAGTTACTTGTACACCTGGCCGTGACACACGATGACGTCGCGGTGACGTACTTACTTGTACACCTGGCCGTGACACACGATGACGTCGCCGTGAAGTAATTACTTGTACACTTAGCCGTGACACACGATGACGTCGCCGTGACGTTCTTACTTGTACACCTGGCCGTGACACACGATGACGTCGCCGTGACGTACTTAATTGTACACCTGGCGTGGCACACCATGACGTCGCCGTGACGTACTTACTTGTACACATGGTCGTGACACACGATGACGTCGCCGTGACGTACTTACCTCTACACCTGGCCGTAGCACACGATGAAGGTGCCGTGACGTACTTACTTGTACACCTGGCCGTGACACACCATGACGGTGCCGTGACGTACTTACTTGTACATATTGCCGTGACACACGATGACGGTGCCGTGACGTACTTACTTGTACACCTGGTCTTGCAACACCATGACGGTGTCGTGACGTACTTACTTGTACACCTGGCTGTGACACGCCATGACGTCGCCGTGACGTACTTACTTGTACACCTGGCCGTAGCACACGATGACGGTGCTGTGACGTACTTAATTGTACACCTGCCCGTGACACACGATGACGTCGCCGTGACGTACTTACTTGTACACCTGGCCGTGGCACACCATGACGTCGCCGTGACGTACTTATTTGTACACCTGGCCGTAGCACATGATGACGGTGCTGTGACGTACTTACTTGTACACCTGGCCGTGACACACCATGACGGTGTCGTAACGTATTTACTTGTACACCTGGCCGTAACACACCATGACGTCACCGTGACGTACTTACTTGTACACCTGGCCGTGACATATCATGACGTCGCCGTGACGTACTTACTTGTACACCTGGCCATGGCACACCATGACGTCGCCGTGACGTACTTACTTGTACACCTGGCCGTAGCACACGATGACGGTGCTGTGACGTACTTACTTGTACACCTGGCCGTGACACACCATGATGGTGTCGTGACGTACTTACTTGTACACCTGGCCGCAACACACGATGACGGTGCTGTGACGTACTTAATTGTACACCTGGCCGTGACACACGATGACGTCGCCGTGACGTACTTGCTTGTACACTTGGCCGTGACACACGATGACGTCGCCGTGACGTACTTACTTGTACAAGTGGCCGTAGCACACCATGACGGTTCCGTGACGTACTTACTTGTACACATGGCAGCGACACACGATGACGTCGCCGTGGCGTACTTACTTGTACACCTAGCCGAGACACACCATGACGGTGCCGTGACGTACTTACTTGTACACCTGGCCGTGACACACGATGACGTCGCCGTGACGTACTTACTTGTACACCTAGCCGTGACACACGATGACGTCGCCGTGGCGTACTTACTTGTACACCTGGCCGTGACACACGATGACGTCGCCGTGACGTTCTTACTTGTACACCTGGCCGTGACACACGATGACGTCGCCGTGACGTACTTAATTGTACACCTGGCGTGGCACACCATGACGTCGCCGTGACGTACTTACTTGTACACATGGTCGTGACACACGATGACGTCGCCGTGACGTACTTACCACTACACCAGGCCGTAGCACACGATGAAGGTGCCGTGACGTACTTACTTGTACACCTGGCCGTGACACACCATGACGGTGCCGTGACGTACTTACTTGTACATATTGCCGTGACACACGATGACGGTGCCGTGACGTACTTACTTGTACACCTGGTCGTGCAACACCATGACGGTGTCGTGACGTACTTACTTGTACACCTGGCTGTGACACACCATGACGTCGCCGTGACGTACTTACTTGTACACCTGGCCGTAGCACACGATGACGGTGCTGTGACGTACTTAATTGTACACCTGGCCGTGACATATCATGACGTCGCCGTGACGTACTTACTTGTACACCTGGCCGTGGCACACCATGACGTCGCCGTGACGTACTTACTTGTACACCTGGCCGTAGCACACGATGACGGTGCTGTGACGTACTTACTTGTACACCTAGCCGTAACACACGATGACGGAGCTGTGACGTACTTAATTGTACACCTGGCCGTGACACACCATGACGTCGCCGTGACGTACTTACTTGTACACCTGGCCGTGACACACGATGACGTCGCCGTGACGTACTTACTTGTACACCTGGCCGTAGCACACCATGACGGTTCCGTGACGTACTTACTTGTACACTTGGCAGCGACACACGATGACGTCGCCGTGGCGTACTTACTTGTACACCTGACCGAGGCACACCATGACGGTGCCGTGACGTACTTACTTGTACACCTGGCCGTGACACACGATGACGTCGCCGTGACGTACTTACTTGTACACCTAACCGTGACACCCGATGACGTCGCCGTGACGTACTTACTTGTACACCTGACAGTGACACACGATGACGTCGCCGTGACGTACTTACTTGTACACCTGGCAGTGACACACGATGACGTCGCCGTGACGTACTTACTTGTACACCTGGCCGCGACACACCATGACGTCGCCGTGACGTACTTACTTGTACACCTGGCCATGACACACCATAAGGCTGCCGTGACGTACTTACTTGTACACCTGGTCGTTTCACACCATAACGTTGCCGTGACGTACTTACTTGTACACCTAGCCGTGACACACGATGACGTCGCCGTGACGTACTTACTTGTACACCTGGCCGTGACACACCATGACGGTGCCGTGACGTACTTACTTGTACACCTGGTGGTGACACCCCTTGACGTCGCCGTGACGTACTTACTTGTACACCTGGCCGTGACACACGATGACGTCGCCGTGACGTACTTACCTCTACACCTGGCCGTAGCACACGATGAAGGTGCCGTGACGTACTTACTTGTACACCTGGCCGTGACACACGATGACGTCGCCGTGACGTACTTACTTGTACACCTGGCCGTGACACACCATGACGGTGATGTGACGTACTTACTTGTACACTAGGCCGCGACACGCGATGACGTCGCCGCGACGTAGTTACTTGTACACCTGGCCGTGACACACGATGACGTCGCCGTGACGTACTTACTTGTACACCTAGCCGTGACACACGATGACGTCGCCGTGACGTTCTTACTTGTACACCTGGCCGTGACACACGATGACGTCGCCGTGACGTACTTAATTGTACACCTGGCGTGGCACACCATGACGTCGCCGTGACGTACTTACTTCTACACCTGGTCGTGACACACGATGACGTCGCCGTGACGTGCTTACCTCTACACCTGGCCGTTGCACACGATGAAGGTGTCGTGACGTACTTACTTGTACACCTGGCCTTGACACACCATGACGGTGCCGTGACGTACTTACTTGTACACCTGGCTGTGACACACCATGACGTCGCCGTGACGTACTTACTTGTACACCTGGCCGTAGCACACGATGACGGTGCCGTGACGTACTTAATTGTACACCTGGCCGTGACATATCATGACGTCGCCGTGACGTACTTACTTGTACACCTGGCCGTGGCACACCATGACGTCGCCGTGACGTACTTACTTGTACACCTGGCCGTAGCACACCATGACGGTGCTGTGACGTACTTACTTGTACACCTGGCCGTGACACACCATGACGGTGTCGTAACGTATTTACTTGTACACCTGGCCGTAACACACCATGACGTCGCCGTGACGTACTTACTTGTACACCTGGCCGCGACACACGATGACGTCGCCGTGACGTACTTACTTGTACACCTGGCAGCGACACACGATGACGTCGCCGTGACGTACTTACTTGAACACCTGGCCGTGACACACCATGACGTCGCCGTGACGTACTTACTTGTACACTTGGCAGCGACACACCATGACGGTGCCGTGACGTACTTTCTTGTACACCTGGCCGCGACACACCATGACGTCGCCGTGACGTACTTACTTGTACACCTGGCCGTGACACACCATGACGTCGCCGTGACGTACTTACTTGTACACCTGGCCGTAGCACACGATGACGGTGCCGTGACGTACTTACTTGTACACCTGGCCGTGGCACACCATGACGGTGCAGTGACGTACTTACTTTTACACCTGGCCGTGACACACGATGACGTCGCCGTGACGTACTTACTTCTACACCTGGCCGTGACACACAATGACGTCGCCGTGACGTACTTACTTGTACACCTGGCCGTGACACACGGTGACGGTGCCGTGACGTACTTACTTGTACACCTGGCCGCGACACACGATGACGTCGCCGTGACGTACTTACTTGTACACCTGGCCGTGACACACGATGACGGTGCCGTGACGTACTTACTTGTACACCTGGCCGCGACACACGATGACGTCGCCGTGACGTACTTACTTGTACACCTGGCCGCGACACACGATGACGTCGCCGTGACGTACTTACTTGTACACCTGGCCGTGACACACCATGACGTCGCCGTGACGTACTTACTTGTACACCTGGCAGCGACACACCATGACGTTGCCGTGACGTACTTACTTGTACACCTGGCCGCGACACACCATGACGTCGCCGTGACGTACTTACTTGTACACTTGGCCGTGACACACCATGACGTCGCCGTGACGTACTTACTTGTACACCTGGACGTGACACCCCATGACGTCGCCGTGACGTACTTACTTGTACACCTAACCGTGACACACCATGACGTCACCGTGACGTACTTGTACACCTGGCCGTGACCTACCATGAGGGTGCCGTGACGTACTTACTTGTACACCTGGTCGTGACACACCATGACGGTGCCGTGACGTACTTACTTGTACACTTGGCAGCGACACACGATGACGTCGCCGTGACGTACTTACTTGTACACCTAGCCGTGACACACCATGACGTCGGCGTGACGTACTTGTACACCTGGCCGTGACGCACCATGACGGCGCCGTGACGTACTTACTTGTACACCTGGCCGTGACACACGATGACGGTGCCGTGACGTACTTACTTGTACACCTGGCCGCGACACACGATGACGTCGCCGTGACGTACTTACTTGTACACCTGGCCGCGACACACGATGACGTCGCCGTGACGTACTTACTTGTACACCTGGCCGTGACACACCATGACGTCGCCGTGACGTACTTACTTGTACACCTGGCAGCGACACACCATGACGGTGCCGTGACGTACTTACTTGTACACCTGGCCGTGACACACGATGACGTCGCCGTGACGTACTTACTTGTACACCTGGCCGCGACACACCATGACGGTGCCGTGACGTACTTACTTGCACACCTGGCCGTGACACACGATGACGTCGCCGTGACGTACTTACTTGTACAATTGGCAGCGACACACGAGGACGTCGCCGTGACGTACTTACTTGTACACCTGGCCGTGGCACACGATGACGGCGCCGTGACGTACTTACTTGTACACTTGGCAGCGACACACCATGACGTCGCCGTGACGTACTTACTTGTACACCTGGCCGTAGCACACGATGACGGTGCCGTGACGTACTTACTTGAACACCTGGCCGTGGCACACGATGACGGCGCCGTGACGTACTTACTTGTACACTTGGCAGCGACACACGAGGACGTCGCCGTGACGTACTTACTTGTACACCTGGCCGTGACACACGATGACGTCACCGTGACGTACTTACTTGTATACCTGGCCGTGGCACACGATGACGGTGCCGTGACGTACTTACTTGTACACCTGGCCGTGACACACGATGACGGTGCCGTCGTCGCTGGCGGACGCGAACAGCGGGTAGTGGCGGTGATACGCCACGTGACGCACGGCCTTCCGATGGTGTCTGCAAGCAATGACAATGTGTTCTATTTAGTACAACCTCTTACAGACAACACGCCAGTCCTGCCTGGCCAGGGCAGGACCTGACCCATTTTCACAAAAAAAGATTTTTTGTTGAATCCAGCAATAAATGAAAATCTTCGGACTACCACAAATAGCGCTTTCAACTCCCCCCCCCCGCCCCCTTCGCCCGCCCCCTTCCCCCCCCCCCCTCCCCACCCTCTGCGTCAGAATGAAATACACCCTTTTCCCCTCTTGTTTTGTCATTCAATATTACGCTTTAATTCGTTCTAGGTGAACGAATACTGTCGTGTTGTAATGGGAACAATTCGAGTTACGTATTCTGATAGAAACCAGAACCTCAGAGAGACACGACCCAACCCCCTCCCCCGCCCTCCCCCGTTGTGGAGCTGATGAGCCATGAAATCGATGCTAAGGCAGAGACACGATCCCCCGTGTAGCGCGGATGACCTATGTTATCGGTGCTAAGGCAGAGACACGATCCCCCGTGTAGCGCGAATCACCTATGTTATCGGTGCTAAGGCAGAGACACGATCCCCGTGTAGCGCGGATGACCCATGAAATCGGTGCTGTGGCAGAGACACGATCGCTCGTGTAGCGCGGATGACCTATGAACTCCGTGTTGAAGTCGGGTTGCTACTGCCACTTTCATACTACTGCCACTTTCATCACGTTTTTCACAATTCTAACAGTTTTACATTTTTAAATTCCGACAAAAGTTAAGTCTTACACTTCAAAAAAAAGTTACTCTTACAATTTTCAATATCTATTTTATCCATGTGTGAAATGAAAAAAAAAAATCTGATAAACAGTTTTGCAGACATAGCCTAGAAGACCTGTTCCACTACACGGACAAAATCATATCAAAAAGTTTTACCAAATTTAAAATAAAAAAACACTGTCATTTTGACTATTTTTTTATGAATCCGACAAAGGTACGACTATGCACATTTGCAATATGTGCTCTCTCCGTGTGCGACATTTTAACACAATCCAACCAATAGTTTTGGCGATCTAGCCCGGACAAGACGTCGAAAATACGTTCCAATAATCGAAAAAAAAAAATGTCATTTCAATACTCGGATAAAAACAAGACGTAACACACCTTTCCCATGTGTTTTATCCGTGCCAAAAAAAAATTCAAAACAATCGCACCTGTCCTTTCGGAGATATAGCCCGGACACGACGGTCCACTATGCGGACACAGATACATAAACGCCACCAAAATTTTACCAAATTTTGAAAATACTGTCAATTGACATCATTTTTAATGAATCCCATTGCAAACATGGACGGTGCACACTCCCCCCCTCCCCACCCCCATATGTGTTCTATCTGAGTGTACAAAAGAATCGGACCAACACTTTCGGATATGACGTTTCATTATAGAATAATATAAAACAATATAAAATAATATAAAATAATATAAAATAATATAAAATAATATAAAACAATATAAAATAATATAAAATAATATACAATAATATAAAACAATATAAAATAATATGAAATAATATAAAATATTAATATAACATAAAAGCAAAGTTTTACCGCATTTCAAGAAAAAAAAAATACTGTCATTTTGAGAATTTTTCATGAATCCCAACAAAAAATGCGACGTTGCACACTTCCAATATACATCTCCCAAATTGTAAGCCCCATTTCAAAACAATCCGGTCTATAGTTTCGGAGATATAACCCGGACACGCACGCGGACAAACGGACATGCTCTAAACTGCTGGAAAAAAAATAATCGGAAAGCGTCTCTCAGACAAGTGCCGGCTAAAAAAATCAATGACATCATTAAACTCAATTATATATACAAAATTTATTGAATTCATTTAACTTGAATTAAGGTTAATTAAGTGTCTTTTAAATTTAAACAGATTGTTTTTTTTTTAATGTAAACGAGAGCGAGAATCACCTGAGTGTTTTGAATGGTTTTGAGGACAGGTCAAGGTCAAACCAGGAGAGCCTGCAGTCGTAGCTGCCCACGATCACGTGATCACCTGCAAGAACGGAAGCAGCCGAATCAGGCCGAGTCAACTACCCCCCCCCCCATAAAAAAACCTACGCCCGTGCTGGGAGGCAAACCCCCCCTCCCCCCACCCCCTCCCCCCCCCCCCGTGAACAAGACTCCCAGCACTATAACACATTTCTACATCGGCTAAAGATCCCCTCCACCCTATCCCCCCATCCCACCGCAAAACAATTTTTTAGATTTTTAGATTTTTAGAAATTTTAAATTGCTGATTCACAGTAGCGATCACATAAGACTAGCGATCACGTACGACTAGCGATCACGTACGACTAGCAATCACGTATGACTAGCGATCACGTACGACTAGCGATCACGTATGACTAGCAATCACGTACGACTAGCGATCACGTACGACTAGTGATCACGTACGACTGGCGATCACGTATGACCTGCGATCACGTATGACTAGCGATCACGTATGACTAGCGATCACGTACGACTAGTGATCACGTACGACTGGCGATCACGTTTGACCTGCGATCACGTATGACTAGCGATCACGTATGACTAGCGATCACGTACGACTAGCGATCACATACGACTAGCGATCACGTATGACTAGCGATCACGTATGACTAGCGATCACGTATGACTAGCGATCACGTACGACTAGCGATCACGTATGACTAGCGATCACGTACGACTAGCGATCACGTACGACTAGTGATCAGGTACGACTAGCGATCACGTATGACCTGCGATCACGTATGTCTAGCGATCACGTACGACTAGCAATCACGTATGACTAGCAATCACGTATGACTAGCGATCACGTACGACTAGCGATCACGTATGACTAGCATCACGTATGACTAGCGATCACGTACGACTAGTGATCACGTACGACTGGCGATCACGTATGACCTGCGATCACGTATGACTAGCGATCACGTACGACTAGCGATCACGTACGACTAGCGATCACGTATGACTAGCGATCACGTATGACTAGCGATCACGTATGACTAGCAATCACGTATGACTAGCGATCACGTACGACTAGTGATCACGTAAGACCTCCGAACACGTATGACTAGCAATCACATAAGACTAGCGATCACGTATGACTAGCGACCACATATGACAAGCGATCACATATGACTAGCGATCACGTATGACTAGTGATCACGCATGACTAGCGACCACGTATGACTCGCCCACGATGACGCGGAAGCCGCAGGCATTCACAAGGAGAGGGGGGGGAGGGGGGAGGAGGGGAGATGAGATAAAGCGATAGCGTGAAGGAAGCCGAGCGAGGCTATTGTGACGGCACTAGGGCACCGTGACGTCACTACTGAAAGTCAGCACATATTGAGCTTCTTTTTCTTCTATGAACGTTTCATTAACCTTTTTTTTCTCTCTTTTTTTTTGTGTGCATTTTTTTTCTTCTTTTTTCTGTCTTGTGACGTGAGGCAGGAAGGAAGGTGTGTGTGTGGGAGGGGGGGGGGGGTGGGGGGGGGTGGAGGGGGGCAAGGCCTCGAGGGGTACAGGTTGAGCTGGTAGCCGGGTGGGGGGGGGGGGTCTGGGGTCATGTCGTCAAGCACTCACCTCCCGGGTGCACGGCCTTGAAGGACCCCTCCTGACGTTCATGGGGTTGGGTGGGATGGGAGGGGCGGCAGGACTGGGGAGGCACAGATTCGGGGTTGGGGGTCGTGACGTCACGCTATGGTCGGCACTCACTTGACGCTCACTGAGGTTGGGCGGTGCGGGGGATGGGCTTGAGGAATACTGTTAGAATGGGTGGTGGGCGGTGCTAGTTGGAGTTGTGGGGTAGGAGGGGGCTCATGACGTCACGCACTCACCTCCCGGGTGCACGGCCATGGAGGACACAGACGTGACGATCAGAGGTTGGTCGTGCGGGGGGGGGGGGGGAGGGAGGGGGGGTCATGACGTCACGCACTCACCTCCCGGATGCACGGCCATGGAGGACACAGACGTGACGATCAGAGGTTTGTCGTGCGGGGGGGGGGGGGGGGTGGGGGAGGGAGGGGGGGTCATGACGTCACGCACTCACCTCCCGGATGCACGGCCATGGAGGACACAGACGTGACGATCAGAGGTTGGTCGTGCGGGGGGGGGGGGGAGGGAGGGGGGGTCATGACGTCACGCACTCACCTCCCGGATGCACGGCCATGGAGGACACAGACGTGACGATCAGAGGTTGGTCGTGCGGGGGGGAGGGAGGGGGGGTCATGACGTCACGCACTCACCTCCCGGGTGCACGGCCATGGAGGACACCCACTTGACGATCAGAGGTTGGGCGTGCGGGGGGGGGGGAGGGAGGGGGGGTCATGACGTCACGCACTCACCTCCGGATGCACGGCCATGGAGGACACA
>OX457027.1:3141250-3191507 GCA_949752745.1 Protula sp. h YS-2021
ACCCCCAGGCAACTTGGACACTGTTGTTGCTTTTACCTCCAACGAATCCTCATCGGAGCCCGATTCTTCCTCCTCCAGCCCCGAGTACACGCTCTCCTCCGAGTCGCTGCTGTCGTCATCATTCGCCCCGACATCTAGCGGCTGCTCGGAGAACAAATCCGCTTCCTACAGAAAAAAAAAGAAAATACAAAAAAAAATCTTTCCTAAGTTCCATCATAGACATGAATTTCAATTTTGGCCCACGTTTAGATGAAGTGACGTCCGACGAAAAGCATGAATTCTATAACTTTCCTCTTGTGCATCACACGCCATGTGAACCACGGCGACGACAGTAGCACGTGCAACCCGCATCACAGAGGTGTAAACACAACATAACTGATTTATTTAAGAAATATTTGTCATTTCTACACACTGCACAACAAACTGACGAGATGTTTGATACACATATTCATTAAGTGCTGTTTGCATGTTGCAGCTTAAAAACTCAGTTTTCGCCCATTTTCAGCCAATTTCACATTCTTCCATCCTTCTCATCTTTCAGTCTGGAAGTTGAACAAGAGAGAGAAGAACGAAATGAAAAACTGATACTGATCTACTGTAACCGTCGAAGGAGATCGTAATTTAGATAATACCATGTGTTTTTAATAATTTCAGGGAACTACGTCTTGAATTATGCAGAACCAACAGATACCAACGACGGGGGATGCTGAGCCAAACATCACTAACAGCAAAAACACAGCAAACCTCCTGGCACGTAGGCAACCACAAAAACACACAAGTGTAACTTGTGTTTAGGGTAAACAAAACACGTGAACCAATCAGCAAACGACGATACAAAACTATGTCACAGGAACCAAGAGGAAGACCCCGCAACAAAACCAGCTGATCTGTCTGACCAGTTTTGTTAAGCTGCTTTCTGGAACAACACCAGCTGATCTGTCTGACCAGTTTTGTTCAGCTGCTTTCTGGAACAACACCAGCTGATCTGTCTGACCAGTTTTGCTTAGCTGCTTTCTGGAACAACACCAGCTGATCTGTCTGACCAGTTTTGCTTAGCTGCTTTCTGGAACAACACCAGCTGATCTGTCTGACCAGTTTTGTTAAGCTGCTTTCTGGAACAACACCAGCTGATCTGTCTGACCAGTTTTGTTAAGCTGCTTACTGGAACAACACCAGCTGATCTGTCTGACCAGTTTTGCTTAGCTGCTTTCTGGAACAACACCAGCTGATCTGTCTGACCAGTTTTGTTAAGCTGCTTTCTGAAACAACACCTGATACTCTTGATTTTATGTTACAATATTATTTCTCAATGGAGACTAAATTTTGATTTACCGATCGGGTGGCCTTACCGATACAGTGGTCTCAACGGAAGGTGGTCTTACCGGAAGGTGGTCTTACCGGTTGGTGGTCTTACCGGTGGGTGGTCTTACTGGTGGGTGGTCTTACCGGTAGAGTGTTCTTACCGGAAAGTGGTCTTACTGGTTGGTGGTCTTACCAGCGTGTGGTCTTAGCGGTAGGGTGGCCTTACCGGAAGGTGGTCTGAACGGTCAGTGGTCTTACCGGAAGGTGGTCTTACCAGAAGGTGGTCTTACCCGTGGGTGGTCTTCCCCGTGGGTGGTCTCACCGGGGGTGGTCTTACCGGTAGGGTGGTCTTATTTGGTAGATATGTTGTGTAGTCCGATATCGGAAGACTGAGTAGCCTAGTGACGCAAATTGGGAATACCCTGGGATTGGTCAAATTTCACACTGTAACTGAACTGACCATACATATAGCGAAGTATCGGTGACTTGTATTCTCTCTCTCTCTCTCTCTCTCTCTCTCTCTCTCTCTGTGTGTGTGTGTGTGTCTGTCTGTCTGTCTCTCTCTCTGTCTGTCTCTTTCTCCCTCTCTCTGTCTGTCTGTTTGTCTGTCTCTCTCCCCTTCTCCCTCTCTCTCTCTCTCTCTCTGTCTGTCTCTCTCTCTCCCTCTCTCTCTCTGTCTGTCTGTCTGTCTCTCTCTCTCTCTCTCTCTTTCTCTCTCTATCTCTCTTGCCACCAGAAGATTGGACCAGTTGTGTTGTAATTCAAGACCACGTGCAGAATGTATAACTAATGAACTTTACACAGAGCTAAGTATATTCCGTGTTTTGTTTCGCGTATCTTTAGGCCCACTACACTAGTAGTGTCAGAGAACCATGTGTCAGATCTCGTACGTGAATGAGGACGTTTTCCCCGTCTTTAAGTCTAGTTGTGGGCTCCTTACATGCGGATATAACAGGTAGATAGCCACCGTTTTATGACGTCAGCGAGGTAAAATCGGTCGAAAGGTAAAATTGAACTTTTGGGCGATAACTCAGTACAGAGAGAGCAAACCTGTTATGTGTTTATTCGCACAGCCTTCAGATTCTATTACTAAAAAAAAATTTATACAATATACTTTATAATGCTCAAAATGGCTTCAGAAAAGATCATTCAACCTCACTTAACGATTTGCATAGCGTTTCTGAATTATTAAACTACATACTTTTTGAAGATGACACCAATATTTTCCATTTTGGTTTTGATATTAATGATATGTGTAAAACTATAAGTGATGAATTGATAAAACCAGATCTATGGTTTCGTACCAATAAACACTATTTAAATGTCGATAAACAAATTTTGTTATTTTTTTCAAGAAAATCGTTCAACAACTGTAGAATTGAGATAAATGGTGTACCTACTGATTTTGTTGATTTTTGCCGGGTTTTTTTTCCTATCATTTCTGTTTATCCGTATCCCAACTGAATTCAGCCGAAACACAAAAACTTTTCTTTTTTATAAAATACACTTTGACTTTTGCCGAAAAGTTTTTGCGTGTCGGCTGAATTCAGTTGGGATAAGGATAAAAAGAAATAATAGAAAAAAACTGGCAAAAAAATCAACAAAATTCCATTTTGCCAGAAACATATTCACATACTGGCTATTAAAGGGAGTGAATAATATGCAAAATAGTTTTTAAAAGATCATATGTTGGCCTTATAAATTTGAAAGTGTGCATGTTGAAAGAAAATTAGAATTTTGATGGTTTTCCCTTATCATTTCTTAATAATTTTTCCCAAAATATTTGCAGTTGAAACATCTCCACCGGAAAGACCCGAAAGTGCGAATTGGTTTATTAAGGAATGGCTATGCAGTCAGTGTAATGGTGTTTTAAGGTGAGCAAGCCTAATAAGTTTATACTTTTGTGGGCCCCCTTTCTATTTGCTATCAGTTTTTCACTATATGCTGTTCTTTTTATTCATGACATATGTTATTGATACAAAATGGAAAGAAAACTTGGAATCTTGAATCTTATGCGTATCAAGTGACTGGAATAACTGTAGAATCACGCGGCTGCTATTTTCCAATCACCATAGCAAAAGATCCATCGAAATGCCCCCTTTTTGGTTATTTCCGTTCTTCTAAAGGTCCAATGCATCTGATTTTGTGGCTGTTTTACGGTCTCGTAGGTCGTGCATAGCTCCAAGAAGCGGCACTAAGAAGTTCCCAGGCACCGCTTCAAAGCCTCGCTATATAACGATAAGCAAGTCAACTGCGCTCGCTTTGAGGCACCCCCGTGGCTACTTTGTGCGAGATTCAACGACCCATAAGTTTTTATTGGCATTTGCTAAAGGCCCTCATCATCATGTACAACTCCTGTGTTACGCTTTCTTTAAAAGAAAATACTACGGAAATAATCCCAAATCCCCCGCAATAATTGACATTTATTTGTATACAGGGAGCATACTTTATTACGTGAAAAAGTAACTACTTTTTGCAATTATCCACTATAAAACTTTTAAATTGATATTTCAAAAAGAACATAAAAAATAAGAAGCCAAATATTGTGGGTGTACAAAAATAATTTATACGTAATTCTGCGTCTATCAACTATTTTAGTATATATTTTACAAATAAACTATAACCCCTTTATTTAAATTTTCGGTCCCTTGGCTTTGGTCACATGATATTTAAAGGCCGGAATGTAAACAAACATTTGACAGGTGGGTGCGGAAGCTAACTTTTCTGCACTTTTATGAGCAAATAAAAGATATATGGCTCACTAAAAACTGTGCCTGTTTTACAAAAAGGGCATATTGGGCATAAACTTTCTATAAATGTTTGAATAATAGGGGCTGTTATGCAGGATTCGGGCCTCAGAACATATGAAGTCGACCCCTATTAGTGGAGCAATGGAAGGCTTCGTAGCTCTGACAGAGAGATATACGATGTTGTATAAGTCAGAGCTGACTCGGAGCTAGTCGTGCAGTCTTGTGGAGACTGCCACATTTCAAAATGTTGTACAGAAAGTATCATGTAAAATAACGCGTAGTCCATGACCACAGCATGCATAATGGTACGTTCTTCATGCTACCTGGAAAGCGTGTCGTCGAAACCAAAATCAGAAAGTGCGAAATGACGTGCTTGTTGTAGAACGTGAGTGGGCGATAATAAAATATTTACTTGCTTTTAAAATATCGTACGTATTTTAAAAAGATCATGCTAAGATATCAATTGCAGATGTAGCTTAAGTATGACAATTACCTTATTAGAAGAAATTTCATTAGAAAAAACTTTCCTTTTGTTCTTAGAAGTCATCTTTCTTCTTTTTTTTCCTAAGTGACTAACTGTACAACAATTGGTGTAAATGTGACAAGATCGCCACCTTATATTTATTTTATTTTGATCTAATTGGGAACCAGCCTAGTGTTGTTCAGGAAAATCAAGAAATGGCTGGTTGATTTTTTTACTACAGTTACAGCGGGTTTGTTTATTTTTCCGGTGAGAAACGTGTCTTGCAATTTTAACTGTCATGATTTAGAGAAATAAGGCAGACCTACAAGCTGATTAAATTGTACAAGGATGTAACCTGAGTTGAGGAATTAAATGGACTATTCAAGTTTAGTCGCCATCTTGTTATTGACTTCAAATTCACAGCGTAGCTGTGCCCGCCAATTCACGCCACTTCGCCAGTACCTAACCGCTCGGCGTACTGCGCTACATTTTTCCATCCACTTGCGCCAGGACCGTCTGGAGATGATATTCAATTCGTGCTAATGTGCCACACTGGCACAAAGCACACCGGACTTCATCAAGATAAGTAGAGTACCGTAATCTCGTGAGGACGGTGTGAGATAAATAATATTTGCAGAAATATCCGTTATTGATGCAGTTCGTGATGTATTGTGCTATCCTTGTATACGCGTTAATCCGTACGGGTCTCTACGATGTTGTAGTCCTCATATAGGGAAATACACATCAGTATACATTATTCCGTTACCGTATATATAAAATCCGGCCTTTAATCGTATAACAAGGTGAAGGAAGTAAACATCACGTTACTAGGAATTAAACTACTTAGGAGTTTCCATTATGTGCAACTAAACAGCGGGCAATTAAAAACCCCTTTACCATAGTTTTCTTTTCTTTTTGGAGGGGGGAAGGAAGGGTTATAAATTCACATTTTTTATGAGAGACTGCTTTCCACAGTTGCAATCCTCCAACCAACCGGAATAGCTCAGTCGGTAGAGCGTAGGACGCATGGCCGGAGGGTTGGTGGTTCGAGCCCACCTATGGGCGACCTAACCCTAGACCATACTATGTGACAATGTGACCAAATCACATGACATTATTATCACGTCATAACGCTGTCATTATGACGTCATTAGAATGGGCGCGCGCTTTAAGCATTTCCATCTAGCGTAGAATCCAACCTTGCCACGTCATTATGAAGCCACTTCCTGACGAAGAACTCTCATGAATGTTCTGCGCCTCTCTTGTCACGTCATGACGTCATCATTACGTCATTATGACCTCATTATGACGTCATTAGAACGGGCACGCGCTTTTTCCATTCCCATCTGACGTAGAAACCCAATGAGAGTTCTGCTGCAGGTTGTGACGTCATTATGACGTCCCTTCCTGCAGCAGAAATCTCTTTTTCACACTGCTTAATTCGTTTGCTCAATGTCATCAATAGCTTTTAATTAATCTATCAATCTCTATCAATCTATCAATAAAAATTTGTTGATTAAAACTCAAATGTAAATTGCATTATAAACCACTGACTTATGATCATACAAGGTATTGTTAAACCCCCCACGCACCTTTGTAATGTATCCTTTCAAACGGGCACTTTCCCGGACAGAATGAAGATTGCAAAAATTGTTCCTTTGTTTAAATCTGGCAACTGTTCATTGTTCACAAATTATAGGCCCGTGTCACTGCTACCTCAAATCTCCAAAATACTTGAGAAATTGTTTCACTTGCGTCTTATGAAATATATTGAGTCCAATAACTTATTCTCTGCTAGTCAATATGGGTTTAGAAATAAAAGGTCAACGTCATTAGCATTAGTCGATTTAACTGAGGAAATTACTGAAGCTATTGATAATAAGAAAGTTACTATTGGTGTTTTTATTGATCTGAAAAAAGCTTTCGACACAATTAATAATGAATTACTATTGAAAAAGCTTCATTATTATGGTGTTAGAGGGCTATCCAATAAGTGGATTTCTAGTTACCTGACAGGCAGGAAACAATTTGTAAAATTTAATGATTCTGATTCTGATATGTTACCAATCACTTGTGGTGTACCTCAAGGATCTATTTTAGGCCCACTCCTATTTGTTTTATACATCAATGACTTAGGAAATGTCTCAAATATTCTGAAGTTTGTGCTTTTTGCTGATGACACGAACTTGTTCCTATCTGGCAATAATATTGTGGAAATCTGTGAATCTATGAATGTAAAACTAGAGAATATAAATATGTGGTTTAAACTCAACAAACTGTCGCTCAACGTGTTAAAGACAAATTATATGGTTTTTACAAATAAGCCTTCTTTTGAAAATTTTACCCTAAAATTGATGAATATGAAATAGACAGAGTGTATGTAACCAAGTTCTTAGGTGTTCTGGTTGACAGTAGGCTGACTTGGTCCAATCATATTTTGAATATCAAACAAAAACTCTCGAAATGTACTGGTGTTATATATAAATGTAGAGACATTTTAGATGTTGGTGCGCTACGCACATTATACTGTTCTCTCTTCCTACCGTATATCTCTTACTATGTTGAAGTGTGGGGTACTGCTTATAAATGTGCAACCAAATGCATCTCTTTACTCCAGAAAAAAATAGTTAGAATTATTTGCAAAGTTAACAAATACGATCACACAAATTCTCTGTTTCTTTATTTAAAGTTATTAAAGTTTTATGATTTAGTTGATTTTAGAGTGTCTACTGTAATGTATAAAGCTTATTTGGGTGACTTGCCCGAAAATATTCAATGTAAAGTAGCTATTAGAGACGCTAACTCGAAATACTCATTAAGAAGCATCGGGAAATTTAAGACCAAGTATGCAAGAACGTCCTTAAAAGGTCGTTGTGTATGTATTTATGGTATCACTCTTTTTAATACTTTACCGGATGATGTCAAAAGTGCAAAAAACTTCTGCATGTTCAAAAAATTGTACAAGAAAAATGTCTTTCTTCAGTATGAAAACAGTCTTTAATAACGATTAGTAAAGGTACCTGTATCAGTTCCAAGACGGCTTACGCTTAACTAGAATGAGTTAGGTTTGTTCTAAATGTGGTAGTTCCAGTGTTCTTTTCGATGTTATCATGAGGTAAATTTGGGTTCAGTCTAATGGCGATTTCGTTCTATAAGCTTTTGCTTACTGAAATCGCCTTTTCCTCTGTTCAGAAATTTCTATGTAATATTATGATTCATGTATATGTATATATATGTATTTGCTCAGCTCTGTGTTCAGATGAATAAATCAAATCAAATCAAAATCAAAATCATCCGTTGCTGTGTTTACAATGTGTTGTCAACCAACCGATCAATCAGCGCCGAACCTAACACGATCCGATAAAGAAGAAATTGTAGTCATCCATACTTTTCAATTATGATGGATCAAATTCAAAGCGAATTGAATAGTTTTTGGATATTATTCATCTTCATTAGTATGTGTATGCATACTCTGAGTTTCATCATGTTTGGTTCACGGTTTGCTGACGTCGCTGATTTGTTCAAGTTGTAGTTCTTGGTTTTGTCAAACCGACTTTCGTACAATAAATACTTCCTAGCTATCAAGACCTTTAGTGTAGGTTGCAGGTAATTTACGGTGAGAAAATTTTTTACCGATTTCCTCAGAAACCCTATCTCGAGGGCTTTCCTAATGTATGGCACGTGGCATACACTGACTCCGCTCTGCAAGTGAGAGAGATTTAACTATCCACCGAGCCCTTTACCTTCTGCCAGCAGTAGTATGATAATGAGAGTTCCAGACCATCCCCCTACCCCCTACCCCCTACCCCCTACCCCCTACCCCCCAGCCGGCAGTCGGCACCCCTCCCCTAGCCGCCAGTCGGGACCCCCCACCTAGCCGGCAGTCGCGACCCCCCCCCCCAGCTGGCAGTCGGGACCCCCCAGCCGGCAGTCGGGATAGACCCCCCTCCCCCTCCCCCTCCCCCTCCCCCCTCCCCTCCCCCTCCCCCCTCTTACTTAAAATTGCGATAACTTTCGTTATAGTTGACCGATTTGCGTGAAATTTCACTGTTTGATTAAGTTTTATGTAAACTTTTGTTATAAAGTAATCGTTGGCTAGTTGCGCAGCTGGCTGTATGCATATTTGTAGCATGCCGCCATTTTAACTTAAAACTGGGATAACTTTTGTTATACTTGACCGATTTACCTTGAAATTTCACTGTTTGATTCAGTTTTATGTGAAGTTTTAGCATAGTCATGGGCTACTTGCACCAATGGCTGTATGCATTTTTGCAAGAAGCCGCCATTTTAACTTTAAATTGCGATAACTTTCGTTAAAGTTGACCGATTTGTATGAAAATTTCGCAGTTTGATTCAGTTTTTTATCTAGTATTAACATAGTCATGGGCTAGTTGCACCGACGGCTGTATGCATTTTTTGTCGCATACCGCCATTTTAACTTAAAAGTGACCTAACCTTCGTTATACTTAACCAATTTGTATGATAATTTCACCGTTTGATTCAGATTTATATCTAGTATTAACATAGTCATGGGCTAGTTGCACCGACGGCTGTATGCATTTTTTGTCGCATACCGCCATTTTAACTTAAAAGTGACCTAACCTTCGTTATACTTAACCAATTTGTATGAAAATTTCACCGTTTGATTCAGATTTATATCTAGTATTAACATAGTCATGGGCTAGTTGCACCGACGGCTGTATGCATTTTTTGTCGCATGCCGCCATTTTAACTTAAAAGTTACCTAACCTTCGTTATACTTAACCAATTTGTATGAAAATTTCACGGTTTGATTCAGTTTTATATCAAGTGTTGTTATTAAGTGATCGCAGGCTATTTGCACATGTTGCTGTAAGCATAATGTATATTTTAGTAACGTTTAGAAAAAGTAGATAACTTTCACCATGTTCAACCGATTTGACTGAAAATTTTACCGTGTGATCTAGTTTTATTTCTAGTTTACAGCGGTCACAGGCTATTTGCACAGGTGAGAAGAGCACATCAAACATGTGTTCGAATGGCAAGCCCATTTAAAAGACGTGTTCGAATGGCAAGCCCATTCAATACACCTGTTCCAATAATTTTATGAAGATATTACGTCGTGGTATTGTTCAGCAAATTGTTCAACATGTTCAACATGTTCAACTTGTCAACATGTTCAACAAGCTGTTCAACATGTTCAACATGTTCAACAAGTTCAACATGTTCAACAAGTTCAACATGTTCAACATGTTCAACATGTTGTTGTTCAACAAGTTGTTGTATATAAAGCTATGTTTAAGGACTTTCTCATCATTTGAATAGTGTAGGTTGAACCGAAAGGATGTGTAAATGCAACATTTGTTCGAAATCTTACAATTGGCCACAAAGTCTTAAAAGACACTCAGAGGTTACTCACACGTCAGAAGTTGATGAAGAATCGGATATGGAAAACCCTGTAAAACTACCTTTTTACGGAAACTTTAGATGAGTCTTCTATGGAAAGTCAAAGCGTTAACATGGCTGAAAAGAATGCACAGGCTTGTACAGAATGTGGTGCATTATACAACAGCGAAGAAGCTTTGCTCAAACATATGGAGTAGTGTGGTGAGGATGCTGATGATAGGAGTTCTGAAAGTGAGTCAGAAACAGACTCTGAAAGTGAGTCAGAAATAGACTCTGTTTGGTATGATATGGTTCAAGAAGTCTACGATGACTATGATGACAAATTTCAAGAAAAGGTTTCAGAATATGAAGAACAAGGACTTGAAGATGCGCGTGAAATAGCAAGTTATGACCTTCGACCCATTTATAAACATGGACTAAAACAACTGTTTATAAGACTATTCAAATATACCCTGCGTCTAGAACAAAGCCGACATTGTCAAAAGATTTTAAAGGACTTTAATTACTTTGTGGATGAAAAACATTACAAGTATTCAAAGGCACTAAAGGCGGCTATAAGGAGAAACAATGCATTCTTTGAAGAGCTACTAGATATGGAGGAAGAGGAGTATGACAGCAGTGATGAAGAAAGTTGTATGGAGAGTGAACAGAGTGAAACAGATGAAGAAAAATAGACTTATTTGACTAAACTTTATGATAAAGACTTTATAAATATTGTAATATTTTATGAACTTAAGCGTTGTGTATTAATATATGCCTTGCTTTGCAACATATAAAGTCGTAAGGTTATTGACGCGGTTTTAATTGACCCGTAAACCATATATCATATATCGTATATTAGGTATTATAGTTAATTTTGTATTATTATGTATTATATTCAAGAATTGTATTATTATGTATTACATTCAAGTATTGTATGAGAAAAATAAAAAGTTGAAAAGCATCATATGTGTTTTTATTGAATATTACAAATATGTACAATTATGATACAAACAAAACTATTTCAAATACATATTATGTTAATACATGTGCAGATTCACAAGAACTTAACTTAAAATTTTATAACAACTAACTTCACATGAACATAGATCATGTTAATTTCATAGTCTACATATGAAGACAATTTTATTTGAACTACATATCAAATGTACATGCCCATATGAGTCAAAGCTAAGTTTCAAGTTCTTGTCAAGCTTCAAAACCTTCGCTCCAATCTTCTGCACTGAGGGTGATGAAATCATAGCATCCACCAAGCTCGTCATGCAGTTAAAACTGCATACAGTCATCTCGCTGTCTACTCAACGATCTTCTGACAGTCACTGCATTTATACAAATCCATTTTCTGAAGCATGAGATCCACTAACGTCATTTGCTTCTTCAGCATGTGCCAATCGTTCAATGACAACAAAATTCCCTTCTTGGTAGGATGTAACCTCCCACATGTATGTTCCGTAATATATTCACGAATGTTAACCATCACTTTCTGTTGATATTTCGCCAATTTAATATATATTTCTCCATTAATAGGTATCATAACCGGTAAATCGTCTACACCCATCTCTTTCATGGTGGTAGCAGCTTTACACTCTGGTTCTCGCTTCATTTTAGGCTCTGTCTTAATGTTTCGCTTTTTACACGGCGGCGTCATAGCTGGTAACTCATCTCTTTTTATCTTTCTAAGATGTGGTAGCTTTTGACGCTGCTGACATGACTTCGCCTTAGACTTTACCATGGGCATTGCCTTAGACTTTGCTGTAGGTATTGTCTCAGGCTTTACTATAAAATTTTCTGCAGGCATTGTCTCAGACTTTTCTACAGGCATTGTCACAGATGTTAGTTGTTGTTCACTCACTGCAGACATGTTCACTCTTCAGTATCTTGATACAGAATGTACGTTATGTCTGAGGACATAGCTTTATATACAACAACTTGTTGAATAACAACATGTTGAACTTGTTGAACATGTTGAACATGTTGAACTTGTTGAACATGTTGAACATGTTGAACTTGTTGAACATGTTGAACTTGTTGAACATGTTGAACAACTTGTTGAACATGTTGAACATGTTGAACAGCTTGTTCAACATGTTGAACATGTTGAACGATTTGCTGAACAATACCACGACGTAATATCTTCCAAAAATTATTCGAACACGTGTATTGAATAGGCTTGCCATTCGAACACGTCTTTTAAATGAGCTTGCCATTCGAACACATGTTTGAATGGTGTGCTCTTCTCACCTGTGCAAATAGCCTGTGACCACTGTAGACTAGAAATAAAACTAGATCACACGGTAAAATTTTCAGTCAAATCGGTTGAACATGGTGAAAGTTATCTACTTTTTTAAACGTTACTAAAATATACATTATGCTTACAGCCACATGTGCAAATAGCCTGTGACCACTTAATAACAAAACTAGATATAAAACTGAATCAAACCGTGAAATTTTCATACAAATTGGTTAAGTATAACGAAGGTTAGGTCACTTTTAAGTTAAAATGGCGGCATGCGACAAAAATGCATACAGCCGTCGGTGCAACTAGCCCATGACTATGTTAATACTAGATATAAAACTGAATCAAACAGCGAAATTTTCATACAAATCGGTCAACTTTAACGAAAGTTATCGCAATTTAAAGTTAAAATGGCGGCTGCAAAAATGCATACAGCCATTGGTGCAAGTAGCCCATGACTATGCTAAAACTTTACACAAAACTGAATCAAACAGTGAAATTTCCAGGTAAATCGGTCAAGTATAACATAAGTTATCCCAGTTTTAAGTTAAAATGGCGGTAGCATGCATACAGCCAGCTGCATAACTAGCTCACAATTACTTTATAACAAAAGTTTACATAAATCTGAATCAAACAGTGAAATTTTCATGCAAATCGGTCAACTATAACGAAAGTTATCGCAATTTTAAGTAAGAGAGGGGGAGGGGGAGGGTGGGGGGTCTGTCCTACTGCCGGCTGGAGGGAGGTCCCGACTGCCGGCTAGGGGGGGTAGGGAGGTAGGGGGTATAGGGGTAGGGGGGTAGGGGGTGGTCTGGAACTCTCATTATCATACTACTGCCAGCAACAGGGCATTGCAGTTAATTCACCTCTATGAGCTTGCGTCTACTGCGTAACAGATTCTGTAGCAACTTTTCCTTGTGGAAATTTTGCAACCACTGCCTCTTTCTGTTTCTTTCATGCAAGCATTGGCTGCAACTTGCACAGTGACGAGTAGTATATCAAAGAAAATACGTGCAAAAGCTTTCGCGCACTCTTGTTTCAAGTACCGCGTTCCAGACGTTGCGCAGGTGTGTGAACAATAATCTAATTTAATCTTTTGATCGTGTTTTCGACTCTGTTGTTGAAGTATCATCAGATTTCCACAGGCTGAACGTTTATTTACTGCAATCTTTGGTGGTTTTGCCCAGACACTACCACACAGAAACATCAGTGCAGAGGACGCCCGTTATCTGCATTTTGCTCTATTAGGCGGCCAATCAAAACTTTTCCCACCTGACTTCTAAAAAAGAGCAATTGACGCAGCTAGAGTGAAGTCGCAGGACGCACATAAGCGTAGAGCCTTGACTCCAAAGCACAGTAGGCTTAGACAGTAGCAGCCATCCATGCTGTGGACGCCAGATGACAAGAACAGACCAAGAAGCGCAATTTGGCTGCTTCTTTGGAAAAAAGGTAGCAGCCAATCGAAGTATCCTCCAGAGATCGCACCTCAAACTTGTCCAGATACTTTAAATTCTGACAAAGACTCTCAGTTAAGCGGAACAAGATCAAATTTATCCGTGCAAAAAAGCCTATGGAATTTTTGGCAAATTTGGCAATCGCTAGTGGCTATCAAGCACGTAGTCCCTTAGTTGGTTGTACCAATTACCGTGTACGACGGTTAGGTTAGGTTAACGGATTTTTTTCCTCGGTCGTACAAGCACCAGCCAGAAAAGCAAATGGCATTAAATGCCATAATTAAGAACTGTAAAATCAAGAGCTATAAAGAGATTCCTGCGGACACTCACAAAGGTTTCAATCGCGTCTTTCTTGTGCCAAAAAGTCGGACAGTTGTCAAATATTCAGTGATAGACTTTTCAGTCATTAACTTGTAACAAATCTTAGTTTTTTACATCTCGAATCATTCAAAATGAGTACTCCATATCTCATAAAATCCACACTAAACCAGAGTATATCGGCCTTTTCTTACCTTCAGCTTATCTTCGAATTCCGATGACCACATCCAGTCGTTGTTATCTGTGCTTCAAGAGGGGAGTGTAGGTTATTGGTTTCTCGCCCTCCCCTTCGGGACGTAGAGGCAGTATTTCTATTCACACAGTTTACGAGGGTAAACAAACGCTAGGGCCAACAGGTCGGATTGTTCATTTTCCACCAGTGGTATAGTGGGGTTATATGTTCCAGTATCGACCCCTATTGTTCTCAGTTAATGAGCTGTGAAAAATTCTATCGCGGCGTCACGTGTTACGTCATAAGTGGATCCGCCATTCAGAGGTGAGGTTCCTAGTCGGGCCATAATGTTCTCAGTTTGAGGTGCTATTGTTCTCGGTTACTGAGGGGTGAAATTTGTATTGTGACATCACAAATGACGTCATAGCCAAAGTTATTCCAAGTCGGACCCCTATGGTTTTCATGTAATGGGAGACAGGGTTTCTTCTTTGACTCATTCTTTTATGCATCGTATGGAACCTATTGTTACGCAAGCCAAAAATGGTGATACTCAAGGTCATTTCTAATCGTACATTTCTTGTTCTACATCATAAACATGTCAACCAATGAGAGGCTCTTAGCTCGACTGCTATTGTTCTAACCGTTAAAGGGTCCTATTGTTAATCGGATGACGCCAAGGTGATGAGGTCATATCAGAGTGAAGATGACGTCATTCTCTTTTTTTAGAGCAAAAATCACTACATGTTGATATGCCCTCTTCTAATTGGATAAAAGATGTGCTGAGTCAGTAGTAATATGTGTGCATAAACTCCCACTTTTCAACTGGTCATTACAGTTGAAGAGAGCAGACATGGAAGTCAAAGATAACACAATTCCACTTAGTTCAAATCTATCAGTAAAAGTCCAAGTAGGAGACTCTTGAAGGTTTATTCGCATTTCTCGAAAGAAAAAGTGGATAGCGTTAAGTGAAAATTGTGGATTTTTTTAAAATCAATGTGCCAGCACAATCTCGGTAAAAGTCAGCCAGTTTATAGGCCAAAGGTACATCCCGCGACAAAGTATTGCTGTTGATTCACACGATGAAATAAAGGACTACATGAGAAAAACTTGTTTCGGCTGTCTTGAAGATGAACCTGGGCAGGTTGCAGGATTGGTAAGATGCGGTCATGGTTAAATTTAACATCGATAAAGATTCTGTGCGTTTGTATGAAGCGCTTGGCAAATTGAAGAAGGTTATGAAATTGCACATGGAAACTACCACAGTGTCTTTATGTCTCGTTCTGGACGAGGAAGATGTCAAAAAAGCCACGAGCAGCATAAAGGAATCTGAGCACATGGGCGTGTTCAAATAAGTGGAATAGTATATGAGAGACCGTTTCAGTACTTGGAACTTAATTCGTAGTTGTGATTTGGTATATGACATTCAAGGTATTATTGAGATTAATGTAAGCTTAATATTTATATAGTAGAGCAATTTAAATATGAATGGTAGGTGCAAACAAATAAAAGACAATACTGAAATTTTTATTTTGTATTATTTACAACTATGCACGTATAACGTTAACGTATAACGTATAACGTTAACGTGCCAGTAACAAACCTGAGTTACAAGTTACAAGTAAAACATATTTGGTAAAGACAAAACTGAATATCAGCTTCAGTTATCAATATTAATATTAAAAGGAAAGTGCAATTTTAATTCTCTATTTAACATAGCAGTGGTTTACGGGTGAATGAACAACGCGCAATGGACCATTAGAATGAATGGTTTACGGATGAATAAACACCACCCCAGTGACCATTAGAGTTAGATATAAATTACACACTGAAACACACATTTTATACAATGTGAGAGATGGTCAAGAAAGCTACAAACAGCACGCTAAACGGTTATATAATATCAATTTCACTAGCCTTATCTTCCTTCTACGGTTGCACTCTCCATTTCACTGTCTTTCTCATCACTCTCCTTGTCATCATTGTAAAAAATGTCACTGCTTGAAGTCAGTTCAGTATGATTGTCACGGGGGGAACATTATTCTCGTCCCCCACCCCCTCACACACACATGCATTTTGTGATTGAATGATTTGTCGTCTTGTGTTCATTCGTCCGTGCTTAGCAATCACCCGAGTATATAAACTGCGGTTTCCGCGCCATTTGGTATTCGGCCGCGGAAAGTCAATAATTTTGTTCCTGTGCATTTTACTGTTTGGATCATGTTCTTGTTTAAGAATTGGAAGAAAATAAACAGCGTTACAAAATGGATTGGCCGAATCATTTTTGGATTTCGATTCCTTACAATCATGATCAAGTAGCTCTTCAAAGAAATGGTCGTTTTTTTCTAGTAACTGCCGAAACAGCTTTCCAGTAGCTGTATTTTTTCTCTTCAGTTTAATAACTGACGTCCCACAAAGTGCTGTTATACTTTTCATTGTTTGACAGCCGGTAAGAATATCCGAACATCTAGAAAGAAACTTTTGCGGCTGGCGTTTGCAAACAGAGCTATATCCTCAACAGTCCTCATTGTCATCATACACTTTCTTAGCCATATTATCTCAAACAGACTCACTTTCAGAACCGCTCTCTGATATTTTGTTATCGCCCCTCTCTTCGCCACAGTTTTTATATGTTTGAATAATGGCTCAAGGTTATTTTACAAAGCCGCACATTCTGTACAATCGTGGTATTTTCTTCGGTGGCTTGATCCATGTTGTCTTTTTCAACGTTCATTACAGAAATGAAGAGGAGTTGATGGTTCTTCTGTATTTGACTTTTTTTCTCTGGCACGCATGCGTGACAAGGGAACGTCCTGTATCTTATATTGAACTCGGGACAAAAGATTTCCTTTGCATTCAAGTCCATTCCGATGTTTTTCTCCACAGCCATGGCTATCAAAAGCTTAATCACAGTCACCATAATGAAATATAGCGCCACCCAGGGAAGACACATTCGGAGCCTAGAAAAATTCTCTTCTGTGGTTAAAATTATCAGTCTTTAATCTTTCTGTCTCAGCAGTGTTTTGTTTCGCATCAAAACCAAGGTATCCCTGAGGTTGCCTCATTGTATACTCGTAGAAACTGATCTTGGAAACATAAACGTTCCAAGGATACGTACTTAATCTTGGCTAACGGGAGATTTAAAGGTGATCATGTAATGAGTATTTGGTCTCTGAATCAGTGTATTCAGGAGAAAACAGATTTTGCATCAGGATGATAACACCCAAAGATAGGTGATGACTGCCTAAAGTAAACAAGTCGGCACTTTTAGGATCAACTGAAGTGGTAATCCAATATGACTACATTGATTTTGTTCACATCAACGAACGAATCTTGGTCCAGATCAAAAGGTATGCCTTAAATACGTCCTATATTTGGGACGGAATCTTTGATGTCCTCATACTTTGTCTGCCAGCGTTTATATAAATGTACAATTCGATCAGGGCATCAAACACTTTTGCCTTGCTGAAGAATAACTTTTATCAACCTCGTCTTGCAACTTCTAGAGACTGTCATTGTAAAAGGATGCTGGAACATTATTGTTTCCTTTTATATTTTGAAATCTGCTTCTACTCTTTCTTTCTCCATTGGTGGTTCATTTGTGCTGAAAGAGCAATGAAAGGATTGCTCTAATACATGTCTAAACATTAAAGGAATAAATTATTTATACTTAAACATGTTTACCGAATTGGTGTTGCCGATGCTTTTGGTGCTGCTGTTGTTGTCGTTGTATTGTTGATGCCGTCGTTGTGGTTTTTTGGTGTTGCCCTTGTCGTTGTTGTTGTCGTCATTGTTGCTTTATTTAATTTTTCAATCCAATCATACTTTTTCATTATAAAAACAGTTACTTTTAATGAATAGATTCTATGAAACATTTTAATCCAAAGATACATTGTTATTATAAAACAGTCATTTCCTTGTAATAAAGAGATTCTTAGTTTTTTTAAATATGCTAATCCAAACATTTCTTCTTCTTATGAAAACATTACTTTCTTGCTCTCCATAAATTAATCTTTAAATATGTGGTCCGAAAGCTCGACGGGAGGTAATTTTTGAACTTAGTTTTCATACTGTGTGTACCCCTACCCGTGAAACCATTTACTCAAAACAGTATGAGCACAAGTCTGTTTTTCCTGTGAGCAACTTGCTCGATTCTAAACTGGAACCTTGATATTACCAAACTACCGTTCTTACCAAATGAGCTAAATGGTCACGCAGAAAGCATTCCTAGCTCCTGCCAAAGATTCTATTATATAAAAAAGATTCTATAAGATATAGTGATAAGACATAAAATGTAGAAATTCACATTTTATTAGAATAAAAACAATAAAAGAAATATTCCAAATTACATTCTTTATTGTCATTTTCATGAAGTTTATGAACGTTAAATTTTACAGCATTTATTCGCTGATGTGAATAATGTTATCACCATCGAGTCGAGTGACTGGTCAAATGAACATGTTTTGATGCAATTTAAACAATCGGGATCAATCCGGATCTATCAAGATCTAACGGAAAACGACAGATTCGACTTCGTCATGATCAAAGGAGTTCAACGTGTAGTGTTTTGATGCATCCGCTTGGATCTTGCAGAAAAGGTATTTTTGAGTTCTTGATGACAGGAGACGATATATTTAACCACACTGGTTCAATCCAGATGCATCTGAATCTAACCGAAAATTATAAACTCGAGTTCTTTTTAAAGACAGAAGAAGATTGAGTGGTCACACGTCTGTGTTTTTAATTAATCTGGATCAGTCCGGATCTGATGCAAAAATTGCAGATAGCAATATTTTACGTATTTTGAACTAATTTGACATCTGCAGCACATTTCCTATTTTAAATTCTAGATTTGACGTCGTTCTTGCCCATTTAAACATTGCTGTTTGATGAAATTAGTGAGAAAATGTTTGAAATAGTGAAACAAATTAATTTGACTATGTTTACATATTATCGCCAGCTTGTATTAATGCTGACATAAATTTAAGCCTAATTTTATGCATAGAACACATAGTGTTTAACGCTCTGAGCGTTAATATATATCATCCTTTGTTTAAATAACACCTTAGGCAATAGTAATAACATTCTGTGAACTCGTTTATGAATAGACGCTTTAAAATACAACCAGCAAAAATATTCTACAAAAACACTGTTCTGTAGAACCCTATAACCTGTGACTGTACAATCAAGAACCTTTTATTACAAATGGGCCCTTTACGGTTAGAGCAACAGAAGTCGAACTAAGAGCGTCTCACTGGTTAACCTGTTCATGACGTAGAGCAATAACTGATTGCACGAAGAACAATAGGGTCCGATGAGAAACAAACTTGGCCATGACTTACATATGAACTCACAATAGAAGTCTCACGTATCAATGAACGAGAACAATAGGGTACCATACCAAGAACAATAGTGAAATGACCTTGACTATGACGTGACATATGACGTCACCCCATAAACAATGCGATCCTTTAATAACAGATTCCCAAACTGAGGACAATAACGGTCCGACTAGGAGTCTTCCCCTGATTAGCTGACCTATTTATGGCGTCACATTTGAGGTTGTAATAAGATCTTTTACGACCCATTAAAGGAGAACACTAGCACCCCAAACTGAGAACAATAGAATACGGTACTGGAACATATAACCCACCTCTACTCCTTACATAATAAGTGCAAGGGCGTCCTTCTATCTCAATTGATCAGGTTGATCGACCGGTGCTTTGATCTGGGTAATTTGGACAATTTCAAGAAGTCCGAGTTGATTTCTGTTCACCATACAGAACTTCTCGGCGACCTTCTGGACTTTGTAAGGGGCAGAGTTTTTCCCAGTCTTGCATTCAGTAGTTTTCGGCTTTGATTCGTGTCCGCTCCAAAGCCTTAGTTGCCTCTGTTGGAATCCCTCCTGGTTTTGTAAGCTGACAGGGAGAAAACTTTTGAATTGGGCAGGTGCCATTTTGACGAGATTCAAACGTGTTTTTCGTCGGTACGCTGTCAGACTACGGCTCTTTATTCAGAGATCTCGACTGGGGCTCACATAAGGTCATTTTTCTCAAGGTTGTGCCTTTCTCTCTCCCATCACCATCAAGGCAGACGATGCTAAGGGCTCCCTAGGAAATGTCAGTGGTCTTTTCACGATCGGATGGTTCATATCAACATGTTAGAGATGAAGGCTCTTTTCATTGCATGGCCGCGTTTCGCAAGGGTTATGTGCTTCAGTATCTGGTGGACATTTAGGTGATGATCTGTTGTTTGTCCAAGCACAGCAGCGCGTGCTCCCCGGTGTTATGTCGACTCACCAAGCAGGTTCTCTTTTCTGCTCATGACAATGATTGTCATTCACGCTGATTTTACGTTTCCTTGGATTGTATACCAATCTATTTGTGACCCGTTGAGTCGACGTCTGTGTGCACCGTCTCAATAACCGTCTTCCGATGTATATTACTAGAAGCCAGGATTAAGCAGCGTTATCGATCGATGTGTTAGTGTGTCGCTGACCGCCAGTGGTGTTCTTCGCATTTTCACCGTCGTAGACAATACTAAAGGTTATGAAGAAAACATGCCAGGTGAGCCGAAACATCTGTTGCTTGTGGCTCTGGATCTGGTATGAGGCTCACGCTTGAATTCTTTAAACCTTTCTGAGCTTAAGGGTAAATCTCCTCGCAATATATTCAAAACAAATTTCAAATAAGCTACTTAATTTCTCCTTGGTAGCTTGCTGTGACAAGGATTTACGTCGTTTAGGCCCACTGCGAGTAAGCAAGTGAAGAAAAGGCTGGTTAGCTGGAATACGTTTAGACATCCTGGCTGCGAATGTTCAAGTGACTTGGTTGTTGTTCATACTCTACTTGATCAACATATACATAATGTGTATCTTTTGGTAAAATGCCTGTACGAATACGTAGTTAATCATTTGTCTTTGGCTTCAAATCAATGAATAGATAGCCATGAGGTTTGCAGGTAGCATCTTGATAAGCTTCTATGACAAATTGAGATTTTCTAGGATACATTTACCGGGCTAATGTACTTATTTGTTGACTGTCTCTAAGATTTTTAAACAGAATGATGTAATGCGTATTCAAACTAATATTTCGCATTTCTCTACCATGATGGAACAAATTATGTACAAAAAATGATGCTTAGTTTTTGATGACTATTGCTAACACAAAAGAGACGTGTCATAAGCTCATCGTCATGACATTTGGTCATTAAGTCGCCAATGATGAGTAAGTTTTTTTCGGGTTAAGGCGCTCTTCAATATCGTCTGAAATGTCTTGGTAAATTTCCACACCTTTCATTCCCTTGTACAAAGGCTGATGTGCTGCACAGAGCCATAAAATGGTTGTTGGAGAGGGTTTAATTAACTTTTGTTCTATAATTTCCTTAAACAGAGAAGTTTTACACTGCCTTTGAATGTCTGTTTGAATTTTTAATGTTTTTTTCTTTCACCCAACTTTTCAATTCTGTAGCTGGATTCAACATCTTTTGTAACAGCTTGCAATTCTTCTTCATAGAAATGACCATCAATATCTTTGTCTAAGAAATCTTTGACACGTTACAAGTGTATTCCTTGCTTCTTATAACGATGTGTGATAATGAACACTTCTTGTGTCCATTTTATATGATAATCCCGTTGAAACATGTATTTCATGTGAGAATGCGAACATGTTGACCAATTTTAAATTTATAGGGTTTTGACTTTTTCTTTGGTTTCAATTTCAATTTGTCAGCGTTGAATGAGCAAGTTCCCAATAGATGCTGAAGTGGGGAGGGGAGGGGGGTCAAAAGCAAAAAATGTTCAGAATCGTCTTAAACGTCTAAATATGCACATATCACAACTTTTCCGCCGGGTTTTGGGTCAGCAGGAGTAGTAGGAAAACATAGGTTCTGGCACAGGAAGTGGCGTCATGCTAGGCGGCGTAACCAAGGTGATAAAGTGAGGACGTCCCCCCACACTATTCGGTCTAACCCTAACACTAGAACAGGGTATGTGTGAAACCCATTATGACGTAATAATAGTTATGACGTCATAATAGGTGGTGTATCCATGGTGAGAAAGTGAAGACCCCCCCCCCCAGGGCGGCGAGTGAGGACCCCCCCCCCCCCGCAGGAGAGCAAAATTCAGCCAAGTCAGCTAAAAAAAGTGCTGTTTGGCGAGTTACACACCATTTTTGATGAAGTCTAATTGGTATATAAGGATGACCTCCCTACTCATATTAACGATTGATGCAGCAACAATAGCAGAACTTTCAGTAAGTGGTTATTTGTACAGGTGGTTATAAGCATAATTGAAACTTTAAAAAAAGTGAAAAAGTGAGATAACTTTCTCTATAACTGACCGATTTGAATGAAAATTTTACTGTTTGATTTAGTTTTATGTAAAGTTTTGCTATAAAGTAGTCACAGACTATTTTCGCAGCTGGCTGTATGCATAATTTTGACATGTCGCCATTTTAACTTTGAGAAAAGTGAAAAAATGTGATAACTTTCATTATAGTTGACCGATTTGCATGAAAATTTCACCATTTGATTCAATAGAGTTTACAGTAGAACTATTTATAAAGGAAGCTGTATGCATCATGGATTCACCTTAACTTGTTAAACTGTAAAAGTGAGATAACTTCCGTCATGGTTAACCGATTTGAATGAAAATTTCACCGTTTGATTCAGTTTGATGTCTTAGTTTTGACATAGGGGGAACTATTTGCATAGGTGGCTGTAAGTACTTTGGTTGGAGCACACCCCGCCCCATTCAAAGACGGGTGTTCGAATGGCGCGCCCTCCATTCAAACATGTGTTTAAATTATTTTTTGGAAAAAACATATTACGCCATGGTATTGTTCAACATGCTATCATCATAAAATTTTTGGCATTTATTTTTCAGGCATCTCCCCACGAATTTCGGAACTGAACAGTTTGGCGGCAAAGCCCCGAGTGGTATAAATGGATGAGCTAGACACGCATTTCGTCTATATCAGTTCTAGCAGTTGACGAGACAACAACAACGATGGCAACGAATTCAGTCTTCTGTCATGATTGCAATGTGACATTTCCATCTCTGGAATTGTTTATAGCACATAGATGCAAATCAGCTGAGTTGAAACGTGCTTGTAAAGAGCTTGGTGAGAAGATTGAAGCCAAGCGACGAAAGACGGTACAAGATAGTATTGACAGACCTGATCCGTTCCTCTGCTGTGAATGCATTAAAATATTTCCATCTATGGATGCGTTTGACAAACATGCATGCATACCAGCTGAGATGGAAAATGTGTTAGTCGTGAAGAACATGTTTCAAAGAAACAAATACAGGACAAGTAGGGAGAGGTAGAAGGGTTAGTCTCGATGAAAACGCGCAGGAAAAACGATTTGAGTCTGAAGATGGATCGGATCGGAAACCCACAGCGAGTGAATCATTAGACACCATTTGAGAAGGAATTACAGGTGGAGGGCATGACATTTCCCACACCGATTACAGCCATTCTAAAGTTTGAAAAGGAGAACTATGTGTCTATCAATGTGTTTGGGTATGAGCAAGATGTAGCTGTTCCGATACATCTTAGTCGAAACACCAGTGTGAGAGAAATCAACTTACTTTTGATTAGCAATAACAAGAAAAGGCATTACTGCCTCATCAAAAATTTCAGCAGACTTATGGCTTATCGATCAAAGCGTCAGAATGCAACATTTTATTGTTTCAACTGTCTTCACGGGTTTATGCGACAAGATCTTTTAGACAAGCATCGTGAAGTGTGTGGCAAGCATAGAGCACAACGTTTATCATTCCCCAAGGAACCTTTTATCAAGTTTAAGAATGTAGCCAAACAACAGCGAGCACCTTTTGTGATTTATGCGGACTTTGAATGTTTAACAAAAAAGCATGAAGAAGGAGACATGTATCAACATCATCGTGCAAACAGCTTCACCTATGAAGTTGTCAGCCAGTACGACACACGTGCGCCAGTCGTGTATCGAGGAGACAATGCTGTGAAATTCTTTTTAGACCATATGGTGAATGAGCGTGATCGTATTGTGCATGGTTTACAACAGCCAAAGGATATGGTGATGACTCGTGAAGATGAAGAGAATTTCAAGAACGCCACCGATTGCTACATTTGTCATGAGCCCCTAGGAGCGGACTGTGTGAGAGATCATGACCATATCAATGGTAAATACCGCCGAGCTGTGCACAATGAATGCAACTTGCAATCTGAAATTTACGGACAGGTATCAATTTAGGAGCAATTCTGTACAGAGGTTGGTATCCAACCTTGCGGCAGAAGGGAAAGATAACTTTTATAACATGACTTCTCACATCCACGACAGTGCCCAACAAGATTTGCTGCTGAGAAAGGAAGTGTACCCTTATGATTACGTGGACGAGCCATCCAAGTTTGCTGAAACACAACTACCGTCAAAGGATAAGTTTTACAGCCAACTCAGTGAAGAGGACATTAGCGATGAGGATTATGCGCATGCGCAGAAGGTGTGGGATACATTCAACTGTATCACATTCGGTGAATACCATGACCTGTACCTGAAATCAGATGTGTTATTTTGGCTGACGTGTTTGAAAACTTTCGTCAAGTATGTCTTAACACGTATGAATTAGATCCTGCCCACTACTATACAGCGCCAGGACTGTCGTGGGATGCAATGTTGAAAGCGACAAAGGTGAAGTTGGAATTGATCAGTATGTTTCCCTGGGGTTGAAAGTCACTAAGGTGCACCGCGCCATCATGTTTGCACAGAGCAAATGGTTGGAGAAATACATCTCCTTGAACACGGAAAAGAGAAAATTGGCCAAGAACCCATTTGAGAAAAACTCCTTCAAATTGATGAATAACTCTGTGTTTGGCAAAACCATGGAAAATGTGAGAAAGCGAGTCAGTGTTGAACTTGTTCACAAAGAAAATCGGTTCAAGCAACTCGTGGGCAAACCTTCGTTCCACAAATTTAGAATTTTTAACGAAGATTTGACCGCTGTACATCTACGCAAACTGGATCTGCTTCTGAATAAGCCCATTTAAGTCGGCTTCACCATTCTCGACCTCAGCAAAGTGCTGATGTTACACTTTCATTACAACTACATCATGGTCAAGTATCCCAACGCCAAGTTATTGTTCAGCGACACCGACAGTCTGTGTTATGACATAGAAACGGAAGATATCTACAAGGATATGCAGTAAGGTGCTGACCTGTTCAACACAAGTGACTATCCGCCAGATCATTTCCTACATTCTAACGTGAACAAAAAAGTGCTTGGGAAAATGAAGGATGAGACGGCAGGTATCCCCATTGAAGAATTTGTTTGACTTAGACCGAAAATGTACAGTTTGATGTATGGTGGGAAAGAAAAACGTACGGCCAAAGGCATCACTCGAGCTTGTCAAAGACGCATGAAAAATAAGCAGTATAGAGACGGTTTGTTCAACCAAGCTCAAACGATGGTCACAGGTCGCATCATTCGAAGTCATGACCACCAGCTTTTCTCGGAGAAGTTGAGGAAAGTAGAGAAAGCGGATACTCTTGCTCATACAGTTAAAGACTTAAAAGTAAAAATCCTGCCAATACCACCACCATCAAGAAATTAAAAGTGGAGACGACACCAACACCACAGTCGTGGGATGAAATGCTTTCTCTAGGAAAAGGAAAGTATATCAAAATTATGAAACAAAGTAATGAAGGAGTGGTGACCATTCGCAAATACCTCAGAGATGAGGGGACTGGAAGAAACCGTCCTACGAAAAGGGGAATTTTGCTGACAATATCTGAATGGAAAATGTTAAAGAAGCAGGTGAAAGAAGTGGATAAAAGTCTTCGAAGACAAGAAGACAGCGCATAAAAAAGGGTACTGTCATCATGAGCGCACTCATGTTTAACGATGGTATTTACTTCACCGTGAATGACATGAATGAAGTGATGATAAATTCTGCTTATCGTTCTAAACCTGAAGTGTTGAAAGACTTTCAAAACATACCGCTTGAACCTGGTTTTAAACTTGAAGATAACGTTGTAGTGTTATTGATTGGACATGATTCTGACATACGTGTTAGATTCTGGAAAAAATCTTTTACAGGATTATCCAGAGGATTATAATGGACATGCGGCATCCGCTCTTCGCCATCATCTGAGCATAAATACCTCCGTGTCACAGACAAGATAGCTCAACTGTTGAACGAGATGGAGGACTTTTTATCAGATTATGAATTCATTACAGATGGATTCCCATATATGAGAAACGCATGTGATGACATTGTGCTAAGACATTTTGGAAAGTATATCATAGTATCGCCTGACGAACAATCTGCGCTGAAGGATCATCTAGAGAAGCTGAGGATATCTGGCTTTCTCCTTCTACTCTCAAATGAATTAGAAGTACGTGTGACTAAGAACTGTCTAGACGTGTTTGTACAATTTCGACAACATGACAAGCTTACAGAACACTACGACGTCATCACCCTCAACACAGTGGAATGGCAAGCGCTGTTACAAGCATTGGATCGGGAAGAACCTGTATTCAAAGAAGAAGGAATACAACTCATGCGGGGTACCAAGTCCATTGAGTTGAAACATCCTATGCGGGTGATGGACATAGACATAAATGAAGATGTATATGAACTGAAACTGTCTGAACATGAAACTGTTAAAGTGATAAAGTTTGGTGATGCGAGTTTTGTGAGTTTTCATAGCATTTACAAATGTGTTTGTAATGTCTATGATACATATATCACTTTAGATTGTAATGAATGGCATTCATTTATCAATGTAATGAATGCATTTGTTAACATGTATTGAATTTGTTTGTAAATAGAGTTTTTAAATAGAGTTTGTAAATAAAGTTTGTAAATAGAGTTTGTAAATAGAGTTTGTAAAGTTTGTAAAAAAGTTTGTAAATAAAGTTTGTAGATAAGAGTTTGTAAATAAGAGTTTGTAAGATAATGTATAACACAATAAACAAGAAAGTTGTTTTACTTTTAATCAAACTTGAACAATTACCAACAACTTAACTAATATAACCCTATATACAACTTAACTAATATAACTAAAACAAAATTAATAAAACAATGGCTTGTAATGTCTATATACAAAATCCTTTACAATAAAATCACAATCCCTTCTTTTTAATATATTTACAATATCAAACATACTCTGTTCTCGAGCTCTATGCAATATATAATACAATATATAATATACACAATAAAAACCACATGAGGATGCTATTGGTGTTTGTAATGATATGGAATTATACATATAGTCATTCCTTAAAAACTTTTCTAAACGATCATCTAGAGGTAAAAGTCCATAAGAGTCAAAATATTCTACAGGGTCTTTGTCATAATACACTGCCACCCAATATTCTCCTGGTTCATCATGATCGTCTGTGTTGATGACATAGGCACTGCGTTGTAAAAATGGTAACTGGTCCATGGCGAACACGTCTTGAAACAAGTCTTTTGTCATGACATCGTGGCTCAATATGGCATTGATCTGCTTCGTGTTCATGACTGGTAGTCGAATTGGATGCTGCGATTTGCACTTATTTCAATAATTCAGCATAGACTCTGACGTTGATTGTATGTTGCAAAACTCTGCCAAAATTCATTTCTAGCCCCAAATTTCCATGCTTGATAAGAGGATAATGATCATCACCATCATAATCAGGTGTTAAGTCGAAAGAAAATAAAGCATAACCTCTAGGCCAATCTTCCCGTTTTATGATGGAACTTTTTTCATCATTCAATCTATCAAAAGATTTGTAAAGACTTTCAAAAGCGTCCAGGTATTTGTTCTGTGTAATGTCAAGCTTGAGAGGTTTGGATAGGACTGGTTCACCATCCATGTACAGTTGAACGTAGTCCAGATCAAAATGTTTGAAATCATATGTATTTCTCAATGCTATTCCACCAAAGGCTTCATTATGAACCAGACCAATGACAATACGTTTTGGTAATTGACCAAAAAGGATGTTATCTTTCACAAAAGATTGAAATCCTGTTAGAATGGGTAAAACTTTACATTCTTTTCTAGTGAAAAGAAACTTGGCAGGACTTTTCATCAATGCATCTCTATGTCCTAACTGAATACCTGGACTAACCCTCACTTTGCGAATGGTTAAAAATGCCTCTTTCACTTCTACCTTATAGGTATTATTTGCAGCCATTAATACATATTCCTCTTTTTGTCTATGTAAGCGCAACTTCAAACTGATGCCTTTAGGAAGATAGCGATCCTGCTCAAAAAATCTACCCTTAAACCACCTGTTAGCATAAAATCACGGCTGAGACGTGTATGCAGATAATGATTATATAAACCATTATTTCCTTGCTCAGCTAGGTCACCACCGTCAAGATTGACATGGAACCCTGATACATATCTTTCATGATTAGCTCTTTGCACCTCATGAGTATTCATTGATCCGGCAGTATCCTTATACATGAGACGCATAGAGCGCTCAGAGTGGAGACTTTCTTTCGAGTCATGAATGAGATGAGAGATAATACTAGTATAACCATGGGTATTGTTACTATGGGATACCAATCAATCATCTGCACCACATGCTGTTCCATCGCCCTTTACAATGCTGCATATAATATGAAGTTTGCTGTTCTTTAAATCCAGATATTCTTCTGTACTCGCAGGAATGTAGAATTCTGTTGGAGGGCCCTCTCTAATAGTAGTTAGTAGTTGATAGTCTACATTATAACTTTTCTCTACAGCAGTTTGCGTTGGTGGTATATGAAACCATTCCAATGGAGAAAGACTGCATTCGCAAGAATGATTGTGAATGAAAGACATTTTCAAAAGGTATCTTTTTTAATGTTTTTTATGTTATCCGTCTTGCTGTTTTTCGTCTTCTGGCACGTTTCGTCGGTTGCACTCTCTTTTGTCCTCCTAGCACATCGCCAATCACATGCTGTGCAACTCAGCCCGTAACATCTTTCGCGACATTTTTTGCAGCCTTTTTAAGATGTGGCGCAACGATCTTAGCCCCAGCCTTAAGTAGTGGAATAGCTTTACGAGCCAATGATCCCAGTATTGAACCAATACCATCGCCATATTGAATTCGCGCTCCTTTGAATCGTGGTAATTCCCCGCCCACTTGATGAAGAAAATGGCTGCGATGGAGATGGATGCAGATGGATCGTGTGTGTAGGCTTTCATAATGCTTTTGGTCGAAAATGAAGTTTACAGATCACCTTTCCAGTTTGAAATGGAACATTATGGCCTGTAGCAAAGGAACATAATAATCGCCAAGAACTTGTGGTTCACAAATACTACAATACACGTAAAGTGTATAAAATCCCTATTTCACATCGGCTTTATGTTCAGCTGTACACGTTTCAGTATACCATTGATCTGGGATAAATCCTAAAATCTCAGCCAATCCAGTGGAGAATGACACTTCAAAGTTATAATTTATAAAAAGAAAAACTCGTCGTCTAATTTTATCATGCTTTATCCGAATAGCTTCTTTAAGTTCATCTTTCATAGAACTAGTCGCTTCTTTATTGACTGCATTACATATCTCTTGTATGGTTCTGTAGTAACCATAAGGAATAGTGATTGTGTCAAGTACAGAATCTGTAAGTGGTTGTTGTCGATACTGAATAGATTAGTCCATTCCATGTCTCATGGTTGTCCATGTATGTGGATATTGAATTTCAGCTAAAGCCACTTCATATTTTCCTTTCAGATAGATGGTTCGAGGTATATGAATTTGGTAATTCGAAGAGTTGTTGGGATAATAGTTCATATTAGCATTGCTAGGAAAAGTAATGTAAAAACTTGTTGACTCCATGATGACTAAATGGTATAGGTGCGATGACGGAATGAATGCCTATATACATCATTATAGCGCGCGCCATTCGCACAAGTATGTAAATGAAGTTTCTCATGATGTCTCACATGCTCTACAGTGTCTATTACTTCTCCTTCACAGCAAGCACTTGCACATCTTATTTTTACAGGAATACTAGGTTCATTTTCCTGATAACATAACTCTTTAAGCCATGTTAAAAATTGTCCCATCCTTCAGGAAACTGTCTTTGTTGACGCTGTTTCATTTCTTTTGTAATGTCGTCACGAGTGGTCTTTTTACGAAACGTAGTTTTTGGAATATTAGCATCTACACTTTCCTGGATAAACTGAAGCCAACCATTTGGCAGTTCTCTTCGTTCTTTTCTTCTTGTAGCAACCAATGCTTCTTTCATCAAATCAACAATGTTAGAATTTGTAATGACATCACCCGTTTTCAACACAAGTTCATTCTTCTCTGTCCATTTTACACAATGTTTCTTCAGTCCTGCTAAAAGTTGTATTACTTTTCCATGATAGATAGATTGGTTTTTCAGGTGATGATGATGGAACAGACCTTTGCCTAATTTGACTTTTACGAGTTCGTTTCCCACGTAAAAGTTTATTTACTTTTGTTTAATGCCACTATCTTTCTTTTCTAATAACATTTTGTATTCATATTCAGGAATGAGGACCATTTTCAAAGTATGTTTCATTTTAACAGCAGTTGGGCTAAGAAGGGCAATGCAAATTTAGCAATAGCTCCAATGAATCCTCCTTTCTGATTAATCAACTTCTTTTTTCTTCGAAGTGATATCTTCTTATCTGCTAGAGTGCGTAGAGTGTGGCGCTCACGCTTGAATTCCTTAAACCTTTTTGAGCTTAAGGTTAAATGTCCTCGCAATATATTCAAACAAATTTCAAACAAGCTCGTTAATTCCTCCTTAGTAGCCTGCTGTAGCACGGATTTACGTCGTTTGGGCCCACTGCGTGCAATCAAGTGAAGAAAAGGCTGGTTACGTTTAGACATCTTGACTGCAAATGGTTAAATGAGTTGGTTCTTGTTCATACACCGCTTTATCAATACATACATAATGTGTATCTTTTGGTGAAATGCCTGTACGATTACGTAGTTTATCATTTGTCTTTGGTTTTAAATCAATGAATAAATAACCATGTGGTTTGCTTGTAGCATCTTGATAGGCTTCTATGAGAAACTAAGATCTTGCAGGATACATTTGCCGCGCTAATGTACTAATTTATTGACTGTCTCTAGGATTTTTAAACAGAAGGGTATAATGTGTATTCAAGCTAATATTTCGCATCTCTTTACCATGGTGGAATAAATTATAGACAATAAAAATGATACTTAGATTTTGATGACTGCTGCCAACACTAAAGAGACGTATCATACGCTCATCACTATGACATTTAGTCATTAAGTCATCAATGATGAGTAAGTTTTGTTTTTTTCGGGTTAAATAAAAGCGCTATTCAATGTCATCTGGAATGCCTTGGTAAAATTCCACATTTTTCATTCCCTTGTATAAAGGTTGATCTGCTGCATAGGGCCATAAAACGGTTTTTGTAGAGGGTTTAATCAACTTTTGTTCTAGAATTTCCTTCACCAGAGATGTTTTACCACTGCCTGTAGGTCCAGAGACCAAACATGTAAATGGATGCTTCATTTTTGAATGTCTATTTCTTTCACCCAACTGTTAAGCTTGTTCGGTCAACCTACCCACTTGACAAATAATTCTTTCACGCCTCGTCTTTTACGTTTTTCAAGACTTTTTCAATTCTATAAATAGATTCAATATCTTTGGTTACTTTCTGCAGTTCTTCTTCATAGAAATGTCCATCAATATCTTCATTCAAAAAGTCTTTCACACGATACAAATGTATTCCTTGCTTCTTACAACGATGTGTGACAATGAAGACTTCTTGCGTCCATTTGATGTGATAATCCCGTTGAAACACATATTTTATGTGGGAAATGCGAACATGATCACCAATTTTAAATTTGTAGATTTTCTTCTTCTTTGGTTTCAATTTCAGTTTGTCTACATACATATACTTCCACACTTTAGATTCGTTGTCTTTACGAATCTCTGCAGGAGCATACTTATTAGGAAGGGAACCAGGAGGTCTATGGTTGTAATTGTACACCAAGTCTGGAAGGATGTCTACATAACGGTAAGTTTGATTATGTATAAAATACCGATACATCATTCCTTTTAGAGTACGAATGACTCTCTCAGCAAGGTTGGCTTTGGTTTCATTCTTTATGTGGTATAAGCATGAATTCCCTCCTTCTTCAAAAATGCTTTTACCCATCTATTATTAAATTAAGTTCCTAAGAACCTTAGAGTTCGTGGTTTTCGTCGTGTTTCATGGAAAATCTTTTGAAACGCTTGTATGATGATGGTATGTTATTTATTAGGTATTGGCTGTACCCACAAATATCTGGAAAACACATCAATGACAATGAGTAAAAAGCGAGTGTCATCATTGTAGGGAGCTATGTTTCCCATATCAGCCAAATCAATATCCCACATTTCCTCAATGCCACGTGTAATAACACGTTGTCTTTTGAACCTGTATTTTACAGGTTGTAGTAAACTTAGTGCATCTTGATCCTGTAGCCATTTCTTCACTTGTGAATGTGTGACTGGTTGATCATGTTTTCTTAAGATGTGATAAAGTTTGTAAGGACCAGCAAATGCCTCAGTCTGTCCAGGTTTGAAGTAAATATTGGTTAAGTAGTCTTTCCACGTCAACATGTTAACACGAAATGAGAAGCACTTCTTAACAGAACACTTTTATTTTATAACTCAACATGGTTTTTATATCTTAACTAACATATCAACAATCAACAAGTTTTTACAAATCAAGTGTAGATACAATGGTGTGAATAACTGGAGACCATTGGTCTTCAATGAACACTAACCAACTACTTAGTTCATCAAATGTGATAGCATCTACACCATATTTCTCACAACGTTTATTTGCATTATCTAACACTTTATCTAAATGAATATAATATTTAGCTTCATTCCAGTATGTATAGACACATGTAGCATGACAAATATGCTCTTGACACCCTTCATGTTGACAAGCAGGACATACTAAGCATGCAAATTGTTTTACAGCTGATAACATTTCTTCGCAATAGGCTTTTTGTACAATATATTGTCTCAGTGTAATGTCTGCCATTATACTACACTTCATCAAACAGTCTTGAATCATTTTGATATGCTGCTTCCACAGCTCCGGCAATGTTATCACACAAGTTTGTCAAGCTCAGCAAGCAAGCAAGTTTCCAGTTGTTGTTCAAAACGTGCCAGTTCACTTATCATGTAGTTCACATACTTCTCCATGTTTCAGCATCCATGCTTTACATGTCCGCACGTCTAAACACTTGTTGTAGAAGTATTAAACACCGCTTTTTACACCCGCTCACACAAAATTTCTAACAACTTTCCCATAATATTCTGACCAGGATATGATGGAGATGACAATTGTTTAACACAAGCTCCCCACCAATGACCAAACGTTGCTTCAACTAAAGTAGTATCTTTACATTCTTTTAACTTTTTTCGAAACAATACACACTGATTGAATTTGACATGTAAAACATCTTGCGTTTTACTTCTCTTCACTGTATTCCACAAAGGACATGGCTTTATCATTTTAGCGATACGTTTCGCTTCGTATCCATTTCTGAATCAATATCTTGACGGTGATGAAAAACTGTTTTCTCATATTGATACAAAACTTCACTTGAGTTGAATGTATGTCCATACTTTTCAAGTCGTGTCGGAAACATGTTTGAAAGAACATCCTTGTGACCGCTAAATGTTTGCGCAGACTTTGTTTCTTTTGTTTATTCTGACGCTGACATGTCGGTTTCTTCCTGTAATAAAATAGCTTTTAAAATTTCTGCTACCTCTTCTATCATTTTCTTTCTTTGTTCACTTTGAAACCACTCAAATAAGATTAAATTTGCTAGTAAGAAAAACATTGTTATGTCTTCAAAGGTTGTTGTTATATCTTTAAAGTTCCTATATCTTTAAGGTTGTTTAAAAAGTTTTTTTTCTCTTAGTCAAAGTCAGCATCTTCTATTCTAATTTTGTGACATTCTCCAAGAAATCTTGAATGCAGTTCAATCACATCAAGACTGTGATGTACAACATCCCAAAAAGCGTCTAAATAATAAAGTTAATAGTCTGGAGTTCCGCAACAAGCAATATTAGCAATCATCAAGTCAACATAAACCTTTTAAAAACATGCATCCATCTTGTTTCAGTGTGTCTTGAAAATGTGACTTCTACTTTGCTTCACAGACTTTAAGTACTCCACTCTTGCTGCAGAAGTTGTTTGGTTCACAAAACTTGCAATTGTACTTGTGGCAGTGGCAATTATAATCACCAGCATATCCGTAAGCACCACAGTAGTCGCAGGTAAGTCCAAGTTCATTTTGTCCATCCATATTCTCCAATTGAACTTCAGCCAATCTTTTCTTGGAAAGTTTTGACACCTTCATCCGATTGTCTTTTTGCAGTTTGATTCGAGTTTTCTTACCATGAAATTCCGTACATGGTAATAAGGCTGAGTTGATGTTATCCATCTCCTGAAGCAGTGTCTCCCATTCACCATCATTCATGTTAATGTGATACGTGTATTGTTTCCCTTCAAACAGTGACGTGCGCACAAAAGCTACATAACGCATGTCTTGATATGAAATTACTTCAAGCCACTTCGTTTGCGTTAAGTACAGTTTGAAGCCAATGTCACGTCAATTTTTCAAGCTCTGACATACAATCTTCCACAAAGATGGTGATAAAGCGCACCATCTCTCTCCACGTTTGATGCGAGGAAATGGCCCATATTCTCCATGCTGCACAGAAATGGTTAAGTTTGAACTAATTATAAAGCTGCTTGTCTTCTCCATGACTGTACATGAAATGATGATTTTGGTCCTCCTCGCTACTCCTTTTGTACCCATATATCTGTTGAGTCAGCTCCCTTTTCAAACATCTTGCAAAGTTCTGAATTCACTTCAACTCGTCCATTGTTGAATCGAACAAGTTCTGATACATTCGTCGACAATGGAATGTCATCATCATAAAATGATTCTTGCAGCTACAACTAACATGAGGTCAGCTGCCCAAATTGTATTCACGCGGATAAATGCTGAATCAATGTCGTAATTTGATGGTAAATGTAGTTCTGCACATTCGCGAAGAAAGGAGTGGATGAAACGATTTCTTGGAATTATCTTTCAAACAGCTTTCCAATGCTTATGCAAATTCTTCACTTGCAAATTCCAATCCGACTCAAAAGCAGGAAGCTTTGAAAACACATAGTTAACATTGTTCACTTTGAAGACGTCATCCATGGTCTCTGCACATCTGTGAAGAAGTAATGTTAACATTGTTACTGGTTAGGTAAAAGCTGTGGTTTTTTTTCTCGCTCATGCATTTATACATGTTGAACAATACCATGGCGTAATATGTTCTTCCAAAGATAATTCAAACACATGTTTGAATGGGGGCTCTCCAATTAAAGTGTTTACAGCTACCTACACAAATATACCCCTAAGTCAAAACTAGACATCAAACTGAATCAAACGGTAAAATTTTCATGCAAGTCGGTCAACTATAACGAAAGTTATCACATCTTGGTCACTTTTTACAAAGTTAAAATGGCGACATGTCAAAATTATGCATACATTCAGCTGCGCAAATAGCCTGTGACCACTTTATGGCAAAACTAGATATAAAACTGAATCAAACAGTAAAATTTTCATTCAAATCGGTCAACCATAACGAAAATTATCTCACTTTTTCATTTTTTACAAAGTTAAAATAGCGACATGTCAAAATTATGCACACAGCCACCTGCGCAAATAGTCTGTGACTACTTTATAGCAAAACTTTACGTAAAACTGAATCAAACAGTAAAATTTTCATTCAAATTTTCATTCAATTCAACTATAGCGAAAGTTATCTCACTTTTTCACTTTTTAAAAAGTTTCAATTATGCTTATAACCACCTATGCAAATAACCACTTACTGAAATGGCTGCCATTGTTGCTGCATCAATCGTTAATATAAGTGGGGAGGTCATCCTTATATACCAAATAGACTTCATCAAAAATGGTGTGTAACTCGCCAAGCAGCACTTTTTTTAGCTGACTTGACTGAATTTTGCTCTCCTAGGGGGGGTGGTGGGATCCTCACATTCTCACCATGGTTACACCACCTATTATGACGTCATAACTATTATGACATCATAATGGGTTTCACACATACTATGTTCTAGGGTTAGGGTTAGGCCTACTAGCGGGGGGGGGGAGGTCCTCACTTTATCACCATGGTTACGCCGCCTAGCATGACGTCACTTCCTGTGCCAGAACCGATGTTTTCCTACTATCAGCAGGTCAAAAACCAAAAATGTTCAGAATCGTCTGAAATGGATAAATATGCAAAAATCACCAAATTTTCCCAAGGGGGGGGGGGGGGGGGTCAGCAGGTCAAAAAACCAAAAATGTTCAGAATCGTCTGAACCGTGTAAATATTAAAAATCACATTTTTCTCCAGCCGGGGCGGGTTTCTGACGACTATGTCCTGGAGGGGGGTGGGGGTCTGACGACTATGTCTCCTTCTTTTCCTACTACTCGTTTGAAAAAAAATGAAAGTAATGCAAGAAAATTATAGAAGGAATATCGCAAAAAAAAAAAACATAGGGTTTATTAAAAACCAGATTGCTCTTTGGTGCAAGAGAAATTTGACATTTAGGCGAAGTCTCTCATTCTTTCATTTTTTTTTTTTCAGGTTATTTTTATTCGAAACGTAGAATTTTTGCGAACGCTTGCAGTGTTTTGTTATTGTCCAAAAGGCAACCTCTACAACGATTCGGTCTGTTGTGCGAAGCACTTTTTCGCTCTGCTGACTAATTAAGGATCCCACAAAAATAGTACTGATAAAAGATGAGAACTGTTGTTTTTTTTTTTTAAATTCCATCCGCTCTGTTTTTAACGTAACAGGTAGATTTCGTCAGAGGTCAGCTGTTTTATAACAACGCTTCAGTTTACATAACAAGCTGGCTCATATATATAATTGCTGTGTGTGCCATCCAGAAAGGTTGAATATTTCGTAAGCGAGTTTACGTTTCTTTTTAAGCAAAAATGGCAGACAGATTCATATTTGCGTGTAGACGAGGGGATATACTGTTCCATCAGATGAGAAGGCCGCATTTTTCTCATTTTCAGGTATTTATTGTGAAAGGATGAAACAGTTAGAAACTCGTATTATCGTCCAAATGTTACATAAAAATGAAATGCAGTGAACCAGTGATTCGTACATTATGTGTTGCAGACTATGTTGATTATGCCGCATATTCAGTATACCGAATTATAAAGAAATTATAATGTTAAGATATGAATTCTAATTTTCTTTCAATGTACGCACTTTGCAACAATCGACAGATCAACAGCGAAATATCATGTACGAGTACCACACCTCTTTGAAAAATATTACCCAGACCATTTATTGCCTATTTCATGTATGACATCCATTTGCCTGTCACTTCCCATTGAACGTTGCAGTGGTTTATTCTCCTGAACAAAGTATGCAAAATTATTCCAAGTTCAAGGTAATCTTCTGCAGCTAATAAGCTAATAGTCCTAGATGGCTCTTGCTTCCCAGCAAGAGTCATAGTTCCTATAATATAACTTGTCATTGATCTCAATTTTTCAATCTCGGCGCACGACTGGGGCTAATGGCGTTATTTTAGAAAGGGTGCGTCACATAAATAACCCAATTATAAATTATGGCGCACAATTTTTATGGTCAAATAAAAATTTTGTAATGAGAAAAATAGATGTTTTTCTTCAGATCAGAATAAAGAATCTCCCATTATCGCCCACAACAACAATGAATCTGCAGTTGTAAAACCACGCTTTACTCCACTTTGGTAGTTTGGACGAGGTCGAAAATAGTGCGCCAGGATACTTCTCAGTGTGCTTTTTAAGAAAGTACATGCCACTCCGAACCTCCAGTCCTGGAACATGCGCCGAAAGATCTAGAGCCGCGAAAATTGAGATCAATGGTGATTTTTATTACAGGAACTGTGACCCTTTCTGACCTAGGAAGACAAAAAGGGTCCACTGGGACTAATAAGCTAATAGGTACTCTGTAATTTAACTAATTTGTTCAGTTTGATTTTTCTTTGCCTCGTAGATTACCTGGGATATTCCTGACCGACTTCAATTCATGTTTTGATTGGTTAAACTCGATTAGTTTTTCGGTAGTCGATTAAGCTTATATAACACACCGTCATCTGAGTTGTTTTTTAAATTGTTTTAAAGGGAAATGCGGGTATCTCATCTACAATTGACATTTCCTTCATACTTTCACAGTTTAATGCTTTGAGGGTAAACATTCAAAAAATGAAAAAGAAAGGGGGGTGACACCGATGTTATGAGAGAAATAAAGACACTGAAAGGTTGCGTACTTTTACTACAGAAACCATTGGGAAAACCAAGAAAGTTCAATCAAAATGCGAAGTTCACATATAATCACAATAGACAATTACTGTTTGAAGAACACGTCATACGAAATGTTTTAAGCAAATAAAAAATATATGTCACCTTATCAATAAGAGAATTATACAATCTTTTGACAAAGTCCCATTGACTCAATTGATAAATGGTTTGTAATATGATTTTAATGGACAATATATCAACACAGGCTGTTAGAAAGAGGAATAAAACGGAAAATAGTTCGTTGACGCGTTGGAATCCTTTATTCACTTATTCGTCCACACTGGGTGCGCTTGCCCACAATTAACGAAGCGTTCACCCCACAGAAAACCTACTGGTACGTCACCAGCGTTAAAACTTGATGGACGTGTTCTTCACCGTAGTTATAAAGGTCATCAACGGTAACTGAAACAACACATATTCAGTCACACATTAATCTCAGGTACACGGCTTTGACACTTATTCACTAAACCAGAATTCCACTTAACCTGACGATTAAGTAACAAGTATCAATACATAAACAAATCGCTGTCAAATGAAATAAACTGCTGAAATGTACAGACATATTTCTGGAATATTGGTCTTTACGTTTTTCTCTTAAAATACAGGTAAGTGATTACAACAACACAATATTAATAAAACAACAAAAGCTTACCGATAACTATTTTGGCTCCTCCTACAAATTTCTAAAATAAATCCGTGTTTCTTTAAGCACCCATTCATCCACTTAAGAGATTCAGTACTTATTCTTAATAAACAGCCTTAAATAACTGTCCAACTTTAGGACGTAATAATTATCCAGTTCTTTTATCTTAATATTGTCCACTTTTGGACCTCTTTTCTTGTTCACTTTAGGTCCTCATAAGTATTTTGTTCACCTTTTGAACCTTCAGTTTTTGCCCCCTTGTGGGACTCTTAAATCTGTCCACTTCTTAGAACTTAGACCTTCTGTCTATCCGTATTTTTTTTTATCTCGAGCGTTAACTCGGAATCACTGCAGATGGGACAAAATCACATATTCTTATACCCAAATTCTACCCCAGGGCGGTCCAGTGCAACACGTGCCCCGTCATCAATTCGGGATCTTATTGGCTACAGTATCTAAAGTAGTCTACAACAATAGGCCGAATCACTGACCCCATAAACTTATCTAATTTGACCACTATGGCAACCAAAAGATCTGACGGATTTGACTTACATAATAACCCCTATGGCAAACATAGAAACCCCCGCCCAGAGACCCTTGATGGCTGCGGAAGGCTGTTGCATAATGTCTTATCTTTTAAACAAAAACAAATAAGTTATTGTCAGTAAGGGAAAGCAGTATTTACCTGGATTCTTTGAAACCACTAGGTTATCCGGTCGTAAAATACATCAATACATTTAAGCAATGGCAGTTCTTACTAATCTGATTGGAAAATAGCATCAAAACATCTGTAATTACGTCACAAAAACCACGTTTAAAGTTGAAATTGAATGCCCCAAAAATACAGAAAAATTCAAAGATTTACTCCGTTTAAAAATAAAACAGAAATCGCTCGTAGCGGTTTCTACACAGGCCCTTCTAGGAACAAAATAACAATACACCACATTTCTGGACACGACCCTATTTGTCTTTGAAAAGAATTTTTCGATCTAGACGGATTTAGTAGTTATTTATACTGTGTAAACACGGGTTCAAACTCGGCGATATTTCGGTCGCTAGATGGCGCAGAGATACCCGCATTTCCCTTTAAGAGTGTTTCATTTTTTTATCAGTTGCTGATGCACCTGATCATGAAATCTCCTGGAAGTAAGGCAAAGAACTGTTCAAATTTACTATTGAGAAAGTCATTGTTCACAGTTAAGGAATTGCCAGATGAAACATGTGGCAATCATACTGATTTTAGGATAACATTGATTCGAAATTTCTCCATCACGATGCTTTTTTTATTTTTAATCCGTGTTATGAAGTACTTGTATTCATAAGAAGATAGGCTTGTTTTTTAACCAATGAGAGCGTACTAAAATTGTGTGCATTCCGATGGTATCCACAAGTTGTCATTCTAGTAGCCATATGTCCAGGGCAGTGGTAAGATGTCCGGGGCGGGGGGGAGATGGAACGGAATGAACTGCCCAGCCTCGCCAACACCATGCTACGAATTTACCGCAGGTCTGGCTTTGCTATATATCTGTATATAAATATAATTCAAGAATTACTGTCGGATCAATGAGGTCATTTGCCATTTTGAGCTGTTTTTTTTGTTCCTTTGAAGAACATATTTTACATGATTTAAAGCATGTGTAGTTCGTGCAGTTTAATGTGTTTTGTTGGACAATTTAAAAAATGGGGCTGGCTCATTCAAACAATTAGTAGTCTGAATCCAGATGCCAAGCAATCATAAAAGAATTTTTTATTTTATTAGTCCCGCCGCGGTACGCGCGGGAGTTATAAAACGCTCGTTGTCTGTCTGTATGTCCGTCCGTCTGTCTCCCAACCAGTGCCCCCACTTTTGTACGCGCGATTACTCACTCACGTTTCAACGCAGGCCTTCGATTTTTGTGGGGACGAAACTATTGACAAAATTGACGAGACTATGAAACTTCCAACATGATCAAAAGTTTTGATCATTGGAGGCACGATGCTTTTCGTGATGTGATCCAGCCGTACAAACAAAGTCCGTTGTACTGCTCTCCATTCAGATATCTTTCGGCGGGGGGGGAACCAGGGCTGGAAAAAAAATCCGATTTTTTAAAAAAAATCACGATTTTTGATTTTTTTGATTTAAATCTGATTTTTTTTTATGTTTTTGATTTAAATCGAACTCACATAAAAACCCGACAAAATATCCATAAGCACCACTTTTTAACAGTTAATTGAAGACTCGTAACACTCTCTTGTACTACAAAAACATTTACATTTCACAAAATCTGTGACAGCTGTCCTCAATTTTCAAATATTCAGATAACTGTCTTCAAGTTCAATTCTTCATTTATTGAGCGATCGGTAGCACAACGCCAGTTTCCAGCCTTTTCCACTCCGAGATTTGTTCAATTAACAATCGAAAAAGCAGTGATATGGAGGTGGGGATTTCAATAACCTCGCTCGACGCGTAACACTAATACTTTGTTTACAAGCACACGCGGTTGGGAGAAAGGACGGAGTACGTTGGAGATATCGATGCTACCGGGAGTTTCTGAAGATTAGTTTGCGATTACGTATTCACAACAGAGTACTTGCTCAAACAGTCATAAAAAATACTATGAGACTCAACGGTTTCTTTTCGAACACCACAGGCAGTTGCCTCCTTAAAGCGTGTTGCCCCTAACTGAACGCCTTCTCCCCACCTCGGAGAGGTGCCCTAATAAGCGTACCATATGAAATGCCTTGTTTAAACAAAGGCGCCTCCAAGTGCCTTCATTGAACACAGTCTGAATGACACACATTTTAAATAGAAAAAAAATCAAAAAAAAATTAAAAAAAATAAAAAAAATCAAAAATCGTGATTTTTTTACGTTGATTTAAATCACGATTTAAATAATGATTTAAATCAACTGATTTAAATCATACCAGCCCTGGGGGGAACTATGATCATTTTCACTGATATACTTGTTCTGTCTACTACGTCTTGAGCGACGAAATTGTACCAAGGCAACCGATATCATAGTTGTAACTACTGGTTTGAGGGTATATTTGGCTATGAGGGTTGTCGTACCCAAATTTAGAAAAGTGAGGGAGGGGGGTGTGTGCGATTAGCCAAAAAGTGTATCGTGGTTGTAACTATTTTAGGTAATGATTGTATTGGTATATTTGGGCATAAGGATTAATTTTGCATTCGAAGCCGCACCCGTATTGAAGGAGTGAAGGGCGGGGGGGGGGGGGGGGGGGGGCTTTTGAGAATAAAAACACTTCTTGAGGAGGAGGATTGGCGACGTAGTGACCTAATTCCGGGACTCGGAGAAAAGAAACGTCCATTAAACCATTTTTGCAGTGCCCACCTTACCTATCCCGATAAAAAGACTACAGTTACACGTGTTTGTGGCTACAGGTTTCCAGATCCGGATAAAATGTCAGAAAACTTGTCTTTTATAACCACACTCAAGGCCCCAAAGTGAAGCAGTGAAACCTATTTGCGGTGACCATTTTTCAGACGACGGATACCAAAAAAAAGGCGAATAATAATACCTTTTCAGTGTATGAACTGTTCCTGGCTGGAAACTCGATCGCTGGATCGCCGAAGGCTTAAACCAAAAAGTTTTAGGATAAATATGTCCTCTGCAACGCTGATAAAGAGTGTCCCATTGCGATTCGAAATTATAACATTAACTGCTATTGAATTGCAATTCTGGGGGTCTATTGTAATCGTAATTTTAATGCTCTAATTATGAATGTTGTCGCTTTGCGTGTTGAACGTGCGCGGTTTTAGACACATTTTGGTATTAATTCTTATCTCTTGTCGACAAAATAAAGGCCAATTATTTTTAAGATTACGAGGGGCGGGAGGGGGGGGGGGGGGGGGGGGGGGGTGGGGAATGCTTGTGAAAGGGGCAATCGAAACTCGTCATTTAGGCAAATTTCTGAATACGAATCGGATTTATGTCGTCGGTGAACGTCAGATGTGTCTGTGAATGTGAATTATATCTTTGAAAACTGAATAAAAAACGGAAATGCATATTGGATTGTCGAACGTGTCATAGAAGGAAAGCACTGGGTTGTCGATATTCTTACAGTACGGACGAAGCTTTTTGCACGTTTTATCTCAACAGTACGGACGAAGCTTTTTGCACGTTTTCGGTCAACAGTACGGATGAAGTTTTTTGCACGTTTTCTGTCAACAATGCGGACGAATCCTTTTGCACGTTTTCTGTCATCAATACTGATGTGATGAAGCTTTTTGCACGCTTTCTTTTTCAGATGCGGAGACAGATACAGCTGCTGTCGCGGGTGATGATGAAAGAGCCGGCGATTGTAGCCGCGCTCAAGGACTGGCATATACTGCGGGAAAATAGGCCAAAAGGATTCGGCAAATTCACGAAAAACAAAAAAGAGGACGACGAGAAATCGACGTCAGAGCAGCCAGGTGTCGTGTTGTTTGCCTTGTTCTATTTTTTTGTGTTTTTCTTTTTAGTCCAAAAAAAAAAAAAAGCCTCGGTGGCCTAGTGGTTAGAGTGTCCGCCTTGAGATCGGAAGATCATGGGTTCAAACCCCGGTCGGGTCGTACCTTAGACTTTAAAATTGGGACTCCTCCTTGCTATCCTTTGAGGCACTCCACGTGTAAGGGTTAGAAGGAGGGCTGGAATGCCCCCATTTCAGTATAATGTGGCAGGGGGGGGGGGGGGTCCCGATATGACCATAGCAGTCGAAAGGGATCTAAAGAAAAATACAATACAATTTAATGAAATGATGATGTAAACAGCAGCTTATACCACCAGCACCGACCGGAACAGAACGAAGATTTTCTATAACCGCTGGCGCATCACTTGTAAGTCTCTCCCCTCCCCCTGCCCCCTCCCCCTCCCCCCCCTCCCCCCCCCCCCCGCCCCCGTCGTATGTGTATCTACACACTTTTTAAAAAACGTTCTCCTACGAGTCTAAGTCTTTACCTTCCCCCGGCCTTTACCCCCCGCCCCGCCCCCCACCGGTTTTTACCTCCCCCCGGACGTTACCCCCGTATGCCCTTTACCTCGCCCCCCCCCAAGGCCCGAACCGCCAGATCCTCGTGTGCCTCAGAGGCATTACACACAATTTCAAGTTTTAGATGAACTTCTGTACACGTGTTGTTAATACTTAATGCAGTAAATTCTGAGAAAAATACTGCTATGATGAATGTAAGAGTTTTTTTCGAGATCGTACCGCTGAATAAGTAATTGCAATTAATGACCGCTTTTATATATTTATATAAAATATATTTTCAAGCCTGCGATCGTGGCGATCAATAAGTGATTGCAATTAATGTTATGTATTTTTTAATCTCCTTTTAAGCCTGTGATTTCAAAGATGAAATGGCGATTGCAATAAAATGAGTTGAAATAAAGTAAAATTTTGAAAGTGTTGGAAGCGGTAAAGGCAGGGGATTGAGGAGTTGGGGGGGGGGGGGTAAAGGCCTAGGGGGGGGGAGGAGGCAAGGGCATTGGGGGGGGCGGGGGTAAAGGCCGGGGGGAGTTGTAAAAAACCGGGGAAGGGGGGGGGGTAAAGGTCTGTTTCCTTCTACATTCCTTGTCCGATTCTGGTGAAATTTTATCAGGTATGTTCCCACGATAGGCCTCCGTCCATCTTTTGTTTTGCTCAGCGATGCGGCCAAAACGGTCGAATTTCAGGGGGAAAAAATCCAGTCCGATCACTTTGAAATTGGACAGGAATGTTTCCCAGGTGTCCAATCTCTTTGAAATTGGACAGGAGTTGTTCCCAGGTGTCCGATCTCTTTGAAATTGGACAGGAGTGTTTCCCAGGTGTCCGATCTCTTTGAAATTGGACAGGAGTGTTTCCCAGGTGTCCGATCTCTTTGAAATTGGACAGGAGTGTTTCCCAGGTGTCCAATCTCTTTGAAATTGGACAGGAGTGTTTCCCAGGTGTCCGATCTCTTTGAAATTGGACAGGAGTGTTCCCCAGGTGTCCAATCTCTTTGAAATTTGGCAGGACTGTTCCCCAGAAGTTTCTCCACCAGTATTTGTATTTTGTCTGTCGATTTGCTTTATATTGGCTACAACGCCCAAATTTCATAAGAAAAAAAATCAGTCTGGTGCAGGGGTAGTAAGCTTTGTTTTGGAGGCGAGAGTTCCCAAGCTCACACCCCCCCCCCCCACCCAACCAGGGCCCATTTTTTTAGTTTGTCGTTCGCCGGATTTTGCAAGCCTTCGCAAGAAGCAATCGGTGTGTCTGTATAATCCTTTACTTAATTAATTACTGTGTCAGTGGATAACTGGCAAGGTGTATACGCTAGATCAGCATTAGAAGTACAAAAATAAAAAAAAGTGGCATAATGCAGGGGTGCACATAAGGAGTTTTTCACCCTCGCCAATTTGGCGAAGGACGTTCAGTTCACCTTCGCCAAATCGAATTCACCTTCGCCAAATTAACCCTACTAGGCTGCTATAACTGTATCTTAATTTGTTTGTTGCAAAAATGGTAATCTGTTATTAGGTAGAAATTGATATGCGCACAATTATGGTGTGTAAAAATGAACAAGTTGAACGAGTGTCGTCACTGTTTGCGTTTGTCTGTAGAATAGCTGTGCATTCATTTCATATTCACCTAAATCAAAAACAAAGCATATTTTGATTTTATTATAATAATTTTGGCCTAAGATTCACCTTCGCCAAATTGATTTCACTTTCGCCATGGTGAAATGCGAAGGTCTTATGTGCACCCCCGATAATGACGTCACAGGCGAAAAAGGTAGGCCACAAAATAATTGTTTTGTGAAAAAGTACTCGTCAGTTACAGTTGTTTTAGAGAGGTGTTGCTTAAAATTACATGACGTCAAAAGGTGGTGCTCATGACGTCATATGTCAAGTGTTTCATCTTAGTCAAGATCGTATAGGTTGGCTGGAAGAGTGCCAAAGGTCACTTTCACTACCTGCCGTTGTTTTCACGGGAGGCGTGTTCCAACTGACGAAAAGCTGATAAAAGGACAAACTAACAGAAATGGGGCAAAAAATAACCGTAATGATCAATAATTTTTGTATTTGTTTATTCTATTTCGGCGTTGTTAAATATTCGATGTTTGGCCCAAAACTCCACCAAAATAAGGCTGAAATCCTTAAAATCAACCTCTAAAGGCCTTTATTTATTTATTTTTATTTTATTGTTTTTTTTTTTTTTTTTTTTGTTTTTTTTTTTTTTTGAGAGTGGAACCCACAAAAATACCCCTAATAGCTTTAAAAAAAACCACTGGGAAACCTGAAGTGTGATTATTTCAATAGGTGGATCTTTGCCCTTTTCGGGCTACGGAAGAAAGATGGGGTCCGCCTAGACACTAATCTTGCCCGAACCCAGTTTGTAAGGCGGGGAGTGGGGGGGGAGGGGGATTGGGTGCGTGGGGGTGGGGGGGGGGAGAGATGTGACGTGTCGCCTTACATGCAGCATGCAGCGTCGCAACCCAAATGGAGGCACCAATAATGGTCAGAATGTTTGCCCAGGTAGGATGTCGCAGTTGGAATACTTTCAAAATAAGGAAGCACGATAGCAGTGGTATCACAGTCCGATTGTACAATGAAGGGTTCCGTGCACAAACCTGTTATGTTGAGATAACATGTTTGTGCACTGAGGTATATTTGAGTTCCTGGAGTCAAGATCTATCATCTGTAAAGTTTCCACCGATGAAATATGCTTAGAAATGGTCATCAAAACATGTTAAGTCCTGTTTGAAATGAGAAATCGGGTGCACAATAATGACATGCCGAGATAACAGGTCTTTTCCATTAAAATTTTGAAATTTTCCCGATTGCACAATCCTGTTAAGTTGTGTTAACATGTGAATAATATCAGAGATAAAATGTAAACAATGCAGAATTCTCGGGTGCACAAAAATGTTATCCTTTCTTGAAATGTAAATATTTACATATAATACTTCATCTCCTGATATTTTTCTGTTAAAAATTATCGCGCATTACACGTGTAACCATGACCTCCTCCGTCATGGTCAAGGTCAAAAACCGGAAGTTGACCATTATCTCGTAAACGGTTAGAGAAAGAGCGATTTTGAGCATATTTTCGACCCTTTGAGCCTAAAAGACGTTATATAAGAGGTACCTCGGTGACCTTGACCTCCTCCGTCATGGTCAAGGTCAAAAACCGGAATTTGACCAGTATCTCGTAAACGATTAGAGATAGGACGATTTTGAGCTTATTTTCACCCCTTTGGACCTAACAGACGTTATATAACATGTACCTCGGTGACTTTGGCCTCCTCCGTCATGGTTAAGGTCAACAAGCATGTCCAAGGACATGACCCAGCCGAGTTAACAAACAAGGAAAGAGAGAAAAACTCTGAAACGAATACTGTTGGGCCAAAAAATGAAGAACTTTGTTTCTGAGCGTAACTTTTTCATAATTTTAATACACAAAAACGAGTTTTCCCGGGTGGAAGCTACCCGAAAAGGGATGTTGGACAGGTTGGATTTTGACGATTCACGTCTTTACCGACATTTACACAATTTCACAAATTTTTCAAATTTCCACCATTTCGGCATTTTTTGTCATTTGCGAAAAAAGCAAAGTCCAGGTGGAGAAGCACCTAAGAAACTTTCAATTAAATTTTATAACTATTGAAAAAGACAGAGAAATGAATGGTTTGACAATTCAGTTATGTACTACCATTTATTCCAGTTTTTGAAAAACTTCAAAGTTCCGCCATTTCGGCAGCTTTTGGCGAATCGCGAAAAAAAATAATAGCCTGGTAGGCGAAACTCTGGGGAACATCCCTGCGTAACATTTAAACGATTGGAGTAAAACTGTAGAAGGAGTATCATTTTTAAAACAGGTCAAAACGGGCACAAATTTTGTCAGTTTTTCGTCAATCGTCAAAAAAGTAATAGGCAAGTGGGGGATCACACAGGGAACATCCCGGAGCAATGACAAAACGACCGAAGCAAAACTGTAGGAGGAGTAGCATTTTAAAGAAAAACTTTAACATGCGCACATACATTCAAGCCCCCTATAGTGATACGACTAACCCAGTCCGACCGAGTCGGCTGGGTTAAAAACCGGAAGTTGACCATAATCTCGAAAACGGTTAGAAAAACTGAATTTGATTATTTGTACCCAAAATAGATTACATTATATTTATTTCGATGTACTCGTTCAAGATAATAATTCGGAAGCTGATAATTATGTCGAAAAACGAAAAATGTGTCTTTGACCAAATATGTTGTACCATTGTAAGTGGGTGCCATTTCGCTACGTGTAGCGAAATTCGGTCTGGTTTGTTGTGCACCTGATACAAATTTTTGACCTTGACCAGTAAATCGCGAAAAAGTTCAATCAGTTTCGAGACATCTACTGCAAGGCCGTTGAAGCTAAAAAAGCCAAACTTGGCACATATATAAACGACGATGTGATCTGAGGCACCCGTTAAAATTTTTTGACCTTCACCTTGATGGTCAGGGTCAAATCGCGAAAAAAGTTATTTAAGAAAAACGATGATTTATCTCGAAAACGGTAAGAGGTAGAGCAATTTTGACCTCATTTTCGACCTCCACCCCCCTATACGACGTTACGTAAAGTATAACTTCCTGTGTCCTTGACCTCCAGGTCACTTTCGAGCCCCAACCCGGAAGTTGGCCCTTTATCTCGAAAACAGTAAGAGATAGAGCAATCGGTTTCCAGACATCTTCTCCTAGACTGCTGAAGCTAGACCAATCAAACTTGGCACATGTATGGAGGGTCATCTAAAGTGGTGCACCTGATAATGTTTTTTTTACTTTTACCTTACCGGTATAGTTGGTAGTATTTAGGAGGATGTTCTACATTCAGACATGTGAAAATTGTTAACAAATAGCAATATCATCTACCTTCCGTTTTTTGGAAGTTATCATTCCAAGTGGAGTCTACTTCGCTTTGCGAATTTCGGTCTAGTTTTGCATTAAAATTATGTTGGATAAACCGACGTAAATTGATCCTTCCCACAATGTCGGCTTAAAAGGTTCCATTATATTAGAATTAACTATAAGAATTAACTGTTCGTCGGTCCTTGATTCTGGTCAGTGATGGGGGGAGGGGGGGCTGCACGCATTAAAACTCCGGGAAACAGATATAACAAGCCATCGTCGAAGGCGCAGACCCCAACCGAACACAACAAGTCGCCATGTTGGCAATGTTTTACCGATTTGAAAAATAACATGGCGTTGCACAACTTCGATACATATATTTTACTTTGCAAGGTAGCATATGCCTAGGATTAAGTTTCGGAGATCTCGCGTGGGAAGCACCCAAGTCTTACACTGCAGTTATCTCAAAAGATCACAATTTTTGACATGTCGCCATTTTGATAATTTTGGGCCGATTTGAAAAATAACACGATGTTGCACAACTTCAATATATATATATATATATATATATATATATATATATATATATATATATATATATATATATATATATATATATATATATATTCACTGTGCAATGTTGCATATGCCTAGGGTAAATAGTTTCGGAGAACTTGCGTGGAAACAAAACAGCATCCAAAGTGTGACACACGGACAGACGGAGGGACAGACAGACGAACGGATGGAAAGAGGGCAATCATATAGACCCCCTGCCCCGGGCTCGTCCGGTTCGGGTCTAAAAATTTACTTAAACTTGTTTGGTTGCGATATGAATTAGGGGGTGGTAGTGAAATAACGTTATTATACAGCAAATGTGATTATTTTCTCAAAATATGCCTTTTAAATGTCTAAAACCAATGAATACGTGTCTAATGTGTTTTCCAGTAACTGGAAATCATTATATTTATCATTTGTGGGGCGACTCTTTCGGTCGTTACTTTCGTTCATGCACCCCAACTAAAAAGACGTTTTACATGTTATCTGGACATTTGTTTACATGTTAAGTCGGAATAACAGGATTGTGCACCATGAAAGACATTTTCATTGTGAATGCTATGCCGTAATACCATGTTGATTTCTTAAGTTTTTCTTGGTTTTCTGGTACATTTACACATAAATATTGCATTTTTATAGCTTATCGTGTTTGTCAAGCAGTGAGAAATCTGGAGATACCTCATTTATTAAAATTGCTCAGACAATAACAATCACAGGCTTAAAATTCAGATTTTGCAGTTTTCCGAACTTTAAGAGCGATTTTCTCGAGTGCTGTTAAACCTACATAACAGGTTTGTGCACGGAACCCTTCAATT
>OX457027.1:3191707-3221110 GCA_949752745.1 Protula sp. h YS-2021
CAGACACTGAATAAGGACTTTGCATAACACACATCAGTCTCACGCGCCTACAGCCCGCATAGTGGGTGGATTGATTTAAGATTTTACCCATGGCTGCTCCTAAGCATCCGCAGTGCAGTGATCAGGATTCGACCGGATCGGAGCAAAATTGCTAAAAATGGCAAAACTTTAAAAATTGCAGACACTGAATAAGGACTTTGCATAACACACATCAGTCTCACGCGCCTACAGCCCGCATTAGTGGGTGGATTGATTTAAGATATTACCCATGGCTGCTCTAAGCATCCCGCAGTGCAGTGACCAGGATTCGACGGGAAAATGGCAAAACTTTAAAAAATTGCAGAAACTGAATAAGGACTTTGCATAACACACATCAGTCTCACGCGCCTACAGCCCGCATTAGTGGGTGAATTGATTTAAGATTTTACCCATGGCTGCTCCTAAGCATCCCGCAGTGCAGTAACCAGGATTCGACGGGATCGGAGCAAAATTGCTAAAATGGCAAAACTTTAAAAAATTGCAGAAACTGAATAAGGACTTTGCATAACACACATCAGTTTCACGCGCCTACAGCCCGCATTAGTGGGTGGATTGATTTCAGATTTTACCCAGGGGTGCTCCTTAGCATCCCGCAGTGCAGTGACCAGGATTCGACCGGATCCAAGCAAAATTGCCAAATGGCAAAACTTTAAAAATTGCAGACACTGAATAAGGACTTTGCATAACACACATCAGTCTCACGCGCCTACAGCCCGCATTAGTGGGTGGATTGATTTAAGATTTTACATCCTAAGCATCCCGCAGTGCAGTGACCAGGATTCGACCGGATCCGACTAAAATTGTCAAAATGACAAAACTTTAAAAAATGGAAGAAATGAATTAGGAATGAGCATAACACATATCGGTCTCACGCGCCTACAGGCCGCATTAGTGGGTGGATTGATTATCTTCACACCAAATCAACCATGTACCACTGGCTCTACAAACCTCTACTTCACTGACCACAAGGCTGTTCTTTGGAACAGTTGTTCACAGGAACACCATAATCAGGTATACAATTTGCGCGAACCCGGCGGATTCATGCTTCTCGAGCATTCTAGTTATAGAACTATTTTGAAAAATTATCCATTCAGGAAGGCTGTTTAGTGGTTCTCCAAAATTGTGTATCCCTTTTCACATCGAAAGGAATTGGAATTTGTAACATTACCATCCAAAATAACAGAATATGGCGTGACCAAAGTTACATAGGATAAAAAATATCGCCGAATTCAGGTACTGAAGTATCTCATGAATGATAGTTTGGCAATCGAGGGCTATGAGTATATTAATTCAAAGTCTACTATTCTTTTCGGTAAAATGCTACATTGCAAACATGAAAATTCTCAATAAAAACATCGAAATTGACTGATCAATTTATTACACGAATCCACTAGGGATTTCATGAAATCCCTAATTTCACAGATTCCCTGTAACATATACATATAATTTATGAACGACCAATGGATTAATGAAGTCATTTGCCGTCTTGATCTGTTTTTTATGCCATTGAAGCATATTTAGCGTGATACAAAGCATGTGCGGAATGCTCGTAGTGTGTGTGTGTGTGTGTGGATGTGGTCGAATGAGTTCATAAGCAGCTGGCTCATTCAAGCCAACAGTGGACTGAATACCAAAACGAAACCATCATTAAAGAAGCTATATGTTAATTTTTGTGTTTAATTATTCATTTATTTACTTTGTTTATTTATTATTAGTATATATATATTTTTTAATTTCGTCTTTTTTTTTTTTTTTTTTTTTTTTTTTTTTTTTTTTGGGGGGGGGGGGGGGTTGTGTGTGTGTGGGGGGGGGGGAGGGTTGAAGTATTGAAACGTCCATGTGATGTCTTGCGTACACAGTGGGGTCATTGCACAGCAGACATATATTCTCTGTGAAATAGCTTGTTGTGAACGGGGGTGGAGGGCGGGGGGGGGGGGGAGGTGGGGGGGGGGGAGGTCTTGTGTGTACACAGTGGGATCATTACCCAGCACCAATCTGTGTTCTCTTTACCACGGATTATTGTAGACCGTTTTGATAAGTCATTCCTAGTTGTTCAACATAGCAGTTGACCCGGAAATAAAATCGGGGGTGGAATGGAAGGGGGGAAGGGGGTGGGATGGGAGTCACTCGTCTGTATGGTATAGGCGAGGGTTGAACCCCCCCCCCCCCCCCCCATTTATATCTCACTATAAAATCGCATTTTTGGGCGACAAGACCGTACCAAGGCAGAGATTATCATGGCGGAAATAATAATTTTGGTAACGAGTGTGAGGTTGTCAGCAAAAAAGGTTATCGTAGATTCCGGAGCCGCATCCAGATTTAGAGAGGGGAGGTGGGGATGGAGTGGGAGGGCTCAGGCGGTTAGCAAAAAAAAAAAAAAAATTTCATGTCATGGCACGCCTGCGGGGGACTTGTTTATTGTTACTGTGTCATTCAAATCTGTCCATTTATTTGTTTACTTATTTTGCAGAACATTTGGTTTGCCATCGGGAGTCTGGAATCGTTTGAACGGAATCTGGAGAACGCTCAGCTGGAGACAAATATGGACGCGGCTAGCTTCGTTCCCGTGTTCTACAGGACGGAAATTGATACGTAAGCGAGGCAATGGTGAGCGTGGGATGGTGGGGGGGGAAGGGGGGGGGTGCAGCAAGGTCATGGTGGGGGCGGGGGGGTTGGCGAGGGGGGTGCAGCAGATGTGGACGCGGCTAACTTCGTTCCCGTGTTCTACAGGTCGGAAATTGATGCGTAAGCGAGGTCATGGTGGGGCGGGGGGGGGGGAGGGGGGGTGCAGCAGATGTGGGCACGGCTAACTTCGTTTCCGTGTTCTACAGGACGGTAATTGATACGTTAGCGAGGTTATGGTGGGAAGGGACGAGGCCAAATTTTGGGAAAACACAACAAAATGCTACTCTTCCTACAAATTACGAGTTATATGACGGCAATTATGTTTGAAAGCTCGATAACTCGAAAACTTACGCACCTAGGGCTTCGGCACAAAATACATTATGCGGTTTTGTTTTAACAAAAGCACTGGCCGCTCTAGTTTTTTTTTAGTAAATTTGTTCTGTAAAAATATGACAGTTGCTTTGGTGGTACGTTAGTGGTGGTGAATTCCTGTCATTTTGTCTAGGCAATAAAGTAGAACGACAAGTGACCATTAACGCAAGCATCCCCATTTAAAAAAATAAATAAATAAATAAAATTCCAGCCTAGTGATTGAAATTAACTAGGTTTTGATTGATTTTGTCGTTGGAATGGGAGGGGGGTAATATATTCAGACAGGGGTCCATCTTATCCGAAAAATATCTTTGGTGCAGTCATATTTTATTTATACAATAGCTGAATGTATGATTTTGTAAGCAACAATGAAATGGTAAAGTGGTTTACTCTCCTTGCGTTGGACTCGGCTGGTTGCAATGTCCCTGGACATTCTTGTTTTGTTTTTTTTACCTTTTTCGCGAATTGCGCAATTTCTGTAGCAATGAGGGTCAGTAAAATGACGGTCTTGGAGGTGATGTCAAGTTATTGCGACAAAGTTTTGGAGATGATGTTAAGTTATTGCGATAAAGTTATGGAGATGATGTCAAGTTATTGTGATAAAGTTATGGAGATGATGTTAAGTTATTGCGATAAAGTTATGGAGATGATGTTAAGTTATTGCGATAAAGTTATGGAGATGATGTTAAGTTATTACAAGATCACATGAAGTAAGAAAATTATGCGTTCTGCAGAAAGGAATATTTATATGATATAATATTATTATAAACCTTATATAATAAATATTATATAATGTTTGTGAGATATATTTCTAGATTGTAATAAATATAGAAAACAAAAGAGAGAGGGGGCGGGGGGGGGGGGGGGTGGCTTGGACGACCACTGAAAAAGTAAATAATAATGTGCTTTGGGGATTTGTGTTACGTGGCTGAGGCTAGTATTGCAGGTCCCTCCCCCCGCCCCCTTCAAAACAACAAACAAACAAACAAACAAACAAAAAACGAGCAAGACTTTGGCATTAGTATTGCAGGTCTCAAGCATGAAATAGCCCTCCACTTCCCCTTCGCTCTCCCCTCCCCTCCCCACCCCACCCCTCCCGCCCCCCCCCCCCAAAAAAAAACCACGAAAACGTTGGTATTATTTGGATTGCAGAATGTCGTCGCTGGTGGCAGTGGCTACCTCTCTCCTGCCGCTGTTTCTCCTCTTTTTCCTGTTGAGAAATTCCCTTCGAGGCGCGGTAAGTGCACCCGGGGGCGATGGGGCGGGGGGAGGGATGGGACGAGTGGGGTGCGGACCGGGTCATGATCGGTTCACTGATTTGATACTATTCATATTTCTGTTTTTAGGTCACCCCCCCCCCCCCCAACCGACCCCCGCCCGACCGGGACGCGGGGCGGGGGGGGGGGGAGGAGGGGGCGGGGCTGTATGCTATAACATTTTCAGATAATGTCGTGTAGAATCCTATTCGCGTTAAACCGTCGACCAGTTCATAGTAATTTATACGGCCGGTGGGAGCCTTCGTTATCTACGATTATTATTATTATTATTATTTTTTTAACCCAACCGGCTTTGTCGGACTGGTGATTACGCCCCCGCCCCCCCCCCCCCCCCCTGATTCGGTCCTCAATCTGAAGATTCATTGCATTCGACTACCCTATGATGTCCTTTGATGACGTAAAGTATCGCACAAACGTGTTCATTTAAAAATTAAAAACACCAATATTAATATAAATATAAATAAATATATTAACCTTTATGCATCTTTCTATCTGGAGGGGGGGGGGGGGTAAGGGCCATGGGGGGGGGGGTAATCACCTAGACTCCGTATCACTATAGGGGGCTTGAGTGTATGTGCGTATGTTAAACTTTTTCTTTAAAATGCTACTGCTCCTACAGTTTTGTTCCAATCGTTATTACGCAGGACATTATGCAGGAATGTTCCCTGGGTGGTCCCCCAACTGGCTATTACTTTTTTTTGACGATTGACGAAAAACTGACAAAATGGCGACACTTTTTGTGCTCGTTTTGACCCATTTTTAAAATGCTACTCCTCCTACAGTTTTTCTCCAATCGTTTAGATTTTACGCAGGGATGTTCTCCAGGGGTTCGCCTACCAGGATATTTTTTTTTCGCGGTTCGCCGAAAACTGCCGAAATGGCGGAACTTTGAAGTTTGGCAAAAACTGGAATAAATGGTAGTAAATAACTGGATTTTAAACCATTCATTTCTCTCAGTCTTTTTCAAATAGTTATAAAATTTTAATCGAAAGTTTCTTAGGTGCTTCTCCACCTGGACTTTACTTTTTTTTCTCAAATGACGAAAAAATGCCGAAATGGTGGAATTTTAGAAATTTTGTAAAATTGTGTAAATGTCGTTAAATACGTGAATCGTCAAAACCCAACATCTCCAACATCCCTTTTCGGGTAGCTTCCAAATTACAATTAAATGCATTTTACATACTTCATTTTTTGGTCTAACAGTCTTCCTTTCAGAGTTTTTCTCTCTTTCCTTGTTTGGTAACTCGGCTGGGTCATGTCCGTGGACATGCTTGTTTTTTTTTTTTTTTTTTTTTTTTAGTAAAAGTTTCCATTAGCCACATGTGATACATCAATCGTGTGGAGCCTCTGTCCATCTGTCTTTGTCGGTCCGTACACATTTTTTTTTCGACTATCCCCCAGTTTTCATCGCATCACAAATATATATATATATATATATATATATATATATATATATATATATATATATATATATATACTCACATCAATGCAAACTAACAATATATATATATTGCAGATGTGCAACATCGTGTTATTTATTTATTTATTTACTTTTAATGCACATGAGTTTGGTGGGTCTAAACTTCACCAAAAAAAAAAATGACGACATTTCGCATCTACCTGATTTTGTTCCGAGAAGTTCTAAAAACCCACAAAAACACCCGCCTTCTAAAAACATAAAGATATGAGCAACGCCGTGTTACTGTTGGGCGAAAAGAAGGCAGATTTTGCATCAAGGCTGGGTGAGTAGGCTGGATTTGTCCAGACAAGCTCTCGGAAACTATAAGCCAAAGTTGTTTTTGTTTTGTTTTTTTTTGTTTTTTTTTTTTGAAACGGACACGTTTTCGATAAAGAAAAGCGCGGTGCCTCTGACGTCACTGGACGCTCTTTGGTTTTTTCTTTGTTTTTTTTTTTTGAAACGGACACGTTTTTTGATAAAGAAAAGCGCGGTGCCTCTGACGTCACTTGACGCTCTTTTTTTCTTTTTCTTTTTTCGGTGCTTCGCCTCAAGGCGGGAATGGTACGACCGGGATCGGGGAAAAAGTCGTCACGCGGCGGCCCCGGCGGCCTGTTCAGCAACCCTTACGGCGAGACAACGGCACGCCTAGTGAAGAAGGAGGACATTGACGTCCGCTTCTCCGACGTCGCCGGCTGCGAGGAGGCCAAGGTCGAGATCATGGAGTTTGTGAATTTTCTCAAGAATCCACAGCAGTATCGAGCACTTGGCGCGAAAATACCAAAGGGCGCCATATTGACAGGTGCGTGCAAGTGCTCTCATGGCCGTATTGGCTGTGCTGTTAAAAAGAGGGGGCGGGGAGTGGGGGTTGGGGGGGTAGATGGAGGGTGTCGGGGAAGAGCTGTTCCATAATGACTTCGTGAGGTTACGTAATGACTTGATGAGGTTATGAAATGACTGTGTGGTTACGTAATGACTTTATGAGGTTACGTAATGACTTTATGAGGTTACGTAATGACTTCATGAGGTTACATAATGACTTTATGAGGTTACACATGCTGCTTCTTGTATAAAACCGTCGCCGTTGAAAACATCAAAGACACACCCCCACCCCCCCCATCCACCCCGCCCATGAAAACCGCTCGTAACTGCACGCGTTCTCTTTGTCACGTGACAGGCCCGCCGGGCACGGGCAAGACGCTGCTGGGCAAGGCGACGGCGGGCGAGGCCAATGTGCCTTTTATCACAGTCTCCGGCTCCGAGTTCCAGGAGATGTTCGTCGGCGTGGGACCGGCCAGGGTGAGGTTTTTTTTTTTTCTTTTTTTTTTCTGTTTTTTTTTTCCCTTTTTTTTTACAGAAGCAGAAGCTATAAGCAAATTCGCACTTTCGTAACTTTCCGGTGGAGGTGTTGTTTCGACTGCAAATTTTTTGGGGACAAATTATAAAGAAATGATAAGGGAAAAGCATCCTAATTCTAATTTTCTTTCAAGATGAACACTTTCAAATTTATAAAGCCATCATATGATCTTTTAAAAACTATTTTACATATTATTCAGTGCCTTTAACAACTAACATGTGAATATATTTCTGGCAAAATGGAATTTTATTGATTTTTGCCTTTTTTTCTATCATCTCTTTATATCCATATCCCAACTTGTTTTTTTGTTTATTGATTGATGTTCGGAAGTTCATGATCGATGTTAATCTGTTCGCGGTCTTTTGTTCTCCTGTGACGAGGGTGTGACAGGCGTGCTTTTGTGTATAATTGACAAATGAGGGAGTTGTTTTTCTTTGTATAACTGACTCCTGAGGGTCATCTTTTTTTGTATGACTGACAGTTGAGGTATGTGTATGATTGACGGGTGAGGGTCATGTATTTATGTGTGATTGACAGGTGAGGGTCATGTATTAATGTGGGATTGACAGGTGAAGGTCATGTATTTATGTGTGATTGACAGGTGAGGGTCATGTATTTATGTGTGATTGACAGGTGAGGGACATGTATTTATGTGTGATTGACAGGTGAGGGACATGTATTTATGTGTGATTGACAGGTGAGGGACATGTATTTATGTGTGACTGACAGGTGAGGGACATGTTCGAGCTGGCGCGTAACAATTCGCCGTGCATACTGTTTGTGGACGAGATCGACGCGGTGGGCAAAAAGCGCGGCAGGTCGATGGGCATCGGCGGGCACAGCGAGCAGGAGAATACTCTCAACCAGCTGCTGGTCGAGATGGACGGTACGTGCCCCCCCCCTCCCCTCCACCAACCAACCCAACCCCCACCGTCAACCCGCTGCTGGTCGAGATGGACGGTACGTGCTTCCCCCCTCCCCTCCACCAACCAACCCAACCCCCACCGTCAACCAGCTGCTGGTCGAGATTGACGGTACGTGCTTCTCCCCCTCCCCTCCACCAACCAACCCAAATCCCACCGTCAGCCAGCTGCTGGTCGGGATGGACGGTTCGTGCCCCCCCCCCCCCTCCAATCCACCAACCAACCCAAATCCCACCGTCAGCCAGGTGCTGGTCGAGATGGACGGTACGTGCTTCCCCCTCCAATCCACCAACCAACTCAACCCCCACCGTCAGCCAGCTGCTGGTCGGGATGGACGGTTTGTGCCCCCCCCCCCTCCAATCCACCAACCAACCCAAATCCCACCGTCAACCAGCTGCTGGTCGAGATGGACGGTACGTGCTCCCCCCTCCCCTCTCCCGCCTTCTCCTCTCCTCTCCTCACCACCCCCCCCTCCCCCACATGACCTGCAGCCAATCACAGTGCGACACAACGCATGGCCGCAATCACATGACCTACAGCCAGTCACACTCCAGCACGGCACATAGCCGCAGTCACATGACCTACAGCCAGTCACACTCCAGCACGGCACATAGCCGCAATCACATGACCTACAGCCAATCACACTCGTGCACGGCACATAGCCACAATCACATGACCTACAGCCAATCACACTCCTGCACGGCACATAGCCGGAATCACATGACCTAAAGCCAATCACACTCCAGCACGGCACATAGCCGCAGTCACATGACCTATAGCCAATCACACTCCGTCACGGCACATAGCCACAATCACATGACCTACAGCCAATCACACTCCTGCACGGCACATAGCCGGAATCACATGACCTACAGCCAATCAAACTCCAGCACGGCACATAGCCGCAATCACATGACCTACAGCCAATCACACTCCGGTACTGCACATAGCCGCAGTTCTGTGGTGTATATTTATGAGGATTGAAATATATAAAATATGTGTCCTCGATTCTTTGCAGGTTTCACTGAGCAGTCGAACGTGGTGATGCTGGCGGCCACCAACCGCATCGACGTCCTTGACCCGGCCCTGCTGCGCCCGGGCAGGTTCGATCGCCAGATCTTCGTCGGCGCTCCCGACATCAAGGGTCGGGCATCCATCTTCAAGGTGCACCTGAGAAAGCTCAAGACAGAGCTGGACAAGGCGGAGCTGGCGCGCAAAATGGCCGCGCTCACGCCTGGGTTTTCAGGTGCGTGAAATTTTTTTTTATGGCGGATTGGTGGCCGGGGGGGGGGGGGGGTGTGTGGGGGGGGGGGGTTGGAAGAGGGGGGTGGGGTTAAAGAGGTGGATCGGGGCCGGGCCATTGTCCACAATAAAATAAGTAATCGGAATGAGTAATCGGCTATTTTTGTGAAAAATGTATCAGTCAGATACTTGACTGCTGTGGGGGTTGGGGGAGTGTGGGGGAGGTTGGGGGAGAAGGGAGCATGACACCCCCCCCCCCCCGCCCGCCCTCCGCTAAATACGCCTACTGTGAGAGCTTCCGCTGTAACCTGACTGCGGAGGGGGGGGGGGGGGGGTCGGAAGGTTGCTGCCTCCCCCCGCGCCGAGCGCGCCATCTGTGAAAGCTTTCGTGTGACTGATTGCTGTGTTGGGTCGGGCGGGGGGGGGGGTGGGGAGCAGAGGCAGTATGACCCCCCCCCCCACCCAAGAAACCCCCGAACGCGCTGTCTGAGGGCTTTTGTAGTGACCCGACTCCTGTGGTGGGGGGGGGGGGAGGGGAGATGAGTATGCCCGCCCCCCTTCCCCAACCCCCCCCCCCCCCCCCCCCCACTGTGAGAGCTGACGCTGTGATGTGTTTTCGTTCTGCAGGTGCGGACATCGCCAACGTGTGTAACGAGGCGGCGCTGATCGCGGCGAGGGACCTCGGCGAAACCATCGAGCTGAAGCACTTCGAGGCCGCCATCGAACGTGTCATTGGAGGTAAGATCGAGGGTGGGGGGGGGAGGGTATTTCGAGGTAAGACAACTTCTTTATTGAAAGGTTCACTGAAATGAACAAACACTTCTTTATTGAAAGGTTCACTGAAATGAACAAACACTAATATGAGTTCCTAAACCAAAAAGCTATGAATTTAAATACAAATTAAAACTAAATACTCATATAGATCCCATGATAATGTTTCAATGTTAATATTTATCTATAAAAAATAAACTTACCGGCATTAGTACCACCAACACTTTTTAAGTCCTATTGTCACATGCTAAACAGAACAGATTCCTTTGGAATGACAAGGCACAAATGTAAGGGAACTGACCACAAACAAATGACGTGGGTAGGGCGAGTTCATATAACGAGGGATGTAAGGTTACCACAAACAATTTCAACTTGGAATTATATATATTTCACATAACGAGGGGTGTAAGGATAACCACATATAACTGCCAGTCCATTACATGGCTCCCCAAAAATTACTTTAATTTTTATAACTATTGAACCGATATTGATTATACATTCTAATATTAATAACAGAACAAAAAAAGTTATAATGGTGTTCAGTATTGAACAGACTTCTAAACAATATAAATTACGATATCAATTGACTCGTTACATTTCTGCTGTTCAGAAATATACACCTGTTACACTGCTTCTACAAGAAGAACTAGGTTATGTACTGGTCTTTCTAGTTCTGTGAGGTTGTGTAATCGCTTGCCAGATTTGGCCAGATTTCGGTCTCCTAGGACTATCCGGACGCTACGAACACGTTTATCTGCCGAAAGATTGACCTTTGAAACTCTAGCTAACCTCCACTTGTTTCTCGAGGATTCCTCATCCTTAACCAGAACAACATCGTCAACCTGAGTGCTGCGTTTCGGACGCCGCCATTTGTTTCTAGACTGCAAAATATGTACAAATTCCAGACGCCACCGTAACCAAAATTGATTAACCAAAAATTGAACTCTTCTCCAACGTTTAATGGAGTACAAATCTTCACGTTGGAACTCGCCAGGTGGGGAGACAATAACTTTGCTCTTCATGGTTAACAAGTGGTTTGGTTTAAGGGGCTCTGGGAAATTCGGATCGGAAAAAGGGTCCGAAGTCAATGGTCTGCCATTTATAATAGCAGCTACCTCTGTTATGAATGTTCTCAATGACTCATCGTCTAATTGAGTACCTTGCTGAAACAACAGCGTAGAAAGAATGCTCTTCACTGAGCGTACGAGTCTTTCCCAGACTCCTCCCATGTGACTGGCGGTTGGCGGATTAAATCTGAACTCACAAAGACAACTATTCTTTAGCAGAAAAGCCTTTACTTTCTCATCTTCGATTTCACGAAGAGCCTCTTTTAGTTCACGACTGGCTCCGACGAAATTGGTTCCTTGGTCACATCTCAGCAAGGAGATTGGACCACGGAGAGCAATGAACCGTCGTAGGGCGTTTATAAAAGAGCTTGTGGTCAAAGCATTTGCAATTTCTAAATGGACAGCGCGAGAAGAAAGACAGGTAAATAAACATCCCCATCTTTTGAGCTCCTTTCTGCCCTCTCGAACAACGAACGGTCCAAAGAAGTCTACCCCACAAAAGGTAAACACTGGACTTGGCTGTACACGGTCACGTGGTAAATCTGCCATTTTCTGACTCTCGGGGGCAGCACGTAGGCGTCTACACGTGAAGCAACTCTGAATGTAGCGATGCACTAGATCTCTGCAACCGATAATCCAATATCCAGATGCCCTGATTTCATTTAGTGTTGTGCCCCTCCCCTGATGCAGAGTCTTGGAATGGCAGTACGCTACTATGAGCTTAGCCAAGTGAGATTTCTTAGGAATGACTACTGGATGCATCGTTTCGTCAGGCATGCTGCTGTGTCGGAGACGACCACCTACTCTGATGAGACCATCTTGCAAGAAGCAATCCAGTTTGCTCAAAGGACTTGATAAATGGACGGAATGACCAGCAGATAGCGCAGCATATTCCATAGGAAATTCGCTCCGTTGCACTAATTTCAACACTTGTGCCTCTGCTGAAGCTAAGTCAGAGGCCTGTGTTGAATCAACAAGAATAGTTTTATGCTTGTGCTTATATCAAGGCCACTGCCTTCTGTAACCGAAGCCAATCTGAAATATGACTAAAACGGCTAACATCGAATTTTGCTGAGGCTGTACTAGCCAAAGCAATTACTTCCTTAACTTCTGGATCTGAGGTGCAGCATTCATAAACTTCCTGTGTCTGTGGCAATGTGCGCTCCCACAGAAATGAAGGACCGCTAAACCACCTAGACTGAAGGAGCTCGTTCACTAGACTGCCTCTAGAGGCCAAGTCAGCAACATTCTGTGTCCCAGGCACATGATGCCACTGTTTCCTGTCAGAGTGTGAAAGGATATAACCTATGCGATTGGCCACAAATACGTGAAAGCGCCTAGAGGTGTTTGTTATATATCCCAATACGACTCTGCTATCTGTGTAGAAGAAGTGCCGTGCATTTGGCAATTCAAGTTCTCGCTCTAATAGCTGGGCTGTTTTGACAGCTAAAACAGCCGCTGTCAGTTCCAAACGAGGTATAGTGACAGACTTTATAGGAGAAACGCGCGACTTTCCAAACACCAATGACACATGGGGATTTCCGGTTTTGTTCAGCAGACGAATGTAACTAGCGCATCCATATCCCAAGGAAGAGGCATCACAGAAGTGATAGAACTGCGTCTCCTCCACTATAAAGTTTCGGGGTTTGATGCATCTTGTGATTTCCACTTTTGGCAAATCCGACATACTGTCAGTCCAGTTTTGCCATCTCAATGCCAAATCTTCAGAAACGTTGTCATCCCATCCGGCGCCACTCGTACAAAGGTCCTGAAGAATCCCCTTTCCAATCAGGGTATATGGCGATATAAACCCCAAGGGGTCGTATATCGAGGAGACTATCGATAACATCCCTCGTCTCGTCATGGGCTTTTCTTTGGCTACAATTCTAAATTTAAACACGTCTGAACGAACATTCCATTCAACGCCTAGCGCACTTTCTGATGGCGTTTGCTCAAAATGCAGATCTACTTTCGTGTCAGAACTACTGTGGTCATCAGCAATGCTTTGCATGACTTCTGGTGAATTTGAGACGAACGTCACAAGAAAATGCAACTCTCTCTCTTCTGAAACGAAGCAGCACGCCCACAAGTGAGTTTGTCAAATCGGGTCCGCTGAGCAGGCAGTCATTCAATGATTTCCCTTCGAACCGGAAGCTGCAGTCGAAGACTACCCTCAAGTTTCCCTTTCGCGAGTTGAAAACCCCATGATGTGGAATATACCACGCTATATCACCAGCGTTCGGGTTTTAAACTAACTCGGCGAAACCTTTGTCTATCATTTCGTTTAGAAACGAAACGTACTGTTTCTTGTAATCTGCATTTTTCTGCAGTCTAGCTTTTAGACCCATCAATCTTCTATGAGCTAGGGCACGGTTATCTGGTAGCTTGGGATCTTGCTCCCTAAAGGGTAGAGGCAAAACATAGTGTCCATCTTGATCTTGTCTGACGTTATCTGCCATCAGGTTCATGAACGTGCGATCATCGACCGATAGACCCGTTCCTTGCTCTAAGTCTTTGAAGTCCCTTTCCAGCACCTTTAAGACTTCTCTGGGGCATAACTCTTCCTTTGTCCTAGACTGGAAAGCAATGTGATTCACTTTGTTGCCAACTTCATATGCAAACACTCGATGACTGCAACCAAACCCATCAGCCACTGCGTTGTAGTCCACAATGCCGACTATGCCCCACCCGAGATCTGTTCTCTGAGCATACGGACCACGTTTTGCTGTAACAATCTCTCGTGGGGTAAGAAGGCCATCTGAGTTATAGCCTATTAGTAAGCCTATTTCGGCATTGTCACAAACTGGCATGAGTTTGTGTCCCAAATGTTGCAGATGAGGCCATTTCTGGGTCATTTCTGCTGTAGGAATATGACCTCGATTTGCTGGTATGATACTGCGACTGTAGAGTGGGGGCAACTTCTGTCTTTTATCACTATCAAATGGTCTAACCATAAGACCTGTGATTTTGTTGCTGTAAACTGTCCTGTGCTCGGCAAGCATTGTCGATAAGGACAAGCTAACCCTTGGACCACGAACTCCCAAAGCCTTTCTGGTATCTTCTAAGATAAAGTTCGTGTCCGACTGTGTGTCTAAAAGGGCGTACACCAAGCGTTCCTTGTGAGGTCTATCTATATGCGAAATATAAACTGGCACTATCATGCTACTTAGACCACCACCTTCACTAAATGTAGCACCAGTATGAGCAGCAATTTGTGCATTGTCCCAACGGACAGCAGTGCCTCCCTGGGGAACATTCTGCATCGACGTAGCACACTGTGGGACAAAGGGCGGAGCATCTACCTTTAGATCAGTATTTTGTCGTTCCACATTTTCCTTGGTAGCACCTTTTGACTTGGAGTAATTGTCCCAACAGTCGTGAACACAGGTGGGATGACGTTTCTTACATGTGTCACACTGTAATGAATGGCCACATTTTTTCTTAATTTGACCAGGTTGCAGACAGCCCAGCAGAGTTTGTGCTCTAGCACATGAGCTTTCTTTTCTTTGACGGACTTCGAGGCAAACGCCTTGCACGAGGAGGTCAAGTGAGTCTTCTTACAAAAGGAGCAAACACCAGAAGTAGAAGACCCTTTGTTGTGAGACAAATGAGAAGTAGACTGCCTTGAAGACTTGTGCGATGCAGTCTTGCTCTCCACAGAAAACAGAGTGAACGGCTCATTCGCTATTTCCGACTCCTTCGTCAAGAAGTGCACAAAATCGGAGAACTTTGGGAGCTTCATTTTTGTTGACTGTATTTCTGCCACAACACGCCTCCACCTTTGAACGAGCCAATCTGGAAGCTTCTGCAAGATACGTCGCATCTCTCTGGGATCATCGAGGAACTCTAAACCTGGAATAGAGCTCATACCAGACTGGCACTGCTTGAGATAGTCAACCAGTTTTCGGAGTCCGGCGTAATCCTTAGACGATATGCGAGGAAACTCGTCTAGTTTATCCCTCATTCTCTCGCCTATGACAAAACTGTTGCCAAATCTCTGGTCAAGATCGCGAACTGCTTCTGCATATGCACTTGCAGTTCCAATTATGAAGTAGCAGTCAATGCACTCCTTAGCTTCACCATCGACATAACGCTTCAAGTAGTGAAGTCGCTCCTCTACAGGAATGCCTCTGTGGGAAATCAATGTCTCAAAAGACATTTTCCAGCTAGGGTACGATAGCACATCGCCCGTAAATACAGATGGCTCTGGTGTCGGGAGTCGAGACAGAGACAATTGAGTACACAGCGTGTCGATCAAGGCCTTAACATCGCTACTGTGTCTCTCCTTTTCTGGAACAGCAGCTTTGCCAAGACCGCGGATCGTGCTATTAACCCTCATCAAAATTGAATCACCAGACGACTCAATATTTTCAAAATATTCAACTCGTGAATCCTCCAGATCGTCACCTGCAAACTCTACCAGCCTGGCAAAGTTATCCACGAATTTTTCGAATTCCTCGCGAAACTCGTTTCGCACCAATTTCTGTTTGGATATCTCCATATCCTCTGACAACGCATCGTCGACATTGCGCATTGACCTTTTCAACATGCGCGAGTGTGACATGAGATTCCTTGTTTGCACAGAAACGTCGTAAAGATGACCCTTTTCAGTCTGGACACGCCTGCGAGTACTTGCCCGAACATCGGCCTTTGTGTCCCCAGAACCTCTATCCGACTCCAGATCCCGACTGGCGTCCGGGTCTACATCAATTGAACTTGCCTTTGCAGGTTCCATAACAAGTCTAGAAGCTTGTGTCTTTGACGCACAAGGTCACACTGACGAATAAAACTGAACTAAGAAGATGGCACTACACTGTCAATGTTACTAAAGACTAAGTCACTAAGCTAGCAAACTACCAAAAAGAGCTACTAAATCCTAACTACTGTGTGCACCAGCTAATGTGCAACTAAACACACAAATGTGCTGTGATCAAACTATAAAAAAAACGCCGGAGCCAACCAATAACCACCCCAGAAAGCCCTTGAGTTGAACTGAAATCCTAAACCTATAGAGGAGCTGATAGACCAAGGAGAGAAAGGTGAGAACCTTTGCTAGGCAAAACCACAAAACAAGAGGCAACAAAATATTCCAAAATAAACCGCTGAAATACGAACCAAGCCAGGTATAAATGGATTAACTAATAGAAAGGAACAAGATTCAACAACTAGCAAGACACAGAATCAACCAAAATCCAACCGGAAAGTGTGTATATTTATGAAACCAGAGGACTGAATTGTTAAGTGACGCAACCAACAATTAAAAATCCATCTGATGAAGAAGATTTTTGTTTTTTTATTATAAACCAGATAATTGAATTGTTAAGTGTTATAGCTAACAATTCAAAGATCATCTGATAAAAGATAAGTTTTTGTTTGTTTATATTAAACCAGATAACTGAATTGTTAAGTGTTATAGCTAACAATTCAAAGATCATCTGATAAAAGATAAGTTTTTGTTTGTTTATTTTAAACCAGAGGAAGCATTGTTGAGCTAAAATCAACAATTTCTGTCCTTCTGGATAGAAGGAGTGTCCTATTGTGTTCAAAAATAGACGGTTTCAAAAAATCCTGAACAAGATGTTTCATCCTAAAGTTTCACATTCTAAACATAATTTTATGTTAAAGTAAATTCAGGACTACTGATGACATGACATTACACCAATACCCATAACGCAATTTAAAAGTACAAACATATGATTTGTTTTACAAGTTACGAAGGTATAAAAAAATAAAATAAAATATAATTACTAAACAAAGCAAGTGGAAGTTGAACCGGGAACCTTTGCGTTAAAGCGCAGAGTGCAAACCCCTGCACCACACCGGGTACCACGCATTTTCATAATTTATTAACCAACATAACAAGTCCGTTATGAAATACAGTTCATGAAAAGTTTTAAACCATTAAACCATCAAAGTTTTAGACCATAAGTAGTTTTAATCCCATAATTTTCTCAAATGGTTGTGAAATAAGCTTGAACTTTGATGGGAAGCTAAACATCACAACAAAATTTGCACCACAAGCGGGAGTCGAACTCGGGACCTCATGATTACTAAACCAGCTCCTCTGACCACACGGCCACGGAGACTACATTCACATTCTGCGCACAAATTAACTTATATTTCATGTCGATCATAACGTCCCAATTTCAGATTTTTTCAATTTCAGATTTTTCAAACGCACCCTTACAGCAAACACGTAAGATCCACAAGGTACATCAGTTTCCCAAAAGTATTCAACCCCTTTTCACGACGCACTGTTTCAACAACGCACACAAGCTCTACACAATACCTGAAAACCCAGTTCCCCAAGGGATTTGAACCCACAACCTTCGCATCAATGAAAATCATACACATTGCTAAAGTCCTTCGCTCTACCACATGAGCTATGGCGGACCAGTGGAAAAGTCACCAAAGTTCACGTTTATTTAAAAAAAATATATATATATATATATATTGATATTTCCAATGACGAACCGCCACGTGGTTGAAAGGTGTCAAACCAATATTGAACATTATTGAATCAGATTCCTTGAACAAACACAATGCAGAAAGCTCCTTGTTGTTGGCCATGTTGCCTGTACAGGCCACAAACTTTACGAAGCTCAGACTGTACCTTTTGACCTGGCTATTGTCCCTGTTTCCGTGTAGTTGGAGAGTTTTGTAGCGGAAACCCGAAAACTAAATGGGCGCAGACTGTTCCTTCTACCCTGGCTACTGTCCATGTTTCCATATAGTTAGAGGGTTTTGTAGCGGAAACCCGAAAACTGATCGCGACCCAGCATGAATGCGGGAACTGTGCCTGTAATGCACATGATGCACACGACACTGCACTGATCTCCATTCTGTCGGTGCCACTGGAGCGAAAATGCCTGTACTCGAGTACATGAATTCTATGACATCCTCCATAAAACAGCCCCGGGTTGCGGCGCGGCTCTGGGGTGGCTCTGGTCGACTCGGCTCCGGGTGTTTACCACATGACAAGGCTCATGATGTTGCCGTGAACTGTAACGGCCTGTGGCCGAGGGCTAATCAAAAAAGGCGGGTGGCAGTCGTGTACTTCTTTATTGAAAGGTTCACTGAAATGAACAAACACTAATATGAGTTCCTAAACCAAAAAGCTATGAATTTAAATACAAATTAAAACTAAATACTCATATAGATCCCATGATAATGTTTCAATGTTAATATTTATCTATAAAAAATAAACTTACCGGCATTAGTACCACCAACACTTTTTAAGTCCTATTGTCACATGCTAAACAGAACAGATTCCTTTGGAATGACAAGGCACAAATGTAAGGGAACTGACCACAAACAAATGACGTGGGTAGGGCGAGTTCATATAACGAGGGATGTAAGGTTACCACAAACAACTTCAACTTGGAATTATATATATTTCACATAACGAGGGGTGTAAGGATAACCACATATAACTGCCAGTCCATTACAGGAGGCATATAGTTGTGAGCTTGTTCGTCTGTTGTCTTGCGGTCCGGGGTATATTTCAGACACTATAGGTCCCAATTCTTGTGAAATTTCACACCACGGAAAGAGCACATATTGCAGGTGTGCAAACGTACTTTCTTTCGGATTCGTGAAAAATTATCAAAATGACAGTGTTTTGAAATGTGGTAAAACTTCACGTTTTGATGTAATTTTGTCATGGAAGCTATGTCTGCGTAACTATTCATCGGAATTTTGAACTTTTTCACACACGAGTAAAACCGATATTGAAAATTGTCAAAATGACTTTTTTTTGCTCTTGTCGAAATTAAAAATGTTAAGATGTTGGGATTGTGAAAAAAAAACTGAAAATGGGAAAAGCGTGATACTTTGCAAAGCGACCTTAAAACCGATGTCACAGGTCATCCGCGTTACACGGGGGATCGTGTCTCTTTGAGGCTCTAGTTTGGAGAGTGTGTCATTGGAAGTAAGATGGGGTGTAGGTGACTCGAGGTCATCTATGAATTGTATGTTTGGAAGCAAAAAGTGGGTGAAACTGACTACAGGTTATCTATGGATTGCATCATTGGAGGTAAGGTGGGAGGGTGGTGGAGGTGGCTGGAGGTTATCTATGGACTGCGTCATTGGAGATATAAGGGGAGAGGAGTGGAGGTGACTGGAGGTTAGTTGTGGATTGTGTCATAGGAGGTAAGGTGGAAGTTGGAGGTGACTGGAGGTTATCTATGGATTGCGTCATTGCAGGTATAATGGGAAAGAGTGGAGGTAACTGGAGGTTATCTATGGATTACGTCATTGGAAGTATGGTGGAGAGTGGAGGTGACTGGATGTTATGAATCTTGTGTCATAATAAAATGATGAAGTGTTATGTCCTTTCACCTCAATCATTCTAGAGACTTCAGAAAAAAGGCTTTGCAATTTTTTCCCAAAAAAATTTTTGGTTTAATGTTCAAAATTATTCCTCGGTCACGGGGTTCACGGGGCGTTTTACAGCGGAAGAGAAATAAACACAGACAACCTCTTTTTGAGGTTTAAAAATCACTTTTAATCTAGCTCCAACCTAGTCCGTTATCAAACTTTGGCACGTGCCTGACACGCGGTGTGTGCACGTGACATTAAACACGTGTGTGACACGTGTTACTTGGTGATAGCACGGAACTCACACGCGTCACCAAGTGGCACACGTGCTTGCTATATGTCGCACATGTCAAACACATGTTTGCCGTGGGGGACACACGTGTCTTAACACATGTGTCCGACAGGCGTGTGTGTGTGTGGGGTTGCAGGACTGGAGAAGAAAACGCAAGTGCTGCAGCCGGTGGAGAAGAAGACGGTGGCGTACCACGAGGCTGGTCACGCCGTCTGCGGCTGGTTCCTCGAGCATGCCGATCCGCTCCTCAAGGTGCGCAAAGAACCGACTTTCTCTCACTAGTAGCCGACTATGTCAGGCTGGTCTTATCCTATCAATAGAGGGGGTATCCGTCAATCTGTATGTACGTGTGTAAACTTTTACTTACAATGCATCTCCTCCTTCAGTTTTGATCGGATTCCTCTCAAATTTTACACGAATGTTCTATAGGTAGGCCTTTCTTTAAAAATTACTTTTTTTGGCGATCCGCCAAAAATTGGCCAAATGGGGGACATTTGAAATTTTTCGGTTGCCAATTTTCAAAATGCTTCTTCTCCCACAATTTGATCAGATTTTCTTCATATTTTGCACAAATATTCCCCAGGTAGGCCTCTTTTCAAAAATGTCTCATTTTAGCGATCCGCCAAAAATTGGCCAAATGGGGGACATTTTTAAATTTTTTGGTATCTAATTTTGAAATTGCTTCTTCTCCCACAATTTTGATCGGATTCCTTTCCAATTTTGTACGATTGTTCTCTAGGTAGGTCTATCGTGAAAATTTACTCTTTTTGGCGATCTGCCAAAAATTGCGAACCACTCATCAACGGAAGTTGAATATACATGCGCATTGGTCTGAAATGCGAACTGCGCATCGACGCAAGTTAAATAAAAATACGCTCTGGTCTAAAATAAGAACCGCGCATCAATGCAAATTGAATAAACATGCGCACTGGTCTGAAAAGTCAAACGCGCATCAACACAAGCTAAACAAACATGCGCACTGGTCCGAAATGCGAAAAGAGCATAACGGCAAGTTAAATAAACATGCGCATTTTTCCGAAATGTAAACTGCGCATCAACGCATGCTAAATAAACATGCGCACTGGTCGGAAATGCTAACCCCGCAAAATAATACATACCAAAACATTAAACTTAAGTAATGATGTTTTAGACGCGGCGTTTTCTTCTTTTCAAAAGGCATTGTGTACGTCCGACAGGTAATGTCAACAGTACACATGTGTGGATACAATTTCGATACGTTGTTCGAAGTTATTTTTCTGGGAAAAAAATTTTTGTATGTATTTATTGGCCTAGGTTCGGGTCCGTTGCTAAATTAATTACTTAGGCTAGCCCATTGCCATCTCGTCCTTTGAAGCCCAATTTCGCAGGGAAATTCCCTTGTTCAAGCACGCCAGATTTGGTTTTATCACTTTTCGTTAGCTGGGTCTTTGTCCTTGGACAAACTTGTACAATGTGACTACCACTTTCGGCAACCAGACAAGCTTATTCAAAGATTCACTAGATCTCGGCTGGTCACAACGTCCCTGGACATTCTTTTTTTTTTTTTTTTTTTTTTTTTTGTCTTTTTGCCGTTGTTTTTTTTGGGTCAGGACCAGGAAATTTTCTGTTTTCGTCCAGTAACATTCACATGAAAATAAGATGAGTAGTTGACGGTATTTTCAAATAGCAAACAAGGGCCTGGGTTATGCGGCGTGTGTCTGTTTCAGGTGTCAAGGGCCTTGGTTATGCGGCGTGTGTCTGTTTCAGGTGTCAAGGGCCTGGGTTATGCGGCGTGTGTCCGTTTCAGGTATCAAGGGCCTGGGTTATGCGCCGTGTGTCTATTTCAGCTGTCAATCATTCCCCGCTGCAAGGGCCTGGGTTATGCACCGTGTGTCTATTTCAGGTGTCAATCATTCCCCGCGGCAAGGGCCTGGGTTATGCACCGTGTGTCTATTTCAGGTGTCAATCATTCCCCGCGGCAAGGGCCTGGGCTATGCGCAGTACCTGCCGAAGGAGCAGTACCTGTACTCCAAGGAGCAACTCTTTGACCGCATGTGTATGACGCTGGGCGGGCGAGTGGCCGAGCAGATATTCTTCAAGCGCATCACTTCCGGTGCTCAGGATGACCTTCAAAAGGTCACGCAGTCAGCCTATATGCAAGTAAGTTGTAAGAAAACTAAAAAAGACACCCGTCCACTCCCCGCCACATAATTATTATTGTCTGGACCATACAAGCTCTCCACTGTTCTAAACGGCTATTACAATATCTAGATTACAACGACAATTCGGTTAAAACGGCATTTCAGTTATAACGACATATCAGTTATAACGACAATTCGGTTATGGCGACATTTCAGTTTCTAACGACAATTCGGTTATAACGACATCAGTTATAACGACAATTCGGTTATGGCGACATTTCAGTTATAACGACAATTCGGTTATAACGACAATTCGGTTATAACGACATATCAGTAATAACGACAATTCGATTATGGCGACATTTCAGTTATAACGACAATTCGGTTGTAACGACATATCACTTATAACGTCAATTCGGTTATGGCGACATTTCAGTTATAACGACAATTCGGTTATAACGAATTATCAGTTTTACGACAATTCGGTTATAACGACGCGTCAGTTATAACGACATATCAGTTATATCGACAATTCAGTTGTAACGACACATCAGTTATAACGACATCAGCTATAACGACACATCAGTTATAACGACATATCAGTTATAACGACAATTCGGTTATAACGACATATCAGTTATAACGTCAATTCGGTTGTAACGACATGTCAGTTATAGCGACAATTCGGTTATAACGACATATCAGTTATAACGACAATTCGGTTATGGCGACATTTCAGTTATAACGACAATTCGGTTATAACGACACATCAGTTATAACGACATATCAGTTATAACGACAATTCGGTTGTAACGACATATCAGTTATAACGACAATTCGGTTGTAACGACATATCAGTTATAACGACAATTCGGTTATAACGACATATTTTCTCGGGTCCAGCCAAGGATTTTACTTGTGTGTTTTCCGAGATTGTGTGAAATCGTAGTTTAAAATCAAAAATGCTTACAATTATAGGAGGGCATTTTTATGTAACCGAGCAAAGGGCCTTCTGCGCCATTTGATAGAAAAAAAAATCCACGAAAAATGTGCACTAAAAGGAATGTTGATGGAGAGATGACGAAACGAAAAATAAAAAAAGAAAGAAAACGGGCAGAACAGTATGGGCCGGTACACTTTGCTTGAGGCACCCGTCTTAAGACGTGCCCCCTGCCCCTCCCCCTCCCCCGTGTGCTTGAGACGTGTGAGCCCTTGTGTCAACATTCCTGCCCCCCCCCCACCCCGTGGTTGTGACGTGTGAGCCGTGTTGTCAACACTCCTGCCCCCCCCCCCGTGCTTGAGACAGTGAGCCGGTGTGTCAACACTCCTGCCCTCACCCGGTGACCCCCCCCCCCCCACCTCCGCGCCGAAAGCACAGCTGAGCTTCGGTGATAAGGTAAGCAGCCTGATGCAGCACAAACCGTGCAGCGAGCAGCCCCCATCCCTCCCGCCTTACTACTCTCCATCAAGTCGGTCTGTGCTTGCAGATAGCACAGCTGGGCTTCAGTGACAAGGTGGGCAACCTGTCGTACCGCCTGCCGGAGCAGGGCAGCATGACGCTCGACAAGCCGTACAGCGAGCAGACGGCGCAGCTCATTGACGACGAGGTGCGCGCGCTCGTGCGACGCGCCTACGACAAGACGCTCGAGACGCTCACCAAGCACCGCGCCGACGTCGAGAAGGTCACGTGACTCTAGCTGCCTTTGTCTTTGGAACTCGTTCGATCATATTTTTTTGTTACCCAAAAGACAGCACACACTTCTAACCAAAAGAGTACCGGGCGCTGGTGGGGGGGGGGGGAGGGGGGGAGGAGAGGGGATCTTGTTACTTTGCTGCAAAATAAATTTACCCTCAAAACTTTAGCCATTTGGGCCACATCATTCAGTCCCTCTTTCGGTGGGTGGGGTTGGGGGGGGGGTGGGGGGGGACGGGGGAGCTTTGGGGTTTTTGGCGTGCATCTCTGATAAGAGAAAGTAAGGTGTGCAACAGGTGACATATTACCGGTTGTCATTGAAGCCAGAAGAAAGCAGTTCAACACAAATACGTGTAACATTAGGTGGGTAATAACAGTCGTTTTGCTGTGACGTGTAACAACGTGGGGTAACACTAGGCTGGTGTGTCATTTCAAAGGGTAACGCTAGTTCCGGTTCAATGGCGATTGTTTTTGTTCCCTATAGGTGGCGCTGCGGCTGCTCGAGCGGGAAAAGCTAGAGAAAAACGATCTTGTGGAACTCCTAGGTAAAGCGTTGCATTATTTATTGCTTCTTAAGGGAAGATGGGGAGGGGGGTGGGTGGGGGGATGTATGTGACGTCATCACATTGTGTTGTCGCCTGGCCATGTGCGAGATTGTGTTGTGTGAGGACGTGTTGTTAGTCTTTCCCTGTGTAATGACGTTGTGTTGTGTGAGGACGTTGTGTTGGTCTTCCCCTGTGTCACGATATGGAGGTCTGCCGTAAAAAGCCGCTTTTGCATTCCTGCTGCACAGAGTTGCCTGTGCATTGGCTGTCTGGAGGTCAAAAACAAGCCCACACACGTGCGTTGTGATTTGTGAAGACGTTGTGTTGTCGTGTGAAGACGTTGTGTTGTGTGAAGACGTTATATCTTGTAAGATCATAGTGTTGTATGAGTTGTGTTGCTTGTCTTTTTATTGTGGTGTGAGGTCGTTCTGTTGAGCTCTAACGGACCTTGTGTTGTCGTGTGAAGACGTTGTGTTGTCGTGTGAAGACGTGGTATCTTGTAAGATCATTGTGTTGTATGAGTTGTGTTGCTTGTCAAGGACTTGTATTGTAGTGTGAGGTGGTTGTGTTGAGCTCTAACGGACCTTGTGTTGTCGTGTGAAGACGTTGTGTTGAGTTCTAACGGACCTTGTGTTGTCGTGTGAAGACGTGTTGAGCTGTGATGCACCTTGTGTTGTCGTGTGAAGACGTTGTGTTGAGCTCTAACGGACCTTGTGTTGTCGTGTGAAGACGTTGTGTTGAGCTCTAACGGACCTTATGTTGTCGTGTGAAGACGGTGTGTTGAGTTCTAGCGGACTTTGTGTTGTCGTGTGAAGACGTTGTGTTGAGCTCTAACGGACCTTGTGTTGTCGTGTGAAGACGTTGTGTTGAGCTCTAACGGACCTTATGTTGTCGTGTGAAGACAGTGTGTTGAGTTCTAACGGACCTTGTGTTGACGTGAAGACGTTGTGTTGAGTTCTAACGGACCTTCTGTTGTCGTGTGAAGACGTTGTCTTGAGCTCTGACGGACCTTGTGTTGTCGTGTGAAGACGTTGTGTTGAGCTCTAACGGACCTTGTGTTGTCGTCTGCAGGTCCGCGCCCTTTCTCGGAGCAGACGACATACGAGGAATTCGTCGAGGGCACGGGGTCGTTTGAAGAGGACACCGAGCTGCCAGTGGGGCTGAGGAACTGGAACAAGGATCCGGAAAAGCCGGAGGAACAGGAGGAAAAGGAGGAAAAAGAGGAACTCAAAGTCTCCAAAGCTGAATTTATCAAACCAGACGAAGAACTGAAATTGTGAATTTAGTCGTTTTATATTTTTTGGGTTTTCTTTTTCAAAGAATGATACTCTTTGGTCATTGGTCAAGTGATGGCCAATAGCATACGCGCATTTTTTTCCGCACATTTCATTTGCGTCAGAGGACTGCTGTTGAAACTTCATTCACTGGGCTTATTCGTAGGTTGTCATGGATACCGAACCAGGACCGCTAATCATGAGAGGTATTTTTTTTAAACCAATTTCTTTCGTCATTTTGAGATACAGACGACGATTCAAACAGAGAAGAATGACGCAGCATTTTTTAAGCTTTTTGCGGGAAGCGTCCTGTACGCGGCGCTGAAGTCAAACAATAAGACTATCAAGACTTTCAATCGATTTCTATTTTCAGCAAGTTCTGACGGCTCAGGATTTTGTGATGTAATTCTACTGACGGAGTTTCTCCCTGGCAGAGATTCGAGCATTGTTCGGTTCGTAAGTTTGAAGCGGATGGTCGGAGAGACCGTATTTGGTGCACTCGGCCCGTACTCGTGTATTTCCGGAACGACTCGGGGGGGGGGGGGGGAGGGAACAGTCCATCAAGCCATTTGTGACGAATGATTAGAATTTTTTGGGGTGGAAAGGTGGCGGGGCGGGGGGGGGGAGGGAACAGTCTATCTACCCATTTGTGAGGAAGGATTTTTTTTTTCTTATGGGGGGGGGGGGGGGTAGGAGAGGAGTGATGTGTTGTAGTGGTGGTGGGAAAATTGTCATTCAAACTGACGTGGTACTTTTGCGTAGGAATCACGACTAAACTATGTTTGTGTAAATGTGAAACCCCTTTATGGAGTTTTGGGATTGGGACAAAAAAGGCTATAAAAATTCCGTTTATTTGTTTTACTGCACCATGTCACTGTGACGTCATGCGGAGCTGTTGTACTGTGTCACGTGACGACACGTCACGTCATGACGTGAGCACGCAAGAATAAGGAATATTACGATTCGTTCTTCTCGCAATTTGATTGAATTCGAAGTGCGGTTTAGCCTCTCCTCTACAAAATACAGTCAAGAGAACTAGCGTTTATAATTAAATGTTTTATTGTGAAAAAAAAAAAAACAATAGAGGTGCAAAAAACTAGTGAACTTCAGTTGTTTTATTTTACGCCAGGCCCAGCAACATTTCAACCCCCCCACAACCCCACCCCTTCCGAAAACCTTTTTATCCCGCCGTGGGAGGGGGGGGACTGTTGCCTCCCCTGATTTTGATAGAAGTGTCATCGGCAATAAAAATTTTGTGGAACTAGACCAGTGTGCATAGCCCACATATTCCCCACGTCATGCGGAGCTGTTGTACTGTGTCACGTGACGACACGTCACGTCATGACGTGAGCACGCAAGAATAAGGAATATTACGATTCGTTCTTCTCGCAATTTGATTGAATTCGAAGTGTGGTTTAGCCTCTCCTCTACAAAATACAGTCAAGAGAACTAGCGTTTATAATGAAATGTTTTATTGTGAAAAAAAAAAAAACAATAGAGGTGCAAAAAACTAGTGAACTTCAGTTGTTTTATTTTACGCCAGGCCCAGCAACATTTCAACCCCCCCACAACCCCACCCCTTCCGAAAACCTTTTTATCCCGCCGTGGGAGGGGGGGGGGGGGCTGTTGGCTCCCCTGATTTTGATAGAAGTGTCATCGGCAATAAAAATTTTGTGGAACTAGACCAGTGTGCATAGCCCACATATTCCCCACAGCCCCCCCCCCCCCCCCCCCCCCGTCTCACATCAGTTAAACACGGCCATCAATAGTCAATCAAGAGCTGAAAGTCCAGCTGGTCCATTTTCCTTGGACGAACCTAGCCCTTTACAATACCGATCTGTGTTTGTTCCCATAGAAGCTACATACCAAGTTTCATCAAAATCCTTGCAGCAGTTTGTAAGTTAAGCTGTTGATGACAGACCGACACACGGCCGATCGCATATATTCCCCAATTGGGAATGAAATATGGCGGGGGGGGGGGGCGAGTGGGAGGAGGGGTGGGCTGCCTGTTATTTAATTTTTGCACGATTTAGTGAATCAGTCTTCACCACTGCAAATGTTGTTTAATATGCTCGATATTTTGAACCAGGTTAGCCTCGACCAGGCGTGAATTAATGATCTTTTTTTTTTTTTGGCGATTTTTTAAATTTCAAAAATTCGGCAAAATTCCCCAAGTTCTTGCTTGATGACCCTACGACCTCAATGATCCTACGACGCCTCGACCTTGGTGACCCTGAGACCCCTCGACCTTGATGATCCTACGAGCCTTCGACCTTGGTGACACCTTGACCTTGATGACCCTGACTCCTCGACCTTGATGATCCTGCGACCCCACGACCTTGATGACCCTATGACCTAGCCGTAACCGTGGTTCTTGTGAACACCATTCTGCCAAGGCTTCTGAACAGATTTTAATTGAAACCCGTGCGACTGTTCATACGGAAGACATCTCGGGCGCAAAATATTTTGGTGACCAAGAGAGGTCACTGAGGACCATCCCTGGACTTTTTAACCTTCAACCATGTCGTATGTGCTGATCATCTTGTCCTTCGCTTGTAGGGATATGTTTGTTTTTATTATTTTTTTTTTTTTGTGTGTGTTTTTTTTTTTTTTGGGGGGGGGGTGGGGGTGGAGGAGACACGGTAGTCCCAGTACCTAACAAGTATATCTGAAATTGATCGTAGTCCCCCGCCGAAAGATATCTGAATGGGGAGCAGTACAACGGACTTTTTTTTTTTTTTTACGGCTGGATCACACCAGGAGGGTAGTGGACGAAATTTTGGTCAGCGAACAAAAGTAGAACACAAACAAAAATTTTGATCCATGTTGGAAGTTTCGTCAATTTTTGGTCAAATTCAAAAATATGTTATTACTTCCAACAAAAAAAAAAATCAAAAGTCTGCGGTGAAACGTGAGTGAGTAATCGCCCGTACAAAAGTGGGGGCACTGTGGGTGACAGACGGACGGACAGATGGACAAGAGAGCGTTTTATAAGTCCCCCGCTCTGCGCATTTAGACATTGCGTCGTCACGTCAAAGCCACAACAAATCCCAACTGGAACGGACAGGGCACCTTTACTGCAATTCCCACTTTTTCAAAATTCTCCATTCCTGCACCTTGGTTTTACATCAGATCATTTTAGTATCATATTTTGCTATTTAACCACCAAAAATATTTTTGTTATAATTTTTACCAGGAACCCAATTTATCAAGTCTTCAGGCGAAAATTATTAATGACTAGAATAAAGAAGCATAAAAAATGGACAAATGCAAACACGGAAATACCTGATGCTGCAGATTTATTTATTCTTAATAAGCAAAATTAAATTGTATTTTTATTTATTTTCTTTATTTTTTTTTTTATTGATTTTTTTTTTGGTCATGTCAAAACGTATCATGACCGGTGCAGTTCAACACTTTCGGGACCACAGTAGCATCAATATCACTGTCCATCAACAGTTATTTCAGATCCATGGCATTCGTGCGAACATTTGACTGTGGTTTATTTTTTCTCATATTTTTCTTCTTCAGAAAAAGAGCCAGAGACTCACTCACTTTTACTTTATCGTTTCACAACACAGTTTTACAAAGAGCATGAAGTTCTGATTCAACAAGAACTTTGACCTACTTTACGACAACAGATCAAAGATCATCCATATTTTGATTTTGAAATTACCACGCCAAAAAAAAAAAAAAAAAAAAAAATCCTCTACCTTTTACACGTTTCAAACAAATTTAACCTTATTTTAGTCTTCTGGGGAAAACAAAGGGACATGAACCAAGTAAAACAGAAATCAGTGCAAATCATTCTACATGATACTTCCGATTTCCCAATCAATTGATTACATAAAATAAACATTATAAAGATTAAATGCTGCCTGGTCATTTTTTTTCTCTTTCGATGTTTTTTTTTTTTATTTCACTAAAATATTCTGATCTTAAAGTTTCCATAAATGCCGTTGGCACCGGTAACAGGAAGTTGTCACACCAAGAGTGCGCCATTTTGTGACGTCATTGTTTGTGACGTTTCT
>OX457027.1:3221310-3407153 GCA_949752745.1 Protula sp. h YS-2021
AAATCCAGAATGTGCCTACGATCAATCATTGCAGCCATTAAACACCGCAACATTAGAGGAAAGAAACTATGCAAAAAGTTTTTTTCTTGAAAATTCAAAACGAAAACGATAAAATAAACTGTCCCCAGAAGCGAAGCCATCGTCTTACACATTGAGATCAACTGATAAATACCTCATCTCCAATGTTTACACAAGATACCAAAAATTTGTTTATTCCTAACTGCCTTTTTACTTATTTTCAGCTATCATTATTTAAGACTGACTTACTTGTTTAGTTTTCAGAAACGTAATGCGAAAGGCAATAACTTAAAACAGAAAAGAGTCTAACAAAAATGAATAACATTCCCGTGCAATCTGTTGACACTACTAGACGCAACTTGTATCTGGAATACATCTTTTAGTGCGATCCTTATTGACACAACAATATTATCCTTTTTGTAGGTCAGCTCCTTTTTCCGATAACAATCGTTTCAACGCTTGCTATTACTTGATACTGCAAATTAGCACGTCATGCAGATACCTATTAACTGGTTGCTGAAATCACAATGCTCACTTAGGTTGAATTTTATTCTGGCGTCTCGGGGAAAAATAAAATAGGCATATTACATACGCAAACGACCAAATATGCCTGAGAATGTTTATGAAAACGGTCAAAATAAAAAGGTTCTCAACTTTCCGAGAAAGTCATAATCACAGTACGACCACTACAAAATAAACCTGTAAATCACAGTTTTTCAGACAAATGCCTTGTGCTTTCTAATTTATCAATATTTTACTGTGTGCCACCATAAGTTTGGAGTTAAAAATGAGTATCTTAACTGAAATAATTGTTTTTCTTTCAGAGCAAAAACCATCAGGTTGCTAGGCGATAGCTGTGTGTTTTAGTCGCTATATTTCTCCGCATAACGCTAACCCGCGACGAAAAAGTCTAACACAAACGTGCTCGTTGTTGTTTTTTAAGTGCAAAAGAAATATGAAAACAACATCTGACATGAAATCTAACATCTGTTGCTTGTTATAAATAAGTATTTGTGTAAAATCCTTAAGAATGCAGGAAATACTATTTTGTAAACATTTCAGAATTCTTATCCCCAAAGAGGCGATAGAGAAGATCTTATTTATTTTAAAGTTGAGAATAGAATGGTTATAAAAAACTGTAATCTTCTATGGCACACTCACCTAATCGATAACGATTCATATATATATTACTGACTCTTCCAAAACCTATATTACTGGCAATCACATTTGGGCTTCAGGTAATACTGTAGAACTATGCTAAGTAGCTCGAACTTATTTGTTAAGAGATTTTTCGGGTTCAGCCTTTATAGAATCTGTAACTTCACTAACAATAAAGTACTGTTCGAGGCGCTCCGTATGCAGTTCCCAACTGCATTCTGTTCCATCAAAAGATTCAAGGTGTCAGATTAGAGTAACAATCGTCCGTCGTAACAAAACGTCACATAGCCAGCTCGCTTCACATTTCTCTGGCACAGTACAGCACTTAATGCTTACCATCACGATTGTTCTTTGATCTTCTGGCATTGTCCACTCTATAACACTACTGTTTCGCTGTATATATGGAGCGGTAAAATAAATTCAAAGATCGTCACCATGTGCTGTCGCCATGTCTATTGATACGAATATGCACAGCCTACACGCACAAATTTAGCAAAATTTGTAGGTGATTTTTTTTTGCTGAAAACCGGTTTCAAAAACCAGCGAACGGCAAAAACTAGAGCTTCAGTCAGGCAGGATCCCCCATGTAACACATAATGTCATTGGATGTTAGTAAATTCAATGAAATTGAAAACCCTACACTGCCAACAATGTGTTAGTCGATTTAAAAAATAAGACGTCGTTGCACACCTTCAACATACGTATTAACCGCAGGTTGAAAAAAAGCATTAGCATGAGTAGTTTGCGAGTAACAGCCTGGAGAAAATGTCATATCTTTGTACACTAGAACTAAATTTTTAATTATTTTCAAAATACTACCATTTTGTCAATTTCTCACCAAATCGAACGAAAACACGATGCTACACACCTGCAATATACGTATTAACAGCATGCAAAACAAGCCGTCGAGGGCCCAGACCTGAACCGAACACTATGACTGAGTAAACGATAACAATAATATAGGAATCAGCAACCGACAGCAATGATTGAAAAAAAAAAAACATTACTTGAACTGATAGAGAAGACACAGCAGTGAAATAGTGCCGTGTTCGTTGCGTCTTTGTGACAGAAGCTCAATAGATTATTAGATTAGCTACTGAAGTATTTGCCTCTCTTTCGACGAACTCACCCAAGTGTTACACTACAGGTATCTCAAAAATAACGATTTTTGACAAGTCTTGACATTTTTGACTGATTTGAAAAATAAAATGACGTTGCATAACTTCAATATACATATTTTCACTGTGCAAGGTTGCATAAAGCCAGGATAAATAGTTTCGGAGAACTTGCGTGGAAAGCCATCCAAGTACTGCATTACAGTTATCTAAAAAAAATTCACAATTTTTAACAAGTCGCATTTTAGCAATTTTTGACCAACTTGAAAATAATACGACTTTGCACAACTTCAATATATATATTTTCACTGTGCAAGGTAGTATATGCCTAGGATAAATAGTTTCGGAGAACTCGCGTGGAAGCACCCAAGCCTTACATTGCAGTTATCTCCAGAGATCACAATTTTTGACAAGTCATCATTTTGACCCTTTTTGGCTGATTTGAAAAACAACACAACGTTGCACAACTTCAATATATATTGTTTCACTGTGCAAGGTAGTATATGCCTAGGGTAAATAGTTTCGTAGAAATTGCGTGGAAACAAAACAGCATACAAAGTGTGGCAGACGGACGGACGGACAGACAGACGGACAGACAGACGGACGGACAGACGGCTCGGCGGACGGACAATTCTATAGACCCCCGAGCTCGCCCGGTTGGGGTCTAAAAAGCATAACCGTGAATTGTTATGGAGATAAGGCCTGGACAAAATGTCACATCTTCGAACATTCGAACTAAATTTTTATGTATTTTAGAAATACCGCCATTTTGAAAATTTTTCATCAACTCGAACGAAAATACGACGTTGCACACCTTCAATATACGTTTTAACTGCAGATAAAACGAAAAAGCATCAGCATGGATAGTTATGGAGTTGTAGTCAGAACAAAATGTCACATCTTTGTACATTCGAGCTAAATTTTTACATATTTCAAAATGATGTTATTTTGACAATTTTTGATCAAATCCAGCGAAACTACGACGTATCACACCTTCAATATACGTATTAACCGCATGTAAAACGAAAAAGCATTACCATGAATAGTTTTCGAGTAATAGCGTGGACAAAAGATAGTATAACACAGCGGACGGGCGGACGGACAGACAAGCTGAAAACTATATCCCTCCGTGTCACAAAGGATAATTAGTATAATAAGCAGCCCCTCTACAAATCCACAAGAGTGGATATCATTTCCAAAAAGTGTCACTGCCATCCAGTGAAATATTTAGAATTAGCGTGCGTTTAATTAGAAGTTTACAGAGAGGTAGACGGGGAAGCTGGGACGGACGGATGGATGGCATTCACCACACCATGGGTATAGCCAGGGTACAGCCCACGGTTTTCTAACGAAAATGAGGATTTTCGTTCTCCTTTTGCAAAAAAAAAAAAAACAAGTTTTTGCCCTCCTTTAATTTAAAACGGATTTTGCGCGATTATGCTGTGCCAATATAATAGAAATTTTTTACAGTGCATAAAACCATTGATCTTTCGCGCAAGCAAATTCTAAACCCCCTTACTACACTGACCAGAGCGCACAGGCGAATGGTCAAAGGACGTTATTAAGGTACGTTTACATGACAAAATGTCTAAATGACTTTCAACAGGCCGTCACACCCGAGGGCACAGCCCTAAAGGATGTCGATTACGGACGTCTACAAAGCATGCAAAACGAAAAGTGGAGAAATGGCATAATTTGGATATTACATGTTGCTTCAATGGCCAAATTTGCAACTTTGGCTCCAACGAAATTGCAGGTGAAATGCGAGACAGGGGTCACTAACACTTGACAAGTCTTTGACTAGGTCAAGGCTTATATTAATTTGTGCGGGCAGCCGTTGGGCTAATTTTTCTCTGGACAGTAAAAATTCATTTTCTTGTCTCAGCGCCTTCTCTGACACTACAGGCCCTAGAACCACAATACTTTTGTACCTATGTAGAACTTGATCTGAGGATGTGCCTGCCTCCTTTGTTTCGTCTACGATTTCGTTTTCATGCTTAAAACGCAATGCGAATACAGCTGATTTTAGAATTAATAAATACAGCGCATTTAAAAGCAAAGTAACGATTGTGCAAAAACAGCACAGCTTATGGGCGTTGCGCGAGCTCTGCCTGTACAGAGAAAAGTGCTAGTCCGTTCAATCAATAAAGCCGTTGAGCCACCATAACCAAGCAGACGAACCTTATAAGCCGCATACGTGCTGCGCATAACCTCTGTACTTAGTTGTATCACAGACTATGCGCCTTGTAAATAAAAAACTTCATGTTGTTGAAGAAAATATTAAGCCATTCGAAGAAATATTTTTAACTTTTAATGTTTGTAAAGTGTTGAAGATTTCGCTTGCGAAATACGGTTCCAGTTTTAATTAATAAGTTCGAACTCACAATCAAATTAGTGTGGATTCTATAGTGAGGTCATGTGTAAATTCGGAGGTGAGTGGTCAAGCAGTTTTTGTGTTATCGTGCTAACAAGACATTTCATATTATTTTTGCTATCCCCAAAATCTGCCCTGCCTACACCTGGCGATGATTGGTCAAGTAGTTTCTGTCTTATATTGCTAACAAAAAAAAAGTGCGGGTGAAATCCAACATTGCAGCCAGTGTGACCTCGAAATTGGGTCAAGGTCGAAAGAAAAATGGGTTTGTATTTACTTACTATGATGGGTTTTATATAACCACATATGAAAGGAAACGTGTGAGAGTAACGGACGGACGGACAACACCCGACACCATAACCCCCCCTCCCCCCCAACCCTGAAGACCCTGACGTTCCGGGGGGGGGGGGCAGGGGGGGTCAGTGCAATGCAAACAAGTGCAATGAAAGCTCTGGAATTATTATTTGTTTCTCAACATTTCTATTACAGTATAACCATTGCAATAATCAGTGGAATCACCTCATCCAATAAACTAATTTTTTACGGAAGCCATTGTGACAAAATAAAGTTCTAATAAAATGCAATTTCACCAAATCGCTACATTAACCATCCACCATGTACTGATAAATAAATAACCTAAAGTACATATGCACTTTCTGGAGAGGTGATTTTCAGTGAGTTTGGGTATCGCATAAACTTCACCCCGAAGTACATTACATGAGCATCTCTGTCACAGCTAACTTCCGGAGCAATTTGTCATACACAGAGCATGTCTGAGCACCCACAAATGCGCAGGGCGGATCCGACGTTAGGGGGGTGGGGGGGGGGGAGGGAGGGGAGGAGGTGGTGTGTTGGGGTCGGACCGCCCCTGTTTTTTTTTTTTTTTGACAACATTGAAAAAAAAAAGAAACAGCATGCTTGTCGCAATGTCTAACCAAACATTGAGCTTGACCTCACCAGCCACCCCTTTCGCGGGTTCACCCCCCCTCTCCCCACCCCCCCCCCCTTCCCTCCGGAAACGACCTAAACTACCGCAGCCATATTTCCTTCACCAAGAACGATGAAAAGGGGATTAAATCCTTCAGCTCTGCCAGTCCTCACTCACACACACATCTTACTACAAGCAAAAATGTTCGCGCATTCGCACAGAAACAAAAGAGAAAATGAAAAAAAAAATGGCTTCCTGTAACGATTTCATAAACTACGCTCTCGTGCACGTTACCAGCGTACATATGTAGTAAGCCATAAAGTCAACGTTAAGTTTTTTTTCAAACTCTTTCACTATCATAACCAGCTTCTACACTACAAGCGGATGGCAAAAGGCCAGGCGACCGAATGGACGCAGAACGGTGTTATGTCCTTTCGTAAACAATAAATAAATGTCTATTGTGAAGCGTCCGTAAACAGGAACATTTTTTTAAACATTTTTTTTTAATTTCGCTCCGGGCACTGGGCAAGATGTGACCTTGACCTCAGTCCCACTCATCCACGTCTTCAAATTCGTTCTGTCCATCCTGGTGGGGCGGCGGCGGCGGCGGCGGCTGGTTCTCGACGGGTGGGTCGGCGGGCCGGATGTTGTGCAGGAGCTCGCGCATGGCGTCCATCAGCGCGCCCACGCCCCGCTGCAGGTTCTCGCGATCACCGCCCCCCGCCCTGCCTGCCCCCTCCTCCACGATCTCCTGTACCAACAGATTTGTTTATTTTTTTTTTTTATTTCATTTTTTACACTAGATTCTAGACTTTTGCTGTATACATTGTAATATACTTCATGAGAAATACACCTTGAACTGAATGAGCCGGAAATGCTGCTACGAGAGTAGAGGGTCCAAAAAGCGATTTCCGTCTCGGGAAAACTCGGGGACCCCGCGAGCACCGAACCGAAAATTTAGGAGAAATTGCGAACCCTAATATATCGCGATGAACCGATGTATGACTTTTCTCAAATAAGGAAAAGGGGATTCGCAACGAAAGAGCGGGTATTATATTTTTAAGGGTTGACGAGGTTTGGCGACATTACTTTTTACGCTTAATTTCAAACTCGGGGGGGGGGGGGTTGCAGCCCCAGCCCCCCCACCCCTCTGTAAACGCTAATGCACCTCTGTTTCTTCTTCCAGACAGTGGGAATTAGCGGCTTCCCCTCCCCCCCCCCCCCCCAATCTCTGACACATGTTTTACTTCAGTAATTTTTTTTAATCATTAATTTTTTTTTTCAAAACTTCTTTGTTGACATGATACATTTTTTTTCAAAACTTCTTTGTTGACATGATACGTGCCAAAAAAAAGTAGTCCGTGCGCTATTGAGGCACTACCACAATTCGACTCTTTCCTCAGTCACTGACCTGTGGGTTGTAGTTTGGTAGCAGAGAGCGGAAGAAAAGTGACAGAGCCCCGCTCTCTTCCTGTGCCCGCCGCAACCTGTAAACCCGCCATCCAACATTACACAACGCCACTCACAACCGCCACCCCCCTACCGCCACGCGCCACCCATCCCCTCCTCCGCCACCCACCTCCCCCGCTCTCTTCCTGTGCCCGCCACAACCTGTAAAGCCGCCATCCAGAATTACATAAAACCACTTACAACCGCCACACCCCTACCGCCACGCGCCACCCATCCCCTCCTCCGCCACCCACCTCCCCCGCTCTCTTCCTGTGCCCGCCGCAACCTGTAAACCCGCCATCCAGCATTACATAACGCCAGTCACGACCGCCATCCCCCCTACCGCCACGCGCCACCGATCCCCTCTCCCGCCACCCACCTCAACCGCTCTCTTCCTGTACCCGCCGCAACCTGTAAACCCGCCATCCAGCATTACACAACGCCACCCACAACCGCCACCCCCCCTACCGCAACGCACCACCCATCCCCTCCTCTGCCACCCAGCTCCCCCGCTCTCTTCCTGTGCCCGCCGCAACCTGTAAACCCGCCATCCAGCATTACATAACGCCACTCACAACCGCCACCCTCCTACCGCCACGCGCCACCCATCCCCTCTCTCGCCACCAACCTCAACCGCTCTCTTCCTGTGCCCGCCGCAACCTGTAAACCCGCTATCCAGCATTACATAACACCACTCACAACCGCCACCCCCCCTACCGCAACGCGCCACCCATTCCATCCCCCGCACCCTATCCCTCTCACTCTCTTCTGTGCTCGCCGCAACCTGTAAACCCGCCATCCAGCATTACATAACGCCACTCACAACCGCCACCCCCCCTACCGTCACGCGCCATCCATCCCCTCTCCCGCCACCCACCTCCCCCGCTCTCTTCCTGTACCCGCCGCAACCTTAAAACCCGCCATCCAGCATTACATAACGCCACACACAACCGCCATCCCCCTACCGCCACGCGCCATCCATCCCCTCCCCCGCGACCCACCTCAACCGCTCTCTTCCTGTGCCCGCCGCAACCTGTAAACCCGCCATCCAGCATTACATAACGCCACTCACAACCGCCACCCCCCTACCGCCACGCGCCATCCATCCCCTCCCCCGCCACCCACCTCAACCGCTCTCTTCCTGTGCTCGCCGCAACCTGTAAACCCGCCATCCAGCATTACATAACGCCACTCACAACCGCCACACCCCCCTACCGCCACGTGCCACCCATTCCGTCCCCCATCCTGTGACCCGCCACACTACATTACACGACACCACTCACAACCGTCACCACCCCCTCCCCCCCACAACGGCCACACTCTTATACACTCACATCTACCACAGCAACACCCCCATCCACCCACCCACACTCACACACACTGCCGCGCCCATTGCCTCCCTCCTGCCACCTAATACCACCACCTCCTCCCCATCCCCCACCCCACTTCTGCCCCGCTGCCAGTTCCGCACCCAGCAAACTCGTCACCACATTCTCACAAGACTGAAAAGGAACGTTTATATTTACATTCTACTTTTCCACTGCGCTGCCGTAAATTCTGCAGACTTCTCTTTCAAAGGAAATTTTCCAGTATTTCAATGACGTAAAAAAATATCACGGGGAAATCAGGTGAGAACTAGACCGCTTTTTTTTTTTATTTTTTTTTTATTTTATTTTATTTTTTTTTTTTGCTGCACATTTAGATTATTTAACCGAAGGTCTTAAATACAATAGCACCAGAGAAAGTAGAGAAGAAGATACCGACCTCTCCGGCCTGCTGTACGAGACGATCGAGTTTGTGGGCGGCAGCGGGTCGTGGCTTAATATCGGGGAGTGGGCAATGTCCTGCAAGAACACGCATACACGCATGCTACACTCTCCATGCTTTCTTAGTGACCTCAAGGGGAGGAGGGGTGGGGGGCTGTGCGGAAGGAAGGCAGGGGTTGTGGGGTTTCACTGACCGGAGGTAGAGCGGCGGTGGCCTCGTTGATCTCGATGATAATGAGTCGTATATTGGCAGGGGGGAGTGGGGTGTGTAGGAGGAAAATGTGTCGTGGGGTGTGGGGGTAGGTGGGTAGGGGGGCTGTGTGGGATCTCACTGACTGGACGAAGGGCGGCGGTGGCCTCGTTGATCTTGATGATAATGAGTCGTAGGGTGGGAGAGGGGAGATGGGGAGGGGGGGGGCTATGTGTGGCGTCACTAACTGGATGGAGGAAAGTGTCGTTGGGTGAAGGGGGGGGGGGGGTAAGGAGGTGGGCAGTGGGGCTGTGTAGGAGGATAATGTGTCGTGGGGTGGGGGGGGGTTAGTGGGCGGGGAGAGGGGCTGTGTGGAATCGCACTGACCGGGGGGAGGGCGGCGGTGGCCTCTTTGATCTCGGAGATAATGATGTGTCGTCGGGGGGTGGGGGGGGGCAGGGAGGACGTGGGGAGGGGGATGTTTGGGATAGCACTGACCGGGGGGAGGGCGGCGGTGGCCTCTTTGATCTCGGAGATGATGATGTGTCGTCGGGGGTGGGGGGGGGGGGCAGGGAGGACGTGGAGAGGGGGAGGGGGGCCTTTTGGGATAGCACTGACCGGGGGGAGGGTGGCGGTGGCCTATTTGATCTCGGAGATAATGATGTGTCTTCGGGGGTGGGGGGGGGGGCAGGGAGGACGTGGGGAGGGGGAGGGGGCTGTTTGGGATAGCACTGACCGGGGGGAGGGCGGCGGTGGCTTCTTTGATCTCGATGATGACGTGTTGTGGGGAGTGGGGGCGATGAGGGTGGCAGGGAGCAGGTGGGGAGGGGCCAGGGGGGGGGCTGTGTGGGATCGCACTGACCGGGGGCAGGGCGGCGGTGGCCTCTTTGATCTCGGAGATGATGATGTGTCTTCGGGGGTGGGGGGGGGGGGGCAGGGAGGACGTGGGGAGGGGGAGGGGGGCCTTTTGGGATCGCACTGACCGGGGGGAGGGCGGCGGTGGCCTCTTTGATCTCGGAGATGATGATGTGTCGTCGGGGGTGGGGGGGGGGGCAGGGAGGACGTGGGGAGGGGGAGGGGGCTGTTTGGGATAGCACTGACCGGGGGGAGGGCGGCGGTGGCTTCTTTGATCTCGATGATGACGTGTCGTGGGGAGTGGGGGGGGGGGGGGGAGGGTGGCAGGGAGCAGGTGGGGAGGGGCGAGGGGGGGGGGGGCTGTGTGGGATCGCACTGATCGGGGGGAGGGCGGCGGTGACCTCATTTATCTCGGAGATGATGACGTGTCGTGGGGAGTGGGGGCGATGAGGGTGGCAGGGAGCAGTTGGGGAGGGGCCAGGGGGGGGGGGGGCTGTGTGGGATCGCACTGACCGGGGGCAGGGCGGCGGTGGCCTCTTTGATCTCGGAGATGATGATGTGTCGGTAGATGTTGCGCGGCGTGCCCTGGTAGCGACTCCTCCTCCTGGCCCCAACACATCCCAACACAAACTGTCAACTCATGTCAGCTATCAGATAAAGTGTCAGGTCAAGTGTCAACCAAACTGTCATGTCAAATATCGGGTTTGGCGTCAGGTAACTTTTTTCATGTCTTAAGCACGATTATCCAAAAATTGCTTTGAAATTCTATCATTTTTTTACATTCTATTTTTTTTTTTTTTTTTTTTTTTTGATTTTAAAAATATATTTATGTCTTCCTTACTCTAATCACTTACGGCTTTTATCCCTGAGACTAAAAATTTCCGATATAAGTTTTTTTATACTTTACTTAAAGTGGAATTTAAATCATGCCGGCATACGGTCACACAACTTTATTTTGAAGTCAAAACATCTTATTTTCTAATTTCACAGATGGGGTGGCACTAACTTCAGTGTTTTTCCCAGAGGGAGATTTAGGGGATTTCTGCCCCTCTCTCACCATTTTAGCCCTCTTTTTGGAACACGAGGGGGGCTAAAAAATTCCCCACTGAATTTGAAAAAGCCCCTTCTTGTTCTACCAAGGGGGATTTTTGTTCGATGGTCGGATGAACATTACAATTTAATTAGTGACCACTGGTCATTTTACACAGCACAATTTGTGTGGAATCGTTTCACATTTACTAGAACAATCTTTAAAATCTTCCTTTCTTCCAAAATGGCTATGGTTTAGAATAGATTAATTGAACATTAGTACTTTTGTATCTTGTGTAGGATTCCTATGACATCCCCTAAAATGGGGGAAAAAAGCCCCTATTTTTTTACAAAGGGGGATATTAAGCCCCCTGTCCTTCCATCCTGGGCAAAACACTGTAACTTACTTATCGGCGAACTGCTTGACGAGAGGGTCGTTGTCATCCACACGCCGCACAGTGTCCTTGACATTACCCTCGAGCCACGTGATCACCTCGGGCACCTTCCAGCACGAGTAGCAGCGGCCCACGTACAGCGCCACGAGCTGGCGCAGCGCCTCTGGCTGACTGCAAAAGGCAGCGCACGCACACGTGTCAGTGTGAGCACGCACACGTGTCAACGGGAGGACAAACAAGTGCCACTGTCGGTTCACACGTGTGAGCGCGGCCACGTGTTAATGTGTATTTTTTAAGGAACCGACCTAATTTTACAACCACATGTCCCCCTCTGCAAACTAATCCCAATTTTATAACCACAATTGGCTCTATGCAAATTATCCCAATTTTATAACCTCATTTCCCTCTCTGTAAACTAATCCCAATTTTATAACCACAATTCCCTCTTTGCAAATTATCTCAATTTTATAACTTCATTTTCCCTCTCTGTAAACTAATCCCAATTTTTATAACCACATTTCCCTCTATGCAAATTATCCCAATTTTATAACCTCATTTCCCTCTCTGTAAACTAATCCCAATTTTTATAACCACATTTCCCTCTCTGCAAATTATCTCAATTTTATAAACTCATTTCCCTCTCTGTAAATCAATCCCAATTTCGATCTCTGTAAACTAATCCCAATTTTATAACCACATTTCCCTCTCTGCAAATTATCTCAATTTTATAACCTCATTTCGATCTCTGTAAACTAATGCAATTTTATAACCACATTTCTCTCTCTGTAAACTCACCCCGATTTCAAACCCGATGTTGAAGCTTACCCCTCCCCAGAATGACGACACTGATTCGCTTTTCTAAATGAGAAAGAAATGGAGCAGTGGAGAGGCCTCGAGTCTTACCGAGAGTGAGCTTGGCCTTGATTCTTACCTAGAGTGAGCTTGGCCTTGAATGTTACCTAGAGTGAGCTTGGCCTTGAGTCTTACCCAGAGTGAGTTTGGCTTGAATTTTTACCTAGAGTGAGTTTCGCTTGAGTCTTACCTAGAGTGAGTTTGGCCTCGTGTCTTACCTAGAGTGAGCTTGGCCTTGATTCTTACCTAGAGTGAGCTTGGCCTTGAATGTTACCTAGAGTGAGCTTGGCCTTGAGTCTTACCTAGAGTGAGTTTGGCTTGAGTCTTACCTAGAGTGAGCTTGGCCTTGATTCTTCCCTAGAGTGAGCTTGGCCTTGAATGTTACCTAGAGTGAGCTTGGCCTTGATTCTTACCTAGAGTGAGCTTGGCCTTGATTCTTACCTAGAGTGAGCTTGGCCTTGATTCTTACCTAGAGTGAGCTTGGCCTTGAATGTTACCTAGAGTGAGCTTGGCCTTGATTCTTACCTAGAGTGAGCTTGGCCTTGAGTCTTACCCAGAGTGAGTTTGGCTTGAGTTTTAACTAGAGTGAGTTTGGCTTGAGTTTTACCTAGAGTGAGTTTGGCCTCGTGTCTTCCCTAGAATGACCTTGGCCTTGAGTCTGACCTTGAGTGAGCTTGGGCTTGAGTCTTACCTAGACTGACCTTGGCCTTGAGTCTTACCTAGAATGACCTTGGCCTTGAGTCTTACCTAGAATGACCTTGGCCTTGAGTCTTACCTAGAATGACCTTTGCCTTGAATGTTACTTAGAGTGAGCTTGGCCTTGATTCTTACCTAGAGTGAGCTTGGCCTTGATTCTTACCTAGAGTGAGCTTGGCCTTGAATGTTACCTAGAGTGAGCTTGGCCTTAATTCTTACCTAGAGTGAGCTTGGCCTTGAGTCTTACCCAGAGTGAGTTTGGCTTGAGTTTTAACTAGAGTGAGTTTGGCTTGAGTTTTACCTAGAGTGAGTTTGGCTTGAGTTTTACCTAGAGTGAGTTTGGCTTGAGTTTTACCTAGAGTGAGTTTGGCTTGAGTCTTACCTAGAGTGAGTTTGGCCTCGTGTCTTCCCTAGAATGACCTTGGTCTTGAGTCTGACCTTGAGTAAGCTTGGGCTTGAGTCTTACCTAGACTGACCTTGACTTTGTCTTACCTATGGTGGCCCAGGTCTTGAGTCTTACCTAGAATGACCTTGGCCTTGAGTCTTACCTAGAATGACCTTGGCCTTGAGTCTTACCTAGAATAACCTTGGCCTTGAGTCTTACCTAGAATGACCTTGGCCTTGAGTCTTACCTAGAATGACCTTGGCCTTGAATGTTACTTAGAGTGAGCTTGGCCTTGATTCTTACCTAGAGTGAGCTTGGCCTTGATTCTTACCTAGAGTGAGCTTGGCCTTGAATGTTACCTAGAGTGAGCTTGGCCTTGATTCTTACCTAGAGTGAACTTGGCCTTGAGTCTTACCCAGAGTGATTTTGGCTTGAGTTTTAACTAGAGTGAGTTTGGCTTGAGTTTTACCTAGAGTGAGTTTAGCTTGAGTTTTACCTAGAGTGAGTTTGGCTTGAGTTTTACCTAGAGTGAGTTTGGCCTGAGTCTTACATAGAGTGAGTTTGGCCTCGTGTCTTCCCTAGAATAACCTTGGCCTTGAGTCTGACCTTGAGTGAGCTTGGGCTTGAGTCTTACCTAGACTGACCTTGACTTTGTCTTACCTATGGTGACCTTGGCCTTGAGTCTTACCTAGAATGACCTTGGCCTTGATTCTTACCTAGAATGACCTTGGCCTTGAGTCTTACCTAGAGTGACCTTGGCTTTGAGTCTTACCTAGAGTGACCTTGGCCTTGAGTCTTAAGTAGACTGACCTTAGCCTTGAGTCTTACCTTGAGTGAGCTTGGCTTGCGTCTTATCTAGAGTGAGCTTGGCCTTGAACGTTACCTAGAGTGAGTTTGACCTCGAGTCTTACCTAGAATGACCTTGGCCTTGAGTCTTACCTCGAGTGACCTTGGCCTTGAGTCTTACCTAGAATGACCTTGGTCTTGAGTCTTACCTAGAATGACCTTGGCCTTGAGTCTTAAGTAGAGTGACCTTGGCCTTGAGTCTTACCTGGAGTGAGCTTGGCCTTGAGTCTTACCTAGACTGAGCTTGGCTTGAGAAGAACTTGTGTTTGGTGACTTGCTCGTTAGGTTGTACGGAGCACTTCTCCAACAGCGGCATGAGGGCGCCGGGGAACATCAGGAGCGCGCGCTGCAGCTGTAACACGTATTCTATACTTATAACGCAAATTCTACACTTACAACACATATTCTACCCTTCCAACACATATTCCACTTATAACACATATTCTACACTTACACCACATATTCTACACTTATAACGCATATTCTACACTTACACCACATATTCTACACTTACACCACATATTCTACACTTATAACACATATTCTACCTTTTCAACACATATTCTACCTTTCCAATACATATTCGACTTATAACACATATTCTACACTTATAACGCATATTTTACACCTCTAACACATATGCTACACTTGCTACACATGTTCTACTTATTCTACACATCTTGCCCTTATTCTACACACATTCTACACTTATTTCACACATACTCTACATCTATTCTACAGTTATTCTACATTATCTCAGCATGTATTCCGATTACTACAACGTGACACAGATGTCAGAGTGAAAACCAATGAGAACAAAGCACAACTAAAACCCTTCGTTTTGTTTCTTTTTGCGACATAATACATCGCCTAGTCCATTATAGATTCAAACTGTTGCGAAAAAAATAACGTTGTTACGCTTTCGCGACAAAAATCTTTCTACCTCCGAACCTACTGTGGGAAGACAGTGAAATTGTTTTAGCATCCAACCGGGGCAATCTTTTTTTTTCTCCAGGAGAGTGGCGGAGAAGGTGAGGAGGGGGAAGGGGAGGTGGTGAGGACGGGGGGGGGGGGGGATACTAGAACATCGCTTAAGAAGCACACACTGGGTGCATGAAGCACGCTGTGGGCCCGTGACCTACGAGCTGATTGGCTGCGTCTGGGCTCTTACCAGCTGATTGGCTGCGTCTGTGCTGGTATTCTCGGCCTGTGATTGGTGGAACATCGCCAATGGCAGAGAAAACGCGAGATTTGGCAGCTGCGAGAGATTCCGGTGTGCCTAGAAAGAAAATCAAATTCGTACACATTTCTTCTTCATTTCAGACGCCAGATATTTAGTTATATCACAATGATTTAGTAAGTTATTTACTTAGGACTATTCGCACCGCAGAAACTAGTGCGATAAATTTGTTTGTATGTAACTGAAAAATAATCGAAGTCTTTGACACTTTTGACACTTTTGTGTTGCATTTTTAGATTTTTTCCTTGTACCAGAGTGTTGAAAGTTTAGAAGAATACGGCTGTACCATTTTTCAGTGTTGCCACAGCCCGAGGAGGAAAAAAGGATAAAAAAAGAATTTTTAAGGATGATTTTTAGGGAAAAAGGGTGAAAAAGGATAAAATTGTAAACTTTGAAGTCAACATTTTTCGCTGCTCGCACTGAAAAAAATTAAAATCAAAGAATCAAATAAAATAAATAAATAAATAGAGAAAAAGGACCAAAAAAGGATTTTTTATTTTGGTAGAGAAAAAAGGAAAAAAAAGGATGATTTTGGAATTTTCAAAAAATAAAAAGTATAATCCTTAAAAAACGGATGATGTGGCAACACTGAATTTTATCGATGTTTCTGTTTTTAAGCACTGCACCGCGTTTTCGAAACTGAGTTGAATTTTCTTAATTTCAACCATTTTTTCTCAGGCACGTCCAGTCTTCCAGCAGAACTCCAGGAAAAATAAATTCCATTAATCTTTTGCAAATTTATTAGTTGATATGGGAATCCGAGGTATTTACTGCCACTGACAGCACTGACAGCACTGACACTGACCCCCCTCCCCCCTCACCCCCTCCTCACCTCCCACTCGTGGTACATCCGGATCAGGAAGTCGTACTACAGCATGCGCTCTGCGTGACGTCAGCGGTCGTGAGTCCCCCTCCCCCTCACCCCCTCCTCACCTCCCACTCGTGGTACATCCGGATCAGGAAGTCGTACTACAGCATGCGCTCTGTGTGACGTCAGCGGTCGTGAGTCCCCCTCCCCCTCACCCCCTCCTCACCTCCCACTCGTGGTACATCCGGATCAGGAAGTCGTACTACAGCATGCGCTCTGCGTGACGTCAGCGGTCGTGACCCCCCCCCCCCCTCACCCCCCTCCTCACCTCCCACTCGTGGTACATCCGGATCAGGAAGTCGTACTACAGCATGCGCTCTGTGTGACGTCAGCGGTCGCGATCCCCCCCCCCCCTTCACCCCCTCCTGACCTCCCACTCGTGGTACATCCGGATCAGGAAGTCGTACTACAGCATGCGCTCTGTGTGACGTCAGCGGTCGTGACCCCCCCTCCCCCCTCCTCACCTCCCACTCGTGGTACATCCGGATCAGGAAGTCGTACTACAGCATGCGCTCTGTGTGACGTCAGCGGTCGTGAGTCCCCCTCCCCCTCACCCCCTCCTCACCTCCCACTCGTGGTACTTCCGGATCAGGAAGTCGTACTACAGCATGCGCTCTGTGTGACGTCAGCGGTCGTGAGTCCCCCTCCCCCTCACCCCCTCCTCACCTCCCACTCGTGGTACATCCGGATCAGGAAGTCGTACTACAGCATGCGCTCTGTGTGACGTCAGCGGTCGTGACCCCCCCCCCCTCACCCCCTCCTTACCTCCCACTCGTGGTACATCCGGATCAGGAAGTCGTACTGGTCAGACCTCAGCGCGTAGAAGTCAATCATCAGCAGCATGCACAGCGGATCGCCGTCCGGATCCAGACTGTCCAGGATGAAAAAAGTGACTCACACAGTCCAATCTCTACGCCTCGAGGTTTCTTTTCTTTTTTTTTTAACGCACAAAAGTGCTTTTTTACACATCACAAGTCTGAAGGTCTATTTTTTTCTTTGCTTTTTTTTTTATTTATTTTTTGCTTTTTTTTGTTTGTATTTTTTTTTTGTTAAGAACAATCAATATAACCGTTAGTTGTAAACGGGAAAAAGCTTTCTAACGGTCCATATGGTCACGTGAGGTGATGTCCTAATCAACATCTCTGAGCATTCTCAAACTCACCTTAAGATTAATTTACAGAATTCCAGGGCGGTTCTGTAGCAGCCCCGCTGGCCCACGAAGACCAGGTGCCGGAACAACGCCAGGTAAAACGCCCTGCAACCAAATACATGGGTAAAATTCACTCATCACTTACACGTCAAGCGCCCTGCAACCAAATACACGGGTAAAATTCACTCGTCATTTACACGTCAAGCGCCCTACAACCTAGTATACGGATTAATTCACTCATCACTTACACGTCAAGCGCAATGCAACCAAATGTACGGATAAAATTCACTCGTCACTTACACGTCAAGCGCAATGCAACAAAATACCGGGGTAAAATTCACTCGTCACTTAGACGTCAAGCGCCCTGCAACCAAATACCGGGGTAAATTCACTCATCACTTTCACGTCAAGCGCCCTACAACCAAATATACGGATTAATTCACTCATCACTTACACGTCAAGCGCCCTGCAACAAAATACAGGGGTAAAATTCACTCATCACTCACACGTCAAGCGCCCTGCAACCAAATATACGGGTAAAATTCACTCGTCACATACACGTCAACCGCCCTGCAACCAAATATACGGGTAAAATTCACTCGTCACATACACGTCAAGCGCCCTGCAACCAAATATACGGATTAATTCACTCGTCACTGTCACGTCAAGCGCCCTGCAACCAAATACACGGGTAAAATTCACTCAGCACTTACACGTCAAGCGCCCTGCAACCAAATACATGGGTCAAATTCACTCGTCACTTACAGGTCAAATGCCCTGCAACCAAATACATGGGTCAAATTCACTCGTCACTTACACGTCAACTATTAACTATAACATTGGCGTACGCATAGTAACAGACCTTCACCCCTCTCCCCCTCCCCCCTCCCATCTGCGCCTCACCTGTTTTCGGGTCTCCTGTAGTCAAGGCGACAGTTGCCCTGGGTAAGGCTGAACAGCGAGTGGAAGGAGCACTCAAAGGCGTACAAGGCGCGCTCTGTAACCATAGCAACGTGACGTCACATAGCAACATAGCGTCATACTACACGCTGAAGGCGCGCTCTGTAACCATAGCAACGTGACGTCACATGGCCACACAGCGTCATACTACACGCACAAGGCGCGCTCTGTAACCATAGCAATGTGACGTCACATAGCCACAAAGCGTCATACTACACGCACAAGGCGCGCTCTGTAACCATAGCAACGTGACGTCACATAGCCACACAGCGTCATACTACACGCACAAGGCACGCTCTGTAACCATAGCAACGTGACGTCACATAGCCACACAGCATCATACTACACGCACAAGGCGCGCTCTGTAACCATAGCAACGTGACGTCACATAGCCACACAGCGTCATACTACACGCACAAGGCGCGCTCTGTAACCATAGCAACGTGACGTCACATGGCAACACAGTGTCATACTACACGCACAAGGCGCGCTCTGTAACCATAGCAACGTGACGTCACATGGCAACACAGCGTCATACTACACGCACAAGGCGCGCTCTGTAACCATAGCAATGTGACGTCAGTGACGTCCGACGCCAGTCGAGAGTACGAAAACATGACCGAATAGTACATCTTGTTAAATCGGACAGCGTATACAGCCCGGCACAGCAAATTTAACCCGTGGCCATCCGGACGTCCTCCCTCATCTTACAGACCTCAGCCCCTACTCCCCACCGCACATACCCACAAGCTCCGTAGCCGTCTGAATGCCATCCCCCTCCCCTCCCCCACCACACATACCCACAAGCTCTGTGGCCGTCAGAATGCCCCTCCCCCCCCCCCCCCCTGTCCCGCACATACCTACAAGCTCCGTGGCCATTTGGATGTCCTCGCTCATCTTGCAGACTTCACTCAGCTGCAGCAGGGCGTCGATGTGGTATGGGTGCAGCTGCAGCACGTTCTGAACAAGTACATTATCCTCACAACTGTCAATACAGTGTCCTCCCACACGTCAATACAGTGTCCTCCCACACGTCAATACAGTGTCCTCCCACACGCCAATACAGTGTCCTCCCACACGTCAATACAGTGTCCTCCCACACGTCAATACAGTGTCCTCCCACACGTCAATACAGTGTCCTCCCACACGTCAATACAGTGTCCTCCCACACGTCAATACAGTGTCCTCCCACACGCCAATACAGTGTCCTCCCACACGTCAATACAGTGTCCTCCCACACGTCAATACAGTGTCCTTCCACACGTCAATACAGTGTCCTCCCACACGTCAATACAGTGTCCTCCCACACGTCAATACAGTGTCCTCCCACACGTCAATACAGTGTCCTCCCACACGTCAATACAGTGTCCTCCCACACGCCAATACAGTGTCCTCCCACACGTCAATACAGTGTCCTCCCACACGTCAATACAGTGTCCTCCCACACGTCAATACAGTGTCCTCCCACACGTCAATACAGTGTCCTCCCACACGCCAATACAGTGTCCTCCCACACCTCAATACAGTGTCCTCCCACACGTCAATACAGTGTCCTCCCACACGTCAATACAGTGTCCTCCCACACGTCAATAAAGTGTCCTACCACACGTCAATACAGTGTCCTCCCACACGTCAATACAGTGTCCTCCCACACGGCAATACAGTGTCCTCCCACACGTCAATAAAGTGTCCTCCCACATGTCAATACAGTGTCCTCCCACACGTCAATACAGTGTCCTCCCACACGTCAATACAGTGTCCTCCCACACGTCAATACAGTGTCCTCCCACACGTCAATACAGTGTCCTCCCACACGTCAATAAAGTGTCCTACCACACGTCAATACAGTGTCCTCCCACACGCCAATACAGTGTCCTCCCACACGTCAATACAGTGTCCTCCCACACGTCAATACAGTGTCCTCCCACACGTCAATACAGTGTCCTCCCACACGTCAATAAAGTGTCCTCCCACACGTCAATAGTGTCCTCAGCCATTTCAATAGTTCCCTCATCCATGTCAATGCAAAGTCCTCACAAATGACAACACAGTGCCATCACTCGTGTCACTGCAATATCCTCGCACACGTCAAAAGTGTCGTCACAAATGACATTATGGCAATACAATGACCTGACACTTTCAATACAATGTCCGTACATACGTCACGAAACTGTCCTCCCAGAGCTCAATGTAATGTCTGCATACATGAAACGTTCTTACTTTGTCAGGAACATATTTTTTAAGGGGAAAAACATCAATATCCCGTTACTTATTAAATCAAATCAAGATTACTCTAATACATGCTTAACAAGCCATCGTCGGAGGCGCAGACCCCAACCGGACACAACAACTGGAAATTTTGGCAATTTTTGACCAATTTGAAAAAATAACACGACGTTGCACAACTTGAATACATATGCATGAGTGTACAAGGTTGCATATGCTTAGGATAAATAGTTTCGGGGAACTCGCATGGAAAGCATCCAAGTCTTACATTGCCGTTATCTCAAAAGATCACAATTTTTGACAAGTCGATATTTTGGCATTTTTTACCGATTTGCAAAATAACACGATGTTGCACAACTTCAAATATATATATATATATATATATATATATATTCACCGTGCAAGGTTGCATATGCCTAGGTTAAATAGTTTCGCAGAACTTGCGTCGAAACAAAAGGGCATCCAAAGTGTGACACACGGACGAACGGACAGAGGGCAATCCTATAGACTCCCCCCCCCTTCCGGGCTCGCATGGTTGCGGTCTACTAAGCACCGAGATTCCAAAACAAGCATGTCATATTATAATGCACTAAATAGTTTAAGAATACCTCCTATCACAAAAAAGCACCGGTTTACACACCACAATCTTGTTGAATGATTTGAGATAAAACTTCAGCAAGAGTTTTACATCTTTTAACTCTTTATTGATTTTTTCCCTATAAAAACAAAGCAATAACCATGATGTTCTGCGGCTGAAGCGACTCGACGGCGTCTAGGAACTGGAACTGGATTTCCTGGTAGTGCTTGCTGTGCGTGAAGGCGAAGTAGTTCTGTCCCCGCTGGGACTCCAGCAGATCCATGCTCAAACCTACAAAATGACACTACTCAACGGAGCACTGAATCATATGATAAAACTTACAAAATGACACTACTCAATAGCGGAGTACTTCACGTTCCCAAACCTACAAAATGACACTACTCAACAGCGGGGTACGTCACGTGCCCAAACCTACAATATGACACTACTCAATGGAGCTGTACGTCACGTGCCCAAACCTACAAAATGACATTACTCAATGGCGGGGTACGTCACGTGCCCAAACCTACAAAATGACACTACTCAATGGAGCTGTACGTCACGTGCCCAAAGCTAAAAAATGACACTACTCAATGGAGGTCTCAATCACGAGCTCAACCTACAAAATGACACTACTCAATAGCGGGGTACGTCACGTGTCGAAACCTACAAAATGACACTACTTACTAGCGGGGTACGTCACGTGCCCAAACCTACAAAATGACACTACTCAATGGAGCTGTACGTCACGTGTCGAAACCTACAAAATGACACTACCCAATAGCGGGGTACGTCACGTGCCCAAACCTACAAAATGACTCTACTCAATGGCGTCCACACTCATGTGCTCAAACCTACAATATGATACTACTCAGCACAGATGTATATGACGTGCTGAAACCTTCACAATGACACCAGACTACACAGCTGATTGCCACTGCCTTCTGCACAAATTATGCACAGACGCATTTGACTTTTTTTTACGCATTTTACTGTTCAAAACGTCACACACCTCACTTTTCACTGACGTATCAGACACCTTTCACACACGTGTCACACTTTAAACACGTGCCACACACCTTACTTTTCAAACACGTGTCACGTACCTGACTTCGCGTGGGGAGGCCACGTGTCCTTGGCACGCACTAACCATGTGTTCCTCTGCGCCTGACGTCTGTTAGGATTCCTACGCCGACTGGCCAATCAAAAAGGAGATCTATTTATAAACGATTTCACGGTTGATCCAGAGGGTTATAATATCAATACGCCAGTTTGGAGAGCTGTGTTACATGGGATCTGTGTTGTCATAAAGTTCATGAAATCCCTGGGGAATTCGTGAAAGGGTTAATTATGTTTATTTATTTATTATTATTATTATTATTACTACTACTACTACTACTACTACTACTACTACTATTTTGAAGGGGGGGGCAGTGCCGTATTCTAACCATTTTTTAAATTAAAAATATATAAAGTGAAATGTTCATGAGCTGTTTCGTTGGATTGTACTGTTTGGTTTTTACATGTTTGGTTTGTTCTTGGGTGTTTTGTCTGGTTTGGTTTGTACTTGGTTGGTATGTATTTGTTTGGTTTGTACTTGGTTGGTATGTATTTGTTTGGTTTGTACTTGGTTGGTATGTATTTGTTTGGTTTGTACTTGGTTGGTATGTATTTGTTTGACTTGTACTTGTTCGGTTTGTACTTGGTTGGTTTGTGCTGGTTTGGTTTTTATTTGGCTGGTTTGTTCTTGGTTGGTTTTTATTTGGTTGGTTTGTACTTGGTTGGTTTTACATGCTTGGTTTGTACCTCTCTTCATAGTTACACTGTTGATAGCTATTTGGTGTGTCAAACTTCACTTATTGTTTTTTTTTCATTCAGTTCACGAATTCCCTCGAGATTCAACGAGATCCCCGATTACCCTCTGTAACATCTATGTTATTTAAAGCAGTTATGTTGCACTTAACCTACAACAGTCTTAACTGAGACTATATTAAAATCAATTTTGGCCAGAATAATATATAAAATAAACATAAATTTAATAAGACGCATTGACCAGAATAACATAAGTTCAAATACTCTAATACACAGATTTTAGTCGTGTGTGACGTAGATGACGTGGTGTGTGACGTAGCTGACGCAGTGTGTGACGTAGATGACGTAGTGTGTGAGGTAGATGACATAGTGTGTGACGTAGATGACGTAGTGTGTGACGTAGATGACGTAGTGTGTGACGTAGCTGACGCAGTGTGTGACGTAGACGACGCAGTGTGTGACGTAGATGACGTAGTGTGTGACGTAGCTGACGCAGTGCGTGACGTAGCTGACGCAGTGCGTGACATAGATGACGCAGTGCGTGACGTAGACGACGTAGTGTGTGACGTAGCTGACGTAGTGTGTGACGTAGCTGACGTAGTGTGTGACGTAGATGACGTAGTGCGTGACGTAGATGACTTAGTGCGTGACGTAGACGACGCAGTGTGTGACGTAGATAACGCAGTGCGTGACGTAGATGACGTAGCGTGTGACGTAGATGGACTCACTTGGCTTCCGTCTGCACTACTCGCGAGCCAAAGATTCTCCTCATCTCATTGTCCGCGTTCAAATTCCTTCAAAAATTTAGAATATAGAAAACTCTTTGTTTAAACTAAACAAAATGGCTTTCTCGATCCCCTTGAACGTCTTGGCTAATCTGCCTACAAATGGCTTCCCTGGAATAACACAGACCGTGTGAGCACACTAGTCATTTGTCTTAGATCTGGAACACACACAGACAACACACACACACAACTGTGATACAGATGAAAGAGTGCAGGAGCACCGCAATAACCCAGGCAGCGTTTTTTTTTTATTTTATTTTTTTGGAGGGGCACGATTTGTTGAAAGTCTGTCAGCCAATCCTTGCCTACATCATGTTTTTTATTTATCTTATTTATTTATTTTTCCTGCTTTTCATTTCTTGTTTTACTATTTCATACACATGTACATATATCACATTTCTATTTATTAGTTTTCTTATTTTTTATTATTTTGTTTCTTTATTCATTTTATTTTTTATATTTGGATTTTTGCCACAATTCATAACTAGCTGCCACGCAGAACTGTGGAATTTCAAGTGCAAGAACTCTAGACAAAAATGCGACAAATCACTAGCGACGGAAAGGTCTAATACAACGCGATGACGTCACAATGGGCTTACTTGTGCTGCACTGTCAACAATGACTTCATCGCCATGGTGACGTGTGAATCACTGTCAAACACCACCCCATTGTCATGGTTACGTGGGATCTCCCCCAGCAACGCGTTCACTTCGCGTACGCTAGATTCGATCTCATCTTCCTGTGTAAATGAGATACATTTGTTTATACCTCAATTCTAACCAACAGTTGTAAGCTTTTTTTTTCAACTAGGAATGTATCGAGCAATTAAGAATTAAAATATGTTACGTCCTGGGCGAAATAAGGCACAAGGGATAAAGTTTAATTGAAATGCACAGAGTATTTTTTTAAACTACGGATGTATCGAGCAAATAAGAACTAGAACATAGCCCACATATTCCCCACACCCCCATCAGTTAAACACGGCCATCAATAGTCAATCAAGAGCCGAAATTTTCCAAGTCCAGCTGGTCCATTTTCCTTGGACGAACCTGGCCCAGTTGCAATACCGATATGTGTTTGTTCCCCTAGAATTTACATACCAAGTTTCATTAAAATCCTTTGGAGTTTTTAAGTTATCGTGTTAACAAGCTCTTGATGACAGACCGACCGACAGACGGCCGATCGCATATATTCCCTATGGGGAATAAATTAAAATATTTTTCGTCCTGGGCAAAATAAGGCCCAAGGGATAAAGTTTAACTGAAATGTACAGAGTGCCATAGAAGTTGAATAGTCATTAGTCTACGTTAGTCTTAGAAAAAAAACTCACTTTGACAACAGGGCGTTCTTTCCAAGAACACAAAAATATCTTAATTTTTATTTGCTTGATACCTTCTTATTCTATGACTTTTTAAAGTAATTCTTCTCTAGCGGAAATGTCTCTAATTAATCCGATTGACCAAGGAAGTGTTGTTGTTACAAAAATACACTGTCCACACGACTCCTCAGTCAGTGCTTTGATTTCACATTAAGTATACTTGTCTGAAATAATAATCATGAATATTAATATCATTTAAAGTGAGAAGATTGAGAACAAAAATACATCGCCATTTCCTGTGTTTTCAGTCTCTCCTGGCATCTTTTCTTTCCCCTTCTTCTTCTTCTTTTTCCTTGTTTTCTTTGATTTGGCATGCGGTTGCGCGGTATGCGGTTGCGCGGTATGCGGTTGAGCGGTATGCGGTTGTCCTGCGTCGTCTTCATCTTCATTAATGCTGTCATTTGCTAACTGCAACATCAACGCCCAAAAATTATAAATAATGTAAACACCGGATCAGTAGTTTTCAGGATGTGGCGAATAGTCACAATAAGGCGGCAAATTTGCTGCTCGCCCTCAATCGATGCAAAGGATTCTGAACACAGACACGTTCTGAGTACATTCTAATTTTTAGGGCACAATCTCGTTGTGATGTCATGGCGGAAAATATACCAGAAAACGAGAACTTTGCCACCAATATCGTTCGCTCCACGAAAACTGCACTAACTCTGGAAACAGCAATATTTCTAGGCCCACCCGTGACTTGTTTTGGAGCTCGTGCATCGTCGATGTTGGATGTTACAGAAGAAGTGGCGGGGTAGGCTTATACACGTGATGTACGTGTAACTGCCAACCTTGCACCGTGTTAAACCTATTTATGACATGACACTTTGTAAAACTGGTGTAAAACAGGTGTTTAATGGTTCAAACTGTCATAAACTACACAATCAAAATTGAACACTACTTAGTCAACTATTATGTCTATTTGTCGATATACCTACAATAATGTACACATTTATGAGTTTCTAATAGTTGATTTCTGTTTTGCCACGTAACATTCTGTAACAAAACACCAGTTTCGAAGTTTTTTCGTTGCCCGGTCGATTTCGGACTTTCGTATGAATTGCGCCAAAGTTTGAGAATACGCGTTCGATTGAAGCTGAACTTAATTGCTTCTATTATAATTTTAAACAGTTTTACACCAGTTCTCTCTCGCTCTGAATTTTTCTATTATGCTTAGTGACATAAACGCACACGTTCATAAGTGACACTGTTTACTCAAAACCAGACAGATAAACACTGAACAGAGCATTAGTCTATAGTCAAGCTGTGTTTGTTTTGTAGGTGTGCAGCTGCCTGCGGCTTTAGTTTGGAAGGGGCAGTGGTCAAGGGGTTGCTCAGGCCAGTCAATGTAAAAGGGGTTGGGGTGAGAGGGGTTAGATAAGCTCACGCATATGTGTTTTACTGCTGCATAAAAGGACAACCATTGTTATGTAATGTTGGGGTTTTACACAGTAAAACACTGATGGACGGTGTTAAACCTATTTATGACATGACGGTTTTTACTGGTGTAAAACACGTGTTTTAACCACCCATGTGTTAAACTTGCCAACCCTGACAGGTTATTAAAAACTCGATTGCTCTTTCGTGCAAGAGAAATTTTACATTTAGGCGAAATCTCTCTATCATTTCTTCCCCTTTTAACCCGGTTATTTTTATTCGAAACGCAATTTGCGATTTTTATTGGGAACGCCCACAGTGTGATTTGTAGTCCCAGCGGACCCTTTCTATCTTCCTAGGACAGAAAGGGTCACAGTTCCTTCAATAGAAATGGCCACTCATCTCAATTTTCGAGGCTCTGGATCTTTCGGCGCACGTTCACGGACACCGAGACTGGAACTGGTAGGCTTTTTCTTTAAAAGAACACTGAGAAGTACCCTGGCGCATTATTTTCGACCTCATCGAAACTCCCAAACTAGAGTAAAGCGTGGTTTTGCAACTGTGGATTCACTGTTGTTGTGGGCGATAATAAGGGATTCGATATGCTGATCTCAAGAAAACACATATTTTTCTCAGTAAAAAATTGTTATCTGACCATAAAACTTGTGCGCCATAATTTATAATTGGGCCATTTATGTGATGCACCCTTTTTAAAATAACACCGTTGGCCCCAGTCGTGCGCCGAAATTTGAAAATTGACATCAATGACATTTCCTATTATAGGAACTATGACTCTTGCTGTCATAGGCAGACCGCAAGAGTCATCTAGGACTATGTGATTTGGCTTATTCTACCATCCTTCTCAATTTCCAATCCGGAACTTGTAGGACTAACCACTATATTCGAATGGATTTACAACATTTTTGGCCTACCAAATCGAACGGATTAACAGTTGAACTGCTGCTGATTCCAGTTACACCATTTATGTCTTCCTTATCCGAACTGCTGTCTGAGGCAACAGGCTCAACAGACAGCTGACCAAGGGAATCGGCGCCTGCGCCATGCAGCTTCCTTAACGCCCTGGATGACATAATCAGACTCAGAATATATCAGTTATAAATTTTCAATCACCAAAATATTTCTCATATGTGTTGTTAACAAGTGCAACGACTATAATGAAACTTTCATCATGATCTACACATTTGTTTACACCGGAAATTGAAATGCCAAGACTATTGACACAGCAGATTAAATTATTTCCAAAGTTAATTGTGAAGCGTCAATTCGTTTTTGTTCGACAGTCAAATTCGTGTTCGGTGTGTAACAGTTCCGAGCCACCTCTAAGTGTGAAACAAATGGCCTACTTGTGCAAAACTGGCCACCCAATATCACTGTTATCCCGAGAGCGAACCACTTTTCATATTCATATCCACAAAAAGATAAGCGCACTTTTTATACTAAGTGAACAATAAAAAACTGACAAATGGAAAAAATGTACGAGGAAAGTATGAGATATTGTTTGCTAAATTTCAAAGACCAAATTCAAATTGTGGAATATTCAATGAAGAAATTCAAATACATTTTATATGTAAAGATGAAAGGAATAGAAATTAATAATTACAAAAATTAATAATTACAATTGAAATTAAAGGAAAAATACAGATAAAACTATAATAAATATTAACAACATAAAGAAATCCTAAAATTAAATAGAATAGAAAACATTCCTGATGATTCACAATGAATTTTCAAAGCCGTACACATCTAGTAACTGGTGTGGCGTCTATCAAATGCGTCTTTCAATAGCTTTCTCTCTGTGTCCTTACTAGAGTCGAGTATATCGAGTTTTTCGCCATGCTCAGTCACAAATATTTCCCATGCTGTAAAAGTGTCTCTATTGCATCTTGCATCACAACAGAATTCAATCAAAATCGTTCATAACAGTGCATGATTGAACCACTCTTTTGTTTTATCAATATTACAACCCCCATTTTCATTTTCAACGGTGATACTTTATTAGCAGACAGTCATCGAACCTTTCCTTTATAATCCGTACCTAATTCTTCATGTATATACTAGAATTTAATAAATCAGTAACAGTTTGGTGAAGTGCCTAGCTATTTTTTTATATTAGTCTTAAACCGGACCTCTCGCAGAATCTCTGTTGTTGGGTGTTTATATGCATAGGTTTATTGTTCATGCTTACACCTTGGCACTACTACCATATCACGTGATCAGATTTAAATGATTCAAGGGGGTTCTGAATAAAGTTACAAAAGGAGTAAGACGTCTCTCTCTATCTGTTTTTACGAAGACATAACATGGTGTCAGATGTGGTTTACAAATGGCAAAGTTTCAACCACCGACAGCCTTCGACTTTAGTAAGCCACAGCACTGGCCTGAGTGGAGAAGCCGTTGGCAGAGATTCCGTATTGCCTCTAAGCTGAGAGAAGAAGAGGGAGAAATTCAAGTGTCCAGTCTTATATACTCCATGGGCATGCAGGCTGAGACGATTTACAGTTCATTTGCCTTTGCAAATGACCGCGAGCGAAACAATCACGATGCTGTAATTGCAAGGTTTGACGCTCATTTTGTGCCGTCAGTGAATAAAATCCACGAACGCGCCAAGTTCCATGCACGTAAACAACAGCCGGGAGAAAACGTTGAGGCTTACACCCGTGCGCTGTATGAACTGTCTGAAGCGTGTGGATATGAGGCGAGAGCAAAAGAAGAGCAGATCCGTGATCTTCTGGTCGTGGGTATTTCAGACAAGGAATGCTCAGAACGACTACAGCTGAAGGATGATCTCAGCCTTGTCGATGCCATTGAGATATGCAGGACGTCTGAAATGGTAAAGTCTCAAATGGCAAGTCAACAAGCTGCGTCTAACCTCGATGCTGTACGACGGAAGGGATTCCAAGATCCCAGACCGAAACAGTTTTCGGGGCGAGGTAGTAAACAATACCCCCGAAAGATGCAACAACCATAAACAGGATCGCAATGTGGGAACTGTCGATATTTCCATGCAGGCAAGCCGTGCCCTGCAAAAGGTAAAAAGTGCGGATTCTGTGGTAAATTCAATCATTTTGAACGAGCCTGCCGAGCCAAGAAAAGGAATCTACATGAAGTAACTGAAGATGATGGTGACTTTGCGAATGATGTTCAAACCCCAGGATTTTTTCTGGGAGCTGTTGATTGCCCTGATGTTCGACCGTGGGAGGTATTGTTGAATTTGAACAACTTACCTGTTAAATTCAAGCTGGACACTTGCGCAGATGTCACGTGCATTCCAGAAGCAGTATTTAACAAGATCAAACCAAGGCCAGAACTTCAGCCAAGTTTTGCACTGTTGTCAGGTCCATCGGGCCCAGTGAATGCTATGGGACAATTTAATACGACGGTACTACACAAGGGGAAGCAATACAAATTTCCTGTGTATGTTATTTCATGAAACCTTCAAGCGAGTCTTCTTAGCAGAAGTGTTGCAGCAGCCATGGGACTTGTTCAGTTCGTTGAACATATCAGTGGCGATATATTTGGAGAGTTTGGTCTGATGAAGTGCTGTGAACCGGTGAGGATCAGACTAAAAGATGGCGCAGTGCCTTACAACCTTGCAACTCCACGGTGTATATCAGAACCGTTGTTAAAACCAGTGAAGGAAGAACTGGACCGTATGGTACTTAATGGTATCATTCAACCGATTACGGAACCAACCCAGTGGTGCGCGCCCATGGTGCCGGTGGAAAAGAAAAATGGAAAAGTCAGGATCTGTGTTGATCTTAAGAAACTCAACAACTCCGTGCAACGAGAGCGTTTTGTGATGCCTACTGTGGACGAAATTGCCTCCAAGCTATCTGGTGCTAAAGTATTTTCAACTTTAGACTGTTCACAATCGTTTTGGCAGTTACCACTCAATGAAAATGACAGACATTACACGTGTTTTATCACACCTTTTGGCAGATACGTCTTCAATCGTTTGCCGTATGGGTTAAACTCCAGCACGGAGATATTCCAACGCACCTTGAAACAACTCCTAGCGAACATAGATGGAGTGTTTGTTGATGTGGACGACATCTTAGTCTATGCCCCTGATGTTACCAAGCATGACGAGATCCTAGGGAAGGTAGTAGACAAGATAAGGGTGTCCGGTTTGAAGCTCAATAAGTCCAAATGCCGTTTTCGAATGACGAAGGTTACATACCAGGGTCAAGTCTTTTCAGCTGACGGAATGTCTCCAGATCCGGAGAAGCTGAACGCTATCTGTAACATGAAGGAGCCCTCGAATGTCGCAGAACTCCGAAGATTCATCGGAATGGTAAATTATTTGGCGAGATATTTGCCAAATTCATCGCAGGTGATGGCCCCGATGCTAGAACAACTCAAACAAGACAACATTTTTACCTGGGACGAGCCACAGAAGAAATCGTTTGAGGACGTAAAGAAGTTACTATCTTCTGACAGTGTACTTACGTACTACGACATGACAAAGCCGATCTTTGTCACAGCCGATGCCAGCTCGTATGGTTTGGGTGCGTGTTTGTTGCAGCTGATGGATGGCCAGATGAAGCCTGTAGCATATGCGTCACGTTGTCTCACACCGACGGAAAACCGTTGGGCTCAAATAGACAAAGAATGTCTAGCTTTGGTGTGGGCCTGTGAGAAGTTTGGACACTATCTGTTGGGACTTCCAGAGTTCAAACTTATCACTGACCATAAGCCACTAGTGCCAATCATCAACACGAAAGGTCTTGACAAAACACCGATCAGGATACAGAGGTTGTTGATGCGTCTGCTACGTTTCAACTGTATCGCTGAACACATTGCTGGAAAGCATTTGGTTGTGGCTGACACACTCAGTAGAAACATTCAGCAAAGTCAGTCTGAATCAGACATCGCCATTGTAGTTGAAGAGTATGTAGCGATGGTTGAAAGCACATGACCAGTCTCTGATCAAAAGCTGGAAGAGATCGCCAACGAATCTTCCAAAGATCCAGACTTATCGATCGTGATGATGTTTACTCTAAATGGTTGGCCAGAGTATCAAAGGGACATTCCGGAGTCAATTCAATCATATTACGCAAGTAGACAGTGCTTTTCAGTTAATAAAGGTGTTCTTACTTACCTCGACAGAATTGTGATTCCGAAATCCATGCAGGCTGTTGTGCTTCAGAAGTTACATGCAGGGCATACTTAAGTCAAAGCAGCTTGCGTCTCAGTCTGTGTGGTGGCCAAGAATTAATGCCGACATACAAGCTATGTGTCAGAACTGTGCATTTTGTGAGGAAATTAGGCCATCAAAAAGACATGAGCCATTAATTCCAACCCAGCTTCCTCAAGGTCCGTGGCAAAAAGTGGGCATTGACTTATTTGAATTCCAACAAAGTCAGTACATGGTCATCATTGACTATTACAGCAGATATATTGAAGTGGTGTACTTGCCTGACATCACCAGCAGAACAGTGATTCTGAAGTTAATCAATTTTTGCTCGTTTCGGCATACCACTGGAATGCCGAACAGATGGCGCAAAGCAATTTGTGTGCAAGGAATTTGCTGAATTAAGTGATCACTACAATTTTGTTCATAATGTCAGCAGCCCACATTTCAGCCAAAGTAATGGTGAGGCTGAAGCGGCGGTCAAAGAAATGTCTTGAACAAGAAGATCCGTTCACTGCACTAATGTTATATCGCGCTACGCCACATTCAGCCACAGGACAACCACCATCAAAGCTTTTGTTCGGCTGATTACTCAGGACACTGGAGTAGGGTGAAAAGGGGGGTTCTAGCGCACTTTATGACGTCATACTGTCTGGAAGTGACGTCATCATGTCTGGAGCGGAAGTGTTGTCTGGACCGGAAGTGGTGTCTGGAGCGGAAGTGTTGTCTGGAGCGGAAGTGTTGTCTGGAGCGGAAGTCACGATAAGCGTTAGGATAGGCGCGGCCATCCATGACGTCATAATGAGGTCATAATGAGGTCATAATGATTTGTATGAGAGTTTTGGCGCAGTCGACGATCGTCGAAGTCAATGAAGTCAAACACGTCATAGGCGTAACCAAGGCGTAACCATGGTGATAATGACGTCATCAGTCGCGTGACCAATGAAAAGCCAATGAGATCAATGAAGACAATGAAGCCCCGCCCACTTTCTGTCTATCATACTGTCTGGACCGGAAGTGACGTCATAGGCGTGGTCATGGTAACGAATTGAAACTTTGTAAACAAAAGTGAACTTTGTAAACAAACTGTGTAAACAAACTTTGTAAACAAAATTTGTAAACAAACTTTATAAACAAAATTTGTAAACAAACTTTATAAACAAAATTTGTAAACAACATTTGTAAACAACATTTGTAAACAACATTTGTAAACAAACTTTAGTTATTTACATAATTGAAACTCATAGAAACTTGGTAGACAAACTTTGTAAACAAACTTTATAAACAAAATTTGTAAACAAACTTTATAAACAAAATTTGTAAACAAAATTTGTAAACAACATTTGTAAACAACATTTGTAAACAAACTTTGGTTATTTACATAATTGAAACTCATTGAAACTTTGTAGACAAACTTTGTAAACAAACTTTGTAAACACAATTTGTAAACAAACTTTGTAAACAAAATTTGTAAACAAAATTTGTAAACAAAATTTGTAAACAAACTTTGGTTATTTACATAATTGAAACTCATTGAAACTTTGTAAACAAACTTAGTAAACAAACTTTTTTTTTTTTTTCATTTCCCACACTCACTCTCTCCACACACACACACACCACGACTGAGCATTTCATTTCATAAGCCGCATAGGTATTTCAACCTTCTGATGGCAACTTTTTCCCCCACACTCTCTCTCCACACACACACACACACACACACACCACGACTGAGCGTTTCATTTCATAAGCCACATAGGTATTTGAACCTTCTAATGGTAACTTTTTCCCTCCACACTCTCATGCATACATACCAACACCATGATTAAATGTTTTGCTTATGTTGCTCTTTATACTCCATTATTTGTTTGTTTTTTTTTTTTTGTTTGTTTTTGTTTGAAATGCAGTGTTTACTTAGAGAAAAAATGGCGTCCTACAATCTGCAATCATCAGCAGCAGCATTTCGTCATCAGTGTAATCAGACTGCGTCATCTATAGCCAGCGTAATCAGACTGCGTAATCAGACTTCGTCATAAACAACGTAGACAGCGGTGTCTGGCTTTATTGTTTTTTTTTCCGAGGCAGCAGTCTCTAGCTGCTTGGAGTTGCAGTGTGACCCTAAGTGTTATACTTAACCGATTTGTCTGAAAATTTCACTGTTTGATTCAGTTTTATATCTAGTTTTCACATAGTCATGGACTGGTTGCGTAGCTAGCTGTATGCATCATGAATTCACCTTAAAAATGATAAGTTAAAAGTAGAATAACTTTTGTTATGATTGACCGATTTACATGAAACTTTCACTGTTTAATTCAGTTTTATATCTAGTTTTAACATTAAGTGGTTATAGGCTATTTGCGCAGCTGGCTGTGTGCATATTTACCACCATTTTAATTTTGTTAAAAGTGAAAAATTGTGATAACTTTCGCTATAGTTGACGGATTTGCATGAAAATTTCACCGTTGGATTCAGTTTACAGTAGTTTGCATAGGTGGGTTGTTGGAATGGCGCGCGCCCACCATTCAAACATGTGTTTGAATTATTTTTACGTCAAACTATTGTTCAACAAGTTGTTTAGCAATTGTACAACAATTGTTCAACAAGCTGTTGTTGAACATGTTCAACATGTTGTTGAACATGTTCAACATGTTCAACATGTTCAACATGTTCAACATGTTCAACAACATGTTCAACAAGTTGAACATGTTCAACATGTTCAACAATATGTTCAACATGTTCAACAACATGTTCAACAAGTTGAACATGTTCAACATGTTCAACATGTTGTTGCACAAGTTGAACATGTTCAACATGTTCAACATGTTCAACATGTTCAACTTGTTCAACAACATGCTGTTTAACAAATTGTTCAACAAGTTGTAGTTCAAGCAAAGAAAAAAACAAGACATATGTTGAATAGGTTTATTAATACATTTAAATACACTTAAATACACTTAAATATATACAGCTTAAATCTATAACAATATTATAACATTTATTGATTTACAAAGTCTTTATTATAATGTTTAGTCAAATAAGTCTATTTTTCTTCATCTGCTTCACTCTGTTCACTGGCATCCATATCACTTTCTTCGTCACTGCTTTCATCTTCCTCCTCCTCATCTAGAAGCTCTTCAAAGAATGCATCGTTTCTTCTTATAGCCGCCTTTAGTGCCTTTGAATACTCGTAATGTTTTTCATCAACAAAGTAATTGAAGTCTTCTAAAATGGTTTCATAATGTTCGTTTTGTTGTAGACGTTGGGCATATTTGAATAGTCTCATAAACAGTTGTTTAAGTCGACGCTTATAAATGGGTCGAAAGTCATCACTTGCTATTTCACGCGCATCTTCAAGCCCTTGTTCTTCATATTCTGAAACCTTTTCTTGAAATTTCTTATCATATTCATCGTAGACTTCTTGAACCATATCATACCAAACAGAGTCTGTTTCTGACTCACTTTCAGAGTCTGTTTCTGACTCACTTTCAGAGCTGCCGTCATCATCACCCTCAACACAATGTTCCATATGTTTGAACAAAGCTTCTTGACTGTTGTATAATGCACCACATTCTGTACAAGCATGTGCATTCTTTTCAGTCATGTTGACGCTTTGACTTTCCATAGAAGACTCATCTAAAGTTTCAGTGATAGGTGGTTTTACAGGGTTTTCCACATCTATCTCCAATTCTTCTTCTTCTGAAGTGTGAGCATTCTTTAAGTGCCTTTTAAGACTTTGTGGCCAATTGTAAGATTTCAAACAAATGTTGCATTTATACATCCTTTCGGTTCAACATGCACTTTTCAAATGATGAAAAAGCCTTTAAACATAGCCTTATATACAACTTGTTGAACAACATGTTGAACATGTTCAACATGTTGTTGAACATGTTGTTGAACATGTTGTTGAACATGTTGTCTATGCCTAGGGAAGTTTAACGTCATGACGTCATTATGACGTCATCATTATGACGTCATTATTACGTCATCATTATGACGTCATAATGACGTCATTGGAACAGGCGCATGCTTTATCAAAAACTGACTCAGCAGAATTTATTGCTGTTTGATATGGATGAAATGCATGTCTCACTCTTCCTTTTATGCTACTTAGATGTAATCAAAATATGGTGTGTAACTCGTCAAAAATGCCAAACTTGTAAAAATTGCTGATTTTGACGAGTTACACACCATATTTTGATTACATCTAAGTAGCATAAAAGGAAGAGTGAGACATGCATTTCATCCATATCAAACAGCAATAAATTCTGCTGAGTCAGTTTTTGACAAAGCATGCGCCTGTTCCAATGACGTCATTATGACGTCATAATGATGACGTAATAATGACGTCATAATGATGACGTCATAATGACGTCATGACGTTAAACTCCCCTAGGCATAGACAACATGTTCAACAACATGTTCAACAACATGTTCAACAACATGTTGAACATGTTCAACATGTTGTTCAACAAGTTGTATATAAGGCTATGTTTAAAGGCTTTTTCATCATTTGAAAAGTGCATGTTGAACCGAAAGGATGTATAAATGCAACATTTGTTTGAAATCTTACAATTGGCCACAAAGTCTTAAAAGGCACTTAAAGAATGCTCACACTTCAGAAGAAGAAGAATTGGAGATAGATGTGGAAAACCCTGTAAAACCACCTATCACTGAAACTTTAGATGAGTCTTCTATGGAAAGTCAAAGCGTCAACATGACTGAAAAGAATGCACATGCTTGTACAGAATGTGGTGCATTATACAACAGTCAAGAAGCTTTGTTCAAACATATGGAACATTGTGTTGAGGGTGATGATGACGGCAGCTCTGAAAGTGAGTCAGAAACAGACTCTGAAAGTGAGTCAGAAACAGACTCTGTTTGGTATGATATGGTTCAAGAAGTCTACGATGAATATGATAAGAAATTTCAAGAAAAGGTTTCAGAATATGAAGAACAAGGGCTTGAAGATGCGCGTGAAATAGCAAGTGATGACTTTCGACCCATTTATAAGCGTCGACTTAAACAACTGTTTATGAGACTATTCAAATATGCCCAACGTCTACAACAAAACGAACATTATGAAACCATTTTAGAAGACTTCAATTACTTTGTTGATGAAAAACATTACGAGTATTCAAAGGCACTAAAGGCGGCTATAAGAAGAAACGATGCATTCTTTGAAGAGCTTCTAGATGAGGAGGAGGAAGATGAAAGCAGTGACGAAGAAAGTGATATGGATGCCAGTGAACAGAGTGAAGCAGATGAAGAAAAATAGACTTATTTGACTAAACATTATAATAAAGACTTTGTAAATCAATAAATGTTATAATATTGTTATAGATTTAAGCTGTATATATTTAAGTGTATTTAAGTGTATTTAAATGTATTAATAAACCTATTCAACATATGTCTTGTTTTTTTCTTTGCTTGAACTACAACTTGTTGAACAATTTGTTAAACAGCATGTTGTTGAACAAGTTGAACATGTTGAACATGTTGAACATGTTCAACTTGTGCAACAACATGTTGAACATGTTGAACATGTTCAACTTGTTGAACATGTTGTTGAACATGTTGAACATGTTAAACATATTGTTGAACATGTTGAACATGTTCAACTTGTTGAACATGTTGTTGAACATGTTGAACATGTTGAACATGTTCAACAACATGTTGAACATGTTCAACAACAGCTTGTTGAACAATTGTTGTACAATTGCTAAACAACTTGTTGAACAATAGTTTGACGTAAAAATAATTCAAACACATGTTTGAATGGTGGGCGCGCGCCATTCCAACAACCCACCTATGCAAACTACTGTAAACTGAATCCAACGGTGAAATTTTCATGCAAATCCGTCAACTATAGCGAAAGTTATCACAATTTTTCACTTTTAACAAAATTAAAATGGTGGTAAATATGCACACAGCCAGCTGCGCAAATAGCCTATAACCACTTAATGTTAAAACTAGATATAAAACTGAATTAAACAGTGAAAGTTTCATGTAAATCGGTCAATCATAACAAAAGTTATTCTACTTTTAACTTATCATTTTTAAGGTGAATTCATGATGCATACAGCTAGCTACGCAACCAGTCCATGACTATGTGAAAACTAGATATAAAACTGAATCAAACAGTGAAATTTTCAGACAAATCGGTTAAGTATAACACTTAGGGTCACACTGCAACTCCAAGCAGCTAGAGACTGCTGCCTCGGAAAAAAAAACAATAAAGCCAGACACCGCTGTCTACGTTGTTTATGACGAAGTCTGATTACGCAGTCTGATTACGCTGGCTATAGATGACGCAGTCTGATTACACTGATGACGAAATGCTGCTGCTGATGATTGCAGATTGTAGGACGCCATTTTTTCTCTAAGTAAACACTGCATTTCAAACAAAAACAAACAAAAAAAAAAAAAACAAACAAATAATGGAGTATAAAGAGCAACATAAGCAAAACATTTTATCATGGTGTTGGTATGTATGCATGAGAGTGTGGAGGGAAAAAGTTACCATTAGAAGGTTCAAATACCTATGTGGCTTATGAAATGAAACGCTCAGTCGTGGTGTGTGTGTGTGTGTGTGTGTGGAGAGAGAGTGTGGGGGAAAAAGTTGCCATCAGAAGGTTGAAATACCTATGCGGCTTATGAAATGAAATGCTCAGTCGTGGTGTGTGTGTGTGTGGAGAGAGTGAGTGTGGGAAATGAAAAAAAAAAAAAAAAAAGTTTGTTTACTAAGTTTGTTTACAAAGTTTCAATGAGTTTCAATTATGTAAATAACCAAAGTTTGTTTACAAATTTTGTTTACAAATTTTGTTTACAAATTTTGTTTACAAAGTTTGTTTACAAAGTTTGTTTACAAATTGTGTTTACAAAGTTTGTTTACAAAGTTTGTCTACAAAGTTTCAATGAGTTTCAATTATGTAAATAACCAAAGTTTGTTTACAAATGTTGTTTACAAATGTTGTTTACAAATTTTGTTTACAAATTTTGTTTATAAAGTTTGTTTACAAATTTTGTTTATAAAGTTTGTTTACAAAGTTTGTCTACCAAGTTTCTATGAGTTTCAATTATGTAAATAACCAAAGTTTGTTTACAAATGTTGTTTACAAATGTTGTTTACAAATTTTGTTTATAAAGTTTGTTTACAAATTTTGTTTATAAAGTTTGTTTACAAATTTTGTTTATAAAGTTTGTTTACAAATTTTGTTTACAAAGTTTGTTCACACAGTTTGTTTACAAAGTTCACTTTTGATTACAAAGTTTCAATTCGTTACCATGACCACGCCTATGACGTCACTTCCGGTCCAGACAGTATGATAGACAGAAAGTGGGCGGGGCTTCATTGTCTTCATTGATCTCATTGGCTTTTCATTGGTCACGTGACTGATGACGTCATTATCACCATGGTTACGCCTTGGTTACGCCTATGACGTGTTTGACTTCATTGACTTCGACGATCGTCGACTGCGCTAAAACTCTCATACAAAACATTATGACCTCATTATGACCTCATTATGACGTCATGGATGGCCGCGCCTATCCTAACGCTTATCGTGACTTCCGCTCCAGACAACACTTCCGCTCCAGACAACACTTCCGCTCCAGACACCACTTCCGGTCCAGACAACACTTCCGGTCCAGACATGATGACGTCACTTCCAGACAGTATGACGTCACAAAGTGCGCCAGAACCCCCCTTTTCACCCTACTCACTGGTGCCAACCAATCCGAAAAATCTCGCTCCTTGTTGGCCAAAGGATGCTTTAGTCAGAAACAATGATGCTGAGTACAAAGAGAAAATGGCCAGAAATTATAAGAAACGACATGGATGTGTTTCACAAGCCCCATTTCCCGACGGACAAAGTGTCCGTATCAAAACAGACAAGGAGACAATATGGAAACCAGCAAGGATCATCAGTAAGACAGAATATCCAAGGTCCTATACAGTCCAGACGCCTGATCGCAGACAGTATAGGAGAAATAGCAAGCACATCCTTCCCAGTCATAGCCAAAATAATAGCCAGTTTCACTCCAATGCCTATCAAAAAGACAATAGGTCTGCTTTGTTGAAGCAATTTCTCGATCGAAGAATGCAAAATTTGAAAAAACCGTCCTTGACAAATAAGACTGTAAACTTACCTAAAAGTGAAGATCCACAAGACAAATCTGTACAAAATAAAACTGTGCCTGTGTCGTTCCCATCTCCTTTAGTGCAAATAAAATCTTCTGCAAGTGTTAAACCAAAACCCATGCTAGTGCAAGATAAAACGGTAGTAGCAACTCGCTCAGGTAGAGTGTCAGTGAAACCTAAAAAGTTAGATTTGTAAGATACTCACCAGTTTAATTTCTCCTGTTTTGCCAGTTGGGACGATTTTTGTTTCATCCTGATTCACTGACCAGTAGAACCCCTACAGAGTTGTCCTCATGTTCATCGTAAAAATTAGAATTGTACATGTAAATAGCTTTGTTTAAATAGCATTTGCTGTTACGAAAATAAATCACTAACTCTGTTTTTGTGGGGTATTTATATATCAGTCTGAAATAGTTCCCATTTAGTTATGCGGTGCATGTGCTTGGGATAATGTTAAACATAAAGGTTCGACTTTCACGTAAGTTATTGGTTTAAAATTTCTCGTTCCATTATTTTTGACCAATAGGAAGATTCCAGCTCAGCTCTCTACAATATGATTAAATAGTTCTATAAACTTTGTCAGAATCGTTGACACTGACGCATTGTAAATGTGTAAATTTCTAAGTAAAATCAAAATCAGATAATGAAATTTGTTAAAGTAATGTTTAAAAGCTTATTTACATGCAATACTAAATTATCAATATGATGTTTAATATTGGAAGTGCGTATGAATACAGCCAGTATGTTAGTGCCGCCATGACATACACGAGGGAACCATCAAAAGTTGATAGTGAATTGCTGAATATTTTGTGCATAAGTAAAACTTTTGTATAGTTAAATATGTAAAGTTCAATTAAAATAATGATATTTTGGGACATATATTGATAAAACATGAATGGATATTGATAAATGTAACTTTCGAATAGGATATCATATTTTCGCTCACATGTGTGAAGGTGAGATATGGAGTTTTTTTCTTAAAAGGGGGAGATGTTTATATGCATAGGTTTATTGTTCATGCTTACACCTTGGCACTACTACCATATCACGTGATCAGATTTGAATGATTCAAGGGGGTTCTGAATAAAGTTACCAAAGGAGTAAGACGTCTCTCTCTATCTGTTTTTACGAAGAAATAACATTGGGTTTTCATTGAGATCAGATATTTGTAACATAAATATACCAGTGGAAAGTCAATGTTGTCAAATGAATGGCAAATTCAGCTGCTAATATTGCTGTTAAGTAAAAAATACTTGAGCACGCTGTATTTTCTTTAACTTGTTTGAAAAACTATTGATATGGACTTCCTTGTTGTGTATTTTTTGTGTATTCTAGTTCATTGTGTTATCGGTAGAGCATAGACAGATATTGTTTAAAGTAAACAACTCTTATATCGATGGATTTATGTATTTTATCAATTTACATACTTATGTTTCGCTAGATACTAATGTTTCACTAGCACTGCGAACAAAAGATCTACAAAATTGCCTCATACATAATATGTACAAAGTTGATTGCGAAATTTTATTTCTTCTTGTACTGGCAGTAGGAAACTTGACCATTGCTTTGAAGAAAGTCACCATATTCTGCTGTTTCAAACCATTTATTGCAAATAGAAATTTGCTTTGTAATAGTCTGGCATTTGAATGTAAGATTACAAACCTACAAGTTGATTGTAACTCAGATGATTTAAATTTGCAAACTTCACGTCATGACTATTTGTAAAAATACATCACGCAATTACAATCACTGGTCAACATATTTCATTGAGTGATTTAAAAAAGAATGACCGAAAGGCTCAATGGGCAATAATTTTGAATTCTTTACTTAGTGATTTGGCCTATTGTATTCCCCTAGTTGAGGCAATCAAGGCAAAACTCAATCCCCTGTGTATCAGCCAGGATAAAAAAGAGCTAGCCAAGTATGGGATTTCTCGACAAAAACAGACAGGTGATATATGTTGAAAGACTAGGTAAATCACAACTTACTGTTATAGATTTGCTTAAAAATTCTTTTTTTGGAATAATATAGTTCAACGGTTTATAATAGATTCATATGGCATAACATGTACATAAAAAAGTTACACATTATTATTATACAGAGCCTGAAGCGAGCAAAAAATTTTCTGAAAATTTTTGCATTGAAATAGCTCTTTTCAGTAATTTATATAACTTTCGAGTATTTTGTACTTTGATATTTTGTATACGCGGTCAGTCGTCCTATTTACTTGTTTACAGAATAAATTTCTAAGACCCAACCCAATTTTATTTTTATTTCTCATTTATTCTCACCGGGAATGGGAAAACACGCCACTTTTTTTCTTGACCTAACATCAATAAGTTGGTAATTTCTGGTTATTTGGTAAAGTGTGATGTTACATGAAAGTTGTGTAAGCAGTTTAGATCTGGGCAAGTCTGTTTAATAACTAGGATAAAAATTACAGGCTCAGAAATTTCGCAATCAAAATTGGGGAGTGAGGCTATTTACTTACTGACCAAGATACTGCAATAATTGAAAACAATAACATTGGATTTCTGATTAAATTCTTTACATGACGAGGTCAGATGGAACGGAATTAATATGCTCTTCTGTTTCCACCTGCTGCTGTTTTTTATATCTATCGCCATGGATACAACCCAGAATTTGTCCAATGACGGCGCATAACGTGACTCCCACACCGCAGCCTAAACTCATATAATACAAATCTACCGTGGCATAATACTGGAATAGGTAGCCAGACAACCAATTAAATAAGAATTCCCCTAAACCAAGACCGACTGATAGCGCGCCAAGAGCTAAAGCTGTCATCTCGATATATCGATCCATCCATGTCATGGCAGAAGGCATCATAGGACCAGCGAAGAAACCACTCATGCAAATGCAAATCCAATAATTAAGCGGTGCATCTAGACCAATCAGAGCCAGTGTGATGTGTACAGCTAGCATTCCTGTAATCTCGGAAAACAGTAATATCTGAAAGAAAGTAAAAAACCTTTAAAACTTCTTTTTCAAGTGTTAAATAACCAATTCAACAACAGATTGAACAAAAGATAAAAGCAGTAGGAAATCTTAGTGCAAGAATATAAACATCACCCAAGCAGAGAATTAGTCGGTTGACGATGTCATCTAACGTGGAGAGTGGCGTCAGAAATTTGATTTATAGCAGTAAAGACTGTCTAAACCATGAGAATTTAAAGGGTCACTGTTCGTGATTTATAGAAGTAAAGACTGTCTAAACCATCAGAATTTAAAGGGTCACTGTTCGTTTGGAATTCAATTTTAAAGGCCATGTAAAGGGAATTGAAATGCAAAAATAGAAATAAAGAATAAAATAATAGTGTTAAATCTTTGACATCACGTTAAATATACGTTGAATAAGCAATGCAAGTTGCTCCGACATTTAATCAACGTCTTTGGTGGAACCCTGATTAAACGTCAAAAAGTCAAAGTTGTTCAGATGTCGGACTCACAACCAAAAAACAACCTTCTTGTGTTATCGTTGACCGGAAACGGTAGCCATAAAAGGTAACTTTGAAAGACCCAAACTAGGACGCAACATATGGAAATTTCAAGAGAGCGCAAGTTTTCTCCCACCTGCTTTTTAAACATATTCATGGAAATCGACTTCAACGTATCTTGAAACCAGATTATCCAACGCTCTAGGTACTGTTACCGAGGATGATCACTCTATGGCTTTCGCTGTCTTCACGACGATTCTAAATTAATATTTTCCAGAGGTCTATATAACATCGCTTTCCCTGCGTCTATACAACTTCGAGAGATAGAAATTGTTTCGATTTACATTTGCAGCCTTTACGCAACGTTGATCAGACGTCGGATAATCGACGTCTATCTAAAGTCGAAAGGTAGACGTTGTTTCGACGTCCATAAAAACCAAAGCCCGTCATTGATCCTATGTTGGTGCGACGTCCATCCAATGATGATCCGGCGTTGTAATATTTACTGGATGATTGATTCGTGAGAGGTATTAGAGCAGCTTTTGTCCTGAGATAATTGGTTTCGTTAGAAACGGTATATCTCACTTCTCAGCACTCGAAAGGAATTTTTTAAATGAAAGTTAAAACTTAATGGAAATGGACGATAAGTGCTAGAAAGTTAGCCCATACATTAGTCGAAAGTCGAGTTCTCTGAAAGTTCAGTCATGAGAATGTTCAATAGTCAATAGGAATATTCCGAAAAATCACTCGGGGAAGGCTCAGTAGTCCTAGGCTTAGACACATAGAAACATAGAAGTTCGAGCAGTACTAAAGTGCATTAGTCCGAAAGATTATTATAACATAACCTTTTTTCCGAAGACAACTTTTTCACTATGTCGTTGGTCCCGCCTGATGTTGTTTGTTAATGTTTAAAAAGTATTTTCTCAAGCCGAACTGTAATGTTCAGCATATGATGAAAACATTGAAAGACAAGTTGTCCTTTTCATTATTTAAATGCAACTGATTTAAAAGATTCAAACACAATCATATTGCTACTTTTGGCGGTATGGGTTATTCACATATCGCTTGAATATCTTGATTAATATTTGGTTACGATACACCTTGAGAAGCTAGTCGTTTGGATTTAGCTGTTCCTTGATGACTGTTCCAACATTGCGCATCGCCTTCGGAATTTTATCTTGTTGATGGCCAAAGCGTCGAGTGGTTTATGGTTTGTAAAAAACTTGAATTCCTGTAATCCCACGAGATAATGAGAAAACGTCACACATACCCGCGCTAGTGCAAGACGATCGCGGCCCAGTGTCTTTCGATTGGCTTCATCCCTCCATCAAATGACTGCAGTAGACAAACTCCAAGGCTGTATGAACTTGTGTAACGAATGTTGGTTTGTTCATATCGTAACACGTAAGAACAATATTCGATGTTAGAAATTTCTTGACATCTTCGACTGACTTCTGTGACGGTTCCTAGATGAAAATACTGTCCTGCTTTCACAAGTCATGGTCTACATCAACTGCGACAGATTCGGAAATATCTTGCAAGATAATTAACTATACCAATAAATATCCCAAGCTCAAATGCATTGATTGGCTCCTTGATATCACAGAGCTGAGATGTCAGGATCAGGAGAGATGCCTTGCCTTCAGAATGACTGGCCTCCAGTTTCCATTTTGAATTTGCATTTGGATCTGTTGAGTTTCAGGTACGACTTGCGTATCTTCTACAATGCCTTCTGGAATATTTGGTGGCATTATGGAACATCCGGAGCATAGATAAGCATGTCATCTACGTCTGCGAATCCTCCCTCAATAACTTTCAACAGCGTTCGCTGAGAAATTTTAGTGCTCAAGCTCAAACCATAGGGAAGTCGGTTAGACACATTTTTCGAGTTACCAGATTATATGGTACTGTGTCTGGTTTCTATCTATTGCCTGAGAAATAACAGTTCATCAAAATATAGTCAGCAAAGATGTTGTTGCTGATCTCTTTTACTAGCTTGCGGCACTTTTACTAAGCAAATATGTGGTTGTCTGTACACAACAGAAAATCTGTAAATTACACCTTTACGGTTCATGCTGGAATTGAACTGACCTAGAGCATCTGTACTAACCCCCTCCCCAGGAGAGGAACAAGGAGCATGGATGCAGATCGGGCTTTGTCATCATGTTCTGGTAGATACTCTCTGAAATGCATGTAAAAATATCGCCAACAGTGCCCAGCTTCAACATCATAGGTAGTTTGGTGATCGTCTGTATGGTTTACCATGGATGAGTATCTTCACAGTCAATCGTAACCAGAAAAAAACGACCCGGAACGGACTCATCAGTTGCAATACTGCCAGACTCTTCTACCTCTGTTTCTGATTTCTCTTTTTTTTTGGCAATCCCTTTCAAAATGGTTCATCTTGCAACAGAATCTACATTTCTGCCCATATGCTGGACAGCTTCTGAGTTTGTGAATTTTAAGACAATTGCCACAAGGAAAACTAACCTTTGCTTTTACGTATTTGGCTCATTTGCTCTCGATGTTGTTTATTAATAGAGTTTCAACAGTATTTTCTCAAGCTGAAATAATCAATAATTTTGCAATTGCTTGTTTTCCACTTCCACTATATGTTTATATTAATACATAACGTCAGTATCAAAACTTAACGCCGGAGCTTAAAATACTGAAAAGAAGAACAACATGTACGTTTGAAAACAAAGCAATGGCTCTTATGCTGATGCAACTGTCTAGCTTGTCTTCGAAACGTTTTAATCTCTCGGATGTTTATGCCTCCCAAAATGTTAGACAAATTATATTCAAAGCCTACATCTGAGCTCTGACTGTCCCTCTACCCTCATTTTTAAAAAACTTTTTCAAAGAAATTAAAATATACTTTGGCCTTTTGAAGAATTTTGACCAATCTTTGCATAAACATATCTACTAGTTATGTCTTCAAATAAATTTGGCAGCTCAACAATGGCCCATTTAAATCGTTTTCGTGGCAATCATCTATCTGGTCTAATTTTTAATCCAGAAATATTTTTCCCATTGTCAATAGTAACAACAGGCTGTCTCGAATTTTTTTGTCACAGTTCATCAAATGCTCACGACTTGCTGGCCAAAACCTTTTGTTCATTTTCTATTTTCGTCATTTTTTGCATTCTGGCCCATGTAGAAGCAATGTCACTGGCTTGCATCGGTAACGTCGTACAAATTGCTGACAACAACTTCAAAACTTAACTTAGTTGTTGCTTGATGCTTCAGAATTTTTAACACTGGTAATTTCTAGACTTTCGGAGAACTGCCCAGCAAACAACCGACGTCTTTTTTGGTTGAAAAAAAGGTTGGATTTTGGTCGCGACGACTTCACAACCATATTCTGACCTATTATCCCAAAACCCGACTTTATTACGACGTCGATACGACGTCGGTTTTCTGACGTCATTCCGACGTTGCAAAAACGACCAAAAAGCGATGAACATTATTATCGCTCACTGGAAATGGAAGTCATTTTGAAAAAGAGGAAAAAAAACGTAATTTTTACATGAAAATTTTAGAATTTTGATGGCGCGTCGGTATTTTTCTTCCTAGATTGTAAAAATGTACATGGAAAATGCTTTCGTATGTATTTCACAACAGCAGTTGAATGATTAATTATCTATTAAATATATAACTCTAGTCAGTTTCAGGTCGGAATCCGACGTCGGTTCCAATTTCATATACAACCTAAAACCGACTTAATTCCGACGTCGGATTTAGGTCGGATCCCGACGTCATTCTGACGTTGAAAACCCGACGTCGGTTCCATTTCATATACAACCATAACCGGCACGTCCGTCCGACGTCGCAAACGTCGGGTCATGACGTCGACCCGACGTCATTCTGACGTCTTAATGTTTGCTGGGTGGAGTTTTGGACTAATAGGCCTTCTGTGTTATAATCCTTCGGAAAACGGCATGGTCCTACGACTTGACACCCACGTCCTTATTTATTTACAATTGTATCACTCAGACTGAACAAGGTATTGGAAAAAAATTCATTCGTTGATATAAGTTATCTACGAAGCGTTTTTGGAAAGATCTTCGGGGGCACCAGATGAGTTTATTTAGCCTCCATATTACTGAAAACAATGCGCATGCGCAAGCAGTGCAGCATACCTTAACTTAATCGACCAATTGTTTGATGGGATTACAGTCAGTGTCAGAAACGTACAATATATGTTAAAACAGACCATTTAAACACTTTTATGGTACGATGTGTACCGCCCCTCCACAAAAAAGTGAAAGGGGGTTATTTTGAAATCAGTACCAATTTCGTTAAGGAAGAGCGTGCGTTGAGGGGAGCAAGTAATTTCCATTGAGATTTCCACATAAAGCAGGAGGGAAGTTTTGAAACCTAGCACTCCTCGTTTAAGGGTCCTTTATAAATTCATGGACAGGCATGGTAACCATTTTGTACCCCCCCCCCCCTTCCACAAGGGGAACACAATGATGTACCTGAACTGGTACCCAAATACCAATGAGGGCACACACAGCTCGCCCACCAGCATAGGCCGCATTGTAGCCGGTCGATAGCAGTGAACCTTGCAGTGTACTGAAGGCCAAAGACGTATCCACGGCAACCGCATACATTAGCGTACTGATGCAGTTATCTTTCCCCGTCATAAAGACAAACATGATTAAGAGTAAGGTGATCATGGATATCCCGTATACCACCCGTCCGTCTGCACATTCTCCTGCAACCAAACACCGCAAAAGTAGAAATTTTCTGATCTAATACATTTTCACTGTTCTGGCGAGGCAAATCCATTCGCAAAAATAAATTTATTATTATTATTATTATTATTATTATTATTATTATTTGTTAGCAGCATATTGACCTTGACATTTATTTCATGAAATCATACTAAATCGTACTAACCTGGATTGAAAAGTTTATTTACACTTTTTCTTTCCTTTACGCGAGATAATTGTCCGGTTCTCATAGTAGAGGGTATTAAATAAAACAAAATAAACAGCACTCCACTGAGAATCCCGAAGGCCCCAATGATTGAATACGGAATATAAATGCGAGAACGTGTGAGCGAGACATTGCCGCCAGGTGTCGTGGTATCAGCGAATGGCTCCGCCACTTTTCTTTGCTCAGACGCCATCGTTGGCCAATTCACCAAGTGCGCAGTGGCATTGTGGGTAGAGTTAGAGGAATGCGCCAAGAAGGGTTCGACTATGAGTGGGGATATAATCGTGCCGATGCCGTATCCCATCTGCGAGAGGTGCATGGGGCTGGCCGCGCCCGCACCCCAAATAACAAACAAGTGCGCATTGGCTGCTGCAAAACAAAACGTGTTTGGCAAATTGATATTATATTGGCATCTTTGCAAGGGACAAATCGACCTATATTTTTATGCGTATGTGTAAGGTTGTACTTCTATGTGAAAAAGTTCATTTCTGTAATATGTTTAACAGTTAAAAGTAATATATACTCAGCAAATTTTAAAACGCAACGCACCTTTTTTGCGTTATTTTTCAAAAACAGTCAGATTACAATCACTTTATATATTTGAATGCTCCAAATCAAGGTGTTAATTGAATCTGTCAAAGTTTTGCAGCTAATACTTGATAACCGGGAATTAAAGGCCGCGGAGCGTAATTAGCCCTTTTTCTCGTGGCACTCTATTGCATGCTGAAGTAAAAACTGAACATACATAGTTAACATCTGAAATCATAGTTGATACGCTGTACGAATCATCAGCCTGATCTGGTAAGCCTGGTGGCAAGACTGAACGCAGTTCAGCACGAACGCGCGATCGGCATGTTCCAAACTGGAAATTTGGTCTCAACTGTCGCTCGAGCTTTTGTAGTGCACAAATCTCCTTTAGAATCCGTTTAGTGGAATCTGGGTCTACCGTAGACCGCCCTGGACTGGGGACACCGCGGGCTACTATCCCCAGGCAGGACCAAAGAATACGTCTGTCTTATCTCCTAGACTGTTTTCTTCCGGTAACAGTCATTTCCAGACAGACCCCTGGAACCCACAATTACCGTGTTTGTTGCCAGACTGTGAGAAACTAGTGTCCCAGTATAAAATACCCCCTTAAAAATTCCCAGGGGCATTTATTACTAGGAAAAATGCCCCCAGGCAATTTTTACCTAGTAATAGATGCATCCTCTAGTAAAAACTGCCCTCCATTACAGCTCCTTGAAATTAATTACTTAAAAGATGACTATGATTTTTTATACATTTTTCGTTGACATTGACTTGCTTTTACTTTTTAAACTAACCGATTGCTCTTTTATGTATGGGGTACAGGAAACGCTACGTATGTGTCAATCTGGTTGAGGATTCGTATGGTGATTGATTGCAGTTTGCCATTTCGTGTTAGTTGTTTGTCACGCTCTGTTATATCTATTTCTATTAGCGCTACTCGATTGCCACTGAATGCTACTCGATTTCCGATCAGTTGTACTCGATTTTCGATCAGTGGTATTCGATTTCCGATCAGTGGTACTCAGACTTCAAACGAATATCCTTTCTATGTCTTAATGTGTCAAAACTATCATCGACTTAGGGTTTCCGTTAATCCTTTTGTATGCCAAAGCTGCAAGAACTCAGGTTTTTTCATAACCCAAATACTGATTAGCTGTGTACACCTGTACACACCCGAACACACCCGTCGGATAATCTGGCGTACGTCGAAGCATATATAAAGGTGGATGTTTTGACCAAATAAAACAGAAGTCAAAGATGCAAATAAAGATATTATGGATATCGAAGAAAAAATCAAGGTTTCTCCTTGTGAGAATGGAACTCCTGACAAAAACGAAAACGGACAAGAAAAAGAAAATGTTACAAAGTTCACTCTAAATACGAACAGTGATCTTTCAGTTTGTGATGGATAAGACGTATCCTCCAGGATTGTAAAAATCGGATAAGCGCAAAATAAGAAGGCAAACACAACGTTTCCAGCTGAAAGATTCCATTCCGTATTATGTGGCACGAGGTAAAATTATTTTTCCTGTATGGTTTAAACTCTGCTTTTATTCGTGATTGATACTGAATATTCGATTCGACCAGGTTGCAAGAGGTAAAATGATGTTTTTATGCGTTATTCGAATTAGGTTTAAAAGCATAGGATTTAACATGGAATGGAATTGGAATTGGAAAACCTGGAGTTTGGGCCACAAAGCAACCGCAGCTATGTTACACACCGACATAATTATATTTTCGCCATGTGGGAAGGACACCTTCAAGTGGCTTATGTGCAGAGTCGACTACGCCAAACTGAAGACTTGGAAAAGCTGCTGAAGTCAGAAAAGAAGATTTTTGTTTAAAGGGATGGCCGGAAGACTCTTTTGAGCTAATTTTGAAATCCGTGGTGGTGAATAATCCTGTGCAGTCGTTAAGCTGAGGCAATTTGAATGAAGGTCAATCTTCTGCTTTCTACCCCTGGCCAGATTCGAACCAGGGACCACAGGATTACAGGACGAATGCTCTACCGAGTGAGCTAACCGTCACCACCCAGGAAAGAAGATGAACAGTTACAATATGAATCATCATTTTACCTGTTTATGTCATCTAATCATGTGAATTTGGCGTGGACTTCAGTATTTTTGATGTTTTAGAAACATGCCTTCAGCTACTATGTAAATCATCAACCATATTTTGTGTACTCCAAACATAAAAGATCAGCGCCAGTTTAAAAAATAAAAGCAACTCAATGTCATCGCAAAAATGCATTCAAAATAACATTCAACAATTAATTAGGATGGGTGGCAGTAAAGTGACATTTTTTACTAGTAAAAACGTCCCCGGCCATTTTTACAGGGGGCATTTTCACGGTCACATCCACTCGGCGATTAACTTACATGCTCGCCGCCTCGAGGATTGCGGTTAATCCCCACCCGAATGCGCGCACGACGTCAGTGGGTCAATGCACATTTCCACTGGACAAAGAGACAATGCAATCAAGTCCTTTTTACCGATGAATCGCGTTTCTACTTGAACTACGTCGAAGGAAGAGCGCGCGATTGGAGCCAAACGAACGAGCGCTTTACCATTCAAGAAAGAGATGGGGAAGTAAAAGTGTGACAGTATGGACAGGCATTTCATTCGCTCATCGCACTGAATTCCGATTTGTCATCGGCATTCTTAACGCTGAACAGTATCGAGAAGAGATTTCCGAGCTATCAACGATTCCTTTTGTGGGTCAAAATGGTCTAATTCAGGACAACGCATGTCCTCATTCAGCGAGAGCTACGTAACAGTCTCTTCAAGCGCAAAACATCCGGATCTTGCCCTGGCCCTCTGTTTCGTCGGATCTTTCACAGATCAAACACGCGTGGGATATGCTTGGAAAAGCCGTACAAGAGCGCAACATCCACCTGAGGCATTGCCAGAGTTGAGACAAGCGATTGCGGAGGAGAGGAATCGCATTGCGCTTCACAAAACACATTAATTTGATAAGATCCAAACGACGCCAGATTAATGGCAGTAAGCGACGTTCGTGGAGAACACAATCAATATTAACAGCGTAGGTTAGATTAAGCGTGATATTGTCGATTTTGACATACAGTCGATTTTGTTTCAGAAACAGAAAGCTTAACACTTCAGTCACTAAAACATGTAATTATATTGAGGTTTAATTATATCTCACATAATACAATTTGCAAGTTTCAAAGCTGCGTTTTCACATTTGTTGAGTATATTTTGAATACTAAAAATACACATAGCAACGCTTAACTGACATCAGTTTATTTTAGTTTGCTATTTAATTTCCAAAACAATTTTTCGAAAAAAAAATGAAGGAATACTTGGGTTGGCTGCACCAATGCAAAAACCACCACCAGCAAAAAGTGCCGCCATGACAAATAGATTGGGTGCCAATGGTAACACTGCCCTCGCTATAGCGGCTAGTATCAACTCCAAGCCCATCAGTGCATCCACGTGTTTCTACAAAAGAGATCCTGTGTAAAATTGTCAATACAATCGCAAATAAAAAAGACGCGATTCGGCTGAATATAAAAATTTCAATCAAAGAAAAAAGAAGAACGAAATCGAGCGACCTGCTGTACAAGTAATGACAAGGGCTTTCACACTACTTAGCTCTGACTGGTTGAGCTTGATGACGTCACTGATTTTAAATAATTTGCGGGAATTTTAAATAATGTACAGGAAAGAAATTGTGCGATAGTTAAGTGTCTGGGCATGTTCAACAAGGTATTATTAGCCAATTAGATGCGTCCACGTTATGCTAATGCACTATATTTAGCAAACCAATCAAAGTAGAGTATACCCATGCTATCTTCTCAACAATCCAATCAAAACAGAACCTTTTTCAATATGACTGCCCAGATATTGCATAATCAGCTGAAGTTGAGCAAACGTCTGAATAAGTTAAAGGTCAACAAGTAGTTTTAGTCATTTCTACTAGTCATTTCCAGGTGGCGTGAAACCCCTTTTTGTACTCTACTTTCTTCTTTTCTTTTTTTGTACTGATTTTTCTAAGCAAGGAGCAATCGTCAAAGTACTTACGTCACATTTTCAGACACTCTAATACCTCCAACTCAGCGCTAACCCACACCTTCCCCTTCTAACCCCTAACCCCTTCATGACTGCAAAAATCCCTTTGGCGTGCATTTATACTTGATGAATAATTCCGAAGCGTTCATACAATTTTTTCATCAGAATCAACTGTTATTCACCTGGTATCTGTCCGCTAAGAAGCCACCAGCGATAGACCCAAACATACTCCCTATAGAGTTAAACATATAAGCCCGCGTGAAACCGGCATAGTTACACCCGACGTGGTGCCTCAAGTCATCGATAGATGGCGCAATGCATGCCGCAGTCAAGCCCTGCCCAAAAAATAAATAAATAAAAGAAAGAAGAAAACCGTTAATATGTTATTTTACTAACACCGTTGCCGTCTTTTATTAATTAAGATTCTTAATTAATCTTTTCATTCAGTAATTTTAAGAGATGTTAAGCAATGTTTAACAACACAATGGGTCAACATCGCAGGTCGTGTGTGCATCGTCGTCCGTATTTTCAGTGGCAGAAACAGATTTTGGATAAAAGGGGGTGGGAGGGTGAGGGAGGGGGTGGGGTTGCACTTTTAAAAAAGGGCCATCCAAAGTAGCGAGTGTGCCAGTAAAAGTTACTTTTGTGAATGGGCAATTTTTAGCAGTCTACATTATATTTTAATTTGGTGGGTAGGGGGGAGGGGGGAGGGGGAATTTCAACCCCTAAACTATCCCCCTTCCTTTGGATCCGCCACTGTTTTTTACGGAGCAGAAATCCCCCATATTCATTCTGTTTCATGATCCGCACTGGATCAAGTACTTCGCCAATGCTTAAATAAAAATACGATAAAATAAAAAAGAAAAAAAAAGGCGGATTGCTTACCATATAAGTGAACATATTATATATGAGGAAGGATTTGAGGAGCTTGTACTTGAGGCTAGCTACCGGTGAGCTACGTGGTCTGTCTTCTAATAAGCTGGCATCAACACTGTCGTGGGCATAGTCAGTGCCATGCAGCAGCCGTCTGTCCTCGCTGTTGACTGTCCATGTGTCGTCGTGCGCGCCATTCGGATCGTCCATCATGTGTCTTCATTACGTCACATAGGCGGGTCAGATATTTAAGACAATATAATTACGAATGAATGAAGTACTGTATGAAGATGGACATTGTAGAAGAAGATCACTGAAGTGTCAGTAGGATGATAATGAGAATTCCACGCCAGGAAGTAAGTGACGTCATAATGACGTCACTTCCTGGCGTGGAATTCTCATTTGTTTTCTAGGAGAATTCCACGCCACAAAGTGACGTCATAGTGACGTCACAGATGGCGTGGAACTCTCATAGAGTTTCAACGCCAGTTTTGGAAAAAGCGCGCGTCATAATGACGTGACAAGTCGCGTGTTTTTTTTTAAGTGAAAAAGTTAGATAAATTCCGCTATAGTTAACCGATTTGCATGAACATTTTACCGTTTGATTCAGTTTTATATCTAGTTTTAACATAAAGTAGTCACAGACTATTTGCATCACAGGTGGCTGTATGCATAATTTTGACATGTCGCCATTTTAACTTTTAAAAAAGTGAAAAAGTTAGATAATTTCCGCTATAGTTGACCGATTTGCATGAAAATTTTACCGTTTGATTGAGCTTTATATCTAGTTTTAACATAAAGTAGTCACAGGCTATTTGCACAGGTGGCGGTAAGCACTTTGTGGAGCACACCTATTCAAACATGTGTTCGAATAGTAAGCCCCGATTCAAACATGTGTTCGAATGGCAAGCTCCATTCAAAAGACGTGTTCGAATCACTTTTGGAACATATTACGTCATGGTATTGTTTAGCAAGTTGTTTAACAATTGTTCAACATTTCAACACGTTGTTCATTATGTTCAACATGTTGTTAAACATGTTCAACATGTTGCTCAACATGTTCATCATGCTGCTCAACATGTTCAACATGTTCAACATGTTGTATATAGAGCTACGTTTAAAGACTTTCTCGGTAAAGTTATATCTAAACATATTAGGACATAGTGTGTCCAACCTCGAGTGACATCTCCCTATAGAGTATAAAAGGCACCCGCCCTCAAACGTAACGCATTCTGTATCAAGATACTGAAGAGTGAACAACAGCTACCATCTATAACAATGTCTGTAGAAAAGTCTGAGACAATGCCTGTAGAAAATTTTACAGCAAGGCCTGAGACAATGCCTACAGCCAAGTCTAAGGCAATGCCAATGGTAAAGTCTAAGATGAAGCCACGTCAAAGGCTACCACATCTTAGAAAGATGAAAAGAGATTACCAGCTACGACTTCGTCGTGTAAAAAGCGAAAAATAAAATAGAGCCTAAAGTGAAGCGAGAATCGGAGCGTAAAGCTGCCACCACCATGAAGAAGATGAGTGTAGATGATTTACCGGTTATGATACCCATTAATGGAGAAATATATATTAAATTGGCGAAATATCAACAGAAAGTGATGCTTAACATTCGTGAATATATTACGAATTATACAGCTGGGAGGCTACATCCTACGAAGAAGGGAATTTTGATGTCATTGAAAGATTGGAAAATGCTGAAGAAGCAAATGACATCAGTGGATCTCATGCTTCAGAAAATGGATGTGTATAAATGCAATGACTGTCAGAAGATTTTTGAGTAGACAGCGAGACGACTGTATACAGTTTTAACACAAGCTTAGTGGAGGCTATGATTTCATCACAGAAGATTGGAGCGAAGTTTTTAAAGCCTGACAAGAACTCAGCTTTGACCCAAATGGACATGCACATTTGATATGTAGTATAATAAAATTGTCTTTATGCTTAATATGTAGACTATAAAATGAATTAACATTATATATCAAGGCACATGTATTCGCATAATATGTATTTGAAATATTGTTTTTATCATAATTGTGCATATTTGTAATATTCAATAAAAACATATATGATGCTTTTGAACTTTTTATTTTTCTCATACAATACATAATACAATACTACATTATAACATATGGTCTACGGGTGAATTAACACCGTGCCAGAGACCTTACGACTTCATATGTTGCAAAGCAAGACATATATTAATACGCAACGCTTACGTTAATAAAATATTAAACATTTATAGTCTTTATTATAAAGTTTAGTCAAATAAGTCTATTTTTCTTCACCTGTTTCACTCTGTTCACTGTTCATATCACTTTCTTCGTCACTACTGTCATCCTCCTCCTCCTTATCTAATAGCACTTCAAAGAATGTTTCTTCTTATAGCCGCTTTTAGTGCCTTTAAATACTTGTAATGTTTTTCATCAACAAAGTAATTAAAGTCCTCTAAAATGGTTTGATAATGGTGGCTTTGTTCTAGACACTGGTATATTTGAATAGTCTCATAAACAGTTGTTTTAGTCCATGCTTATAAATGGGTCGAAGGTCATCACTTGCTATTTCACGCGCATCTTCAAGCCCTTGGTCTTCATATTCTGAAACTTTTTCTTGAAATTTGGCATCATAGACATCGTAGACTTCTTGAACCATATCATACCAAACAGAATCTATTTCTGACTCACTTTCAGAGTCTGTTTCTGACTTTCAGAGTTCCTGTCATCAACACCCTCATCATATGTTTGAACAAGGCTTATTCGCCGTTGTATAATGCAACACATTCTGTACAAGCATGTGCATTCTCTTCAGCCATGTTGACGCTTTGACTTTCCATATACGACTCATCTAAAGTTTCAGAGAAAGGTGTTTTTACAGGGTTTTCCATATCTATCTCCAGTTCTCCTTCTGAAGTGTGAGCATCCTTTAAGTGCCTTTAAGACTTCGTGGCCAATTGTAGGATTTCGAACAAATGTTGCATTTATACATCCTTTCGGTTCAACATACACTTTTCAAAAGGTGAGAAAGTCTTTAAACAGGGCTTTATATATAACAACTTGTTGAACAACAACTTGTTGAACAGCATGTTGAAGATGTTCGACAACATGTTGATCAAAATGCTGAAGATGTTCGACAACATGTTAAACAACAAGTTGAACATATTCAACAAGTTGAGCAACATGATCAGCATACTGAACATGTTGAACATGTTGAACAACATGTTGAACATGTTGAACAACATGTTGAACATGTTGAACATGATGAACATATTGAACCTGTTGAACAACATGTTGAACATGTTTAACAACATGTTGAACATGTTAAACAACATGTTGAACATGTTGAGCAACATGTTGAACACGTTGTACAACATATTGAACATGTTGAACAACATTATGAGCATGTTGAACAACATGTTGAACAATTGTTAAACAACTTGCTAAACAATACCATGACGCAATATGTTCAAAGAGTAATTCGAAAACGTCTTTGAATGGGGCTTGCCATTCGAACGTATGTTTGAATGGGGGGCTTGCCATTCGAACATATGTTTGAATGAGTGCTCACAAAGTGCTTACAGCCACCTGTCCAATTAGCCTGTAACCACTTTATGTCAAAACTAGATACAAAACTGAATCAAACGGTGAAATTTTCATTCAAATCAGTCAACCATCACGGAAGTTATCTAACTTTTTTTACTTTTTTAAGTTAAAATTTTAAGATGCGTTTATTATGCATACAGCCACCTGTGCAAATACCCTGTCACTACTTTATATTAAAACTAGATATAAAACTGAATCAAACGGTAAAATTTTCATGCAAATCGGTTAACCATAACTAAAGTTATCGACTTTTTTTCACTTTTTTAGAAGTTAAAATGGCGACATGTCAAAATTATGCATACAACCACCTATGCAAATAGTCTGTGACTACTTTATGTTAAAACTAGATATAAAACTGAATCAAACGGTAAAATTTTCATGCAAATCGGTTAACCATAACGAAAGTTATCGACTTTTTTTCACTTTTTTAGAAGTTAAAATGGCGACATGTCATAATTATGCATAAACAACCTATGCAAATAGCCTTTGGCTACTTTATGTTAAAACTAGATATAAAACTGAATCAAATGGTAAAATTTTCATACAAATCGGTTAACCATAACGAAAGTTATCTAACTTTTTCAATTTTTAAAAGTTAAAATGGCGGCAATTCAAAATTATGCATACAGCCACCTGTGCCAATAGTCTGTGACTACTTTATGTTGAAACTAGATAAAAAACTGAATCAAACGGTAAGATTTTCATGCAAATTGGTCAGCTATAGCGGAGGTTATCTAACTTTTTCACTTAAAAAAACACTTGTCACTTGACTTGTCACATCGTTTTGACGCGCGCTTTTTCCAAAACTGGCGTGGAAACCCTATGAGAGTTGCACGCCACCTGTGACGTCACTATGACGTCACTTCCTGGCGTGGAGTTCTTCCAGAAAACAAATGAGAATTCCACGCCAGAAAGTGACGTCATTATGACGTCACTTCCTGGCGTGGAATTCACACTTTCATCCTACTAGTGTCCTTAGATGGAGTACTTTAGGAGACGGGAAAATACAAGAAAATACTGTAGAACAAAGCTTGAAAAAGTGCAGCAATGTAGGAACGGGCTGGACACGGCAGGACACCGGATTGGACACGTCAGGACAGCGAACTGGACACGTCAGGACACCGGATTGGACACGGCAGGACACCGGACTGGACACAGCAGGAGAGCGGACTGGACACGTCAGGACACCGGACTGGACAAGGCAGAACACCGGATTGGACACGACAGGACACCGGACTGGACACGACAGGACACCGGATTGGACACGGCAGGACACCGGACTAGACACGGAAGGATACCGGATTGGAGACGGCAGGAGACCGGATTGAACACCGGACTGGACACAAAAGGACCCCGGACTGGATACGGCAGGATTGTGGACAGGACACGGCAGGACACTGAATTGGACACGACAGGACATCGGACTGGACACAGCAGGACAGCGGACTGGACACGGTAGGATACCGGATTAGACACGATAGGACCCCGGACCGTAGACAAAAAGACCCCGGACTGGACACGGCAGTACACCGAACTGGTCATGACAGGATACCGGACTGGACACAATAGGACAGAGGACTGGACACGGCAGGATACCGGTCTGAACAGGACAGGAGACAGGACAGATCACGGTAAAAAATAATCAGACTGGAATGCCGCAGGAAAACGGATTGGACGAGGCTAGAAACCAGACTGGTCACGACAGGACACCAGACTGGACACGGCAGGACACCGAACTGAGAACGGCAGCACACTGGAATAAACACGGCATCAGACCGGGTTAGACACGGTAGGAGACCGGACCGGACACGACAGAACCTCGCACTAAACAGGACATGAGATTGAACTGTATACGGCAATATTCCGGGCTGTACACAGCAGAAGACGGGACCAGAAACGGGAGCAGACCGGACCAGAAACGGGAGCAGACCGGACCAGACTGGACACGGCGGGAGTTCGACACCAGCATTGGACACATTCAATAAAGATTAACTGCCGGTGACAGAGCACTCGCAGTCCTACCTTCTAAACTCAAACATGCCAGGACGTTACCAGGACCTTACCAGGGAGTTATCAAGACCTTACCAGGGCCTTACCCGGACCTTATCAGGGAGTTATCAGGACCTAACCAGGGCGTCACCAGAATCTTATCAGGGCGTTACCAGGACCTTATCAGGGCGTTACCCGGACCTTACCAGGGCGCTACTAGGACCTTATCAGGGCGTTCTCAGGACCTAACCAGGGCGTCATCAGGACCTTACCAAGACCTTATCAGGGCGCTACTGGGACCTTATCAGGGCGTTACCAGGTCCTTACCAGGGCGTTATCAGGACCTTATCAGGGCGTTATCAGGACCTAACCAGGGCGTTACCAGGGCCTTACCAGGACTTTACCAGGACGTTGCCAGGACCGAACGGCGTTACCAAGATGTTACCAAGACCTTTCTAGGACGTAACCAGGACCTTATCAGGACTTTAACAGGACCTTACCAGGGCGTTACCAGGACCTTACCAGGACCTTATCATGACCTTACCAGAACGTTATCAGGACCTTAACAGAACGTTACCAGGACCTTACCAGGGCGTTACCAGGACCTTACCAGGACCTTATCAGGGCGTTACCAGGACCTTTCCAGGACGTTACCAGGACCTTATCAGGACCTTACCAGGGTGTTACCCGGGCCTTATCAGGGCGTTACCAGGGCGTAACCATGACCTTACCAGGTCGTTACCAGGACCTTATCAGGGCGTTACCGGGACCTTACCAGGGCGTTATCAGGACGTTTTCGGTCACACTGGCAGTCCACCTGCTAAGCCCAAACTTGCCATGGAAGTTACCAGAACCTTACCAGGGCGTTACCAGGACCTTATCAGGGCGTTACCAGGACCTTTCCAGGACGTTACCAGGACCTTATCAGAACCTTACCAGGGTGTTACCCGGGCCTTATCAGGGCGTTACCAGGACTTTACCAGGACGTTGCCAGGACCGAACGGCGTTACCAAGATGTTACCAAGACCTTTCTAGGACGTTACCAGGACCTTATCAGGACTTTACCAGGACCTTACCAGGGCGTTACCAGGACCTTATTGTGACCTTACCAGAACGTTACCAGGACCTTACCAGGGCGTTACCAGGACTTTACCAGGACCTTATCATGACCTTAACAGAACGTTACCAGGACCTTACCAGGGCGTTGCCAGGACCTTACCAGGACCTTATCAGGGCGTTACCAGGACCTTTCTAGGACGTTACCAGGACCTTATCAGGACCTTACCAGGGTGTTACCCGGGCCTTATCAGGGCGTTACCAGGGCGTAACCATGACCTTACCAGGGCGTTACCAGGACCTTACCAGGGCGTTACCAGGACCTTACCAGGGCGCTACTAGGACCTTTCCAGGACGTTACCAGGACCTTATCAGAACCTTACCAGGGTGTTACCCGGGCCTTATCAGGGCGTTACCAGGGCGTAACCAGGACCTTACCAGGGCGTTACCAGGACCTTACCAGGGCGTTACCAGGACCTTACCAGGGCGTTATCAGGACGTTTTCGGTCACACTGGCAGTCCACCTGCTAAACCCAAACTTGCCATGGAAGTTACCAGAACCTTACCAGGGCGTTACCAGGACCTTACCATGACGTTACCAGAACCTTACCAGGACAATACCAGGACGTTACCAGGACCGTCCGGCGTTACCAGACTGTTACCAGAACTGGCTTCCATGTGTGTGCACCTTTTCGAAGCAAAACCCAAACGCGGAGCGCTAATTTAAAAAAATACCTCTGTTTTTAACCGAACGCCGTTTACACTTCTGAAACAACACACCCCTTTTTGGTGGGAAAGGGGAGGTACTGAAAGAAGGTGGGACTCCGCGCCGACCGCGTCTGAAATTTACCCACTTTGTCCGCGTTTTTTTTTTTTTTTTTTTTTTTTTAATTTTGGTCATGCATGGTAACACATGGCACCCAGTGCCGTCCAACCTCGGAGGGAGAGTGCAAATTACAGCCGACATGTGGTGGTGGTGGGGGGGGGGGGGTGGAGGAGAGGAAGGGCACGTGCGTGTTATTTGGCTATCATGGCGATTTAAAACGACTTGAAAATAATACCCCCTTTATAACCAAACGCAGAGGAAGAATTGAAGAGTACTGAATGACAACAAACAACCACCCTCTCCCCGCGCCGACCGCGTCTGGCCTCAAAATCCATCGTAACACAGATGATACTAAGTACTCCCCCCTCATCACCCCGTACCCCTCCCCCCCCACCCCCCCCCCCCCCCACCGGTGGTAAACTGCTGGAACAGGATAATGGTAGCACACGTACGTTCTTAAACCTAAGCATGTCAGCTAACCATGCCATTGCCAGAGCACGCCATGGCTTTTCACGATTGTCAATTTCACTTCATTACACACCAAACCTTGACTCCTAGGCTTAAACGGAAATCGCTCCACTTAAAAAAACAACAACAAAAAGTAACCCTAAAAACACTCACAGCAGTCTAAACAAGAAATATAACATAAACACATACCCTGTAGTTGAATTACATTTGGCGTTATACTTATTTCATGCGCGGTGACAAAGTAGGGCAAAGCCTTTTCGAGACATTTTTAAGGCGGTTTTTTTTTGTCACATACTTGTTATCGATCGCAAACACAGTTGCACCATGTCTGATACATAGAATATACTTTAATAAATTATGCAGCTATTTTTTCTCTCTCAGAGCTGTGTTCATAATATTGATATTTATTTATTATTGAGTGATTTCCAGCTGTTTATTTATTTATTTTCATAATAACAAGAACAGGAAAAAGACACTCTTGGTGGAGAGGGAGGGAGAGAGAGAGAGAGAGAGAGAGAGAGAGAGAGAGAGAGAGAGAGAGAGAGAGAGAGAGAGAGAGACAGACAGAGAGAGAGGGAGAGAGAGACAGAGAGACAGGGTGAGAGAGAGAATGCCCGGGGGAGAAAGGGGCAGAGAAAGGGGGAGAGAGAGAGGACAGAGAGAGAGAGAGAAAAGAGAGAGTGAGGGAAAAAAGAGAGAGAGAGAAAGGGGGGAGAGAGGGGAAAAGGAAGAGAGAGAAGGAGAGAGAGGGGGAGAAAGAGAGAGAGAGAGAGAGAGAGAGAGAGAGAGAGAGAGAGAGAGAGAGAGGGAGAGAGAGAGAGAGAGAGAGAGAGAGAGAGAGAGAGAGAGAGAGAGAGAGAGGGAGGTCGGGGGGTAAATTTTGCAGCATCTAGGGATCTTTTCCTTCTTCATTAAACCCCACCCCCCCCCTCCCTCCCCCAATAAAAAAAAAACAGTCCTTGGATCTGTAGTTTTATGTCATGAGTGTCTAGTGCACCTTCAAACAGTGCTACTTTCCCAGTAAAAATACATACGTACATACGCACAGCTGACTGAACCAGCGAAGTACTGAATGAGCACAGCCCTCCGCGGACCGCGTCTGGCCTTAAAACGCCCTGGTAACACATATGACACTAACAGACGCCCTCCCCTCCCCCCGGATCACTCCACACTCTCGTGTGTAGTAGATGTACCTGTTCTTCAGACAACGAGTACCCAGCGTCTGAGATTGTAAGTGCATACTTTTCGATACTTGTATTGTGCAACGGTAAGTAATTCTCACGTGCAAACAATGTTTACGAATGGGTATGCTTTTGCTAGATATTCGGGACGTTTATTCCTTTTTTCGCTTTCGCTTAGGTTTTTTTCCCCCTATGATAGTTTCCAGAAAACTCCTATGCTGTTTGGCGCAGGAAGATGAATTTGGCACACAGATAGAGGATGATGAAACGTCGTGACATTCGCAAATCTTTTTTTCTCCTTAACCCTCAAGGTCAAATTAAGGTCAAAGTATTTTTTTTATCTCAAAGTGGCTTCCAGAAACTCCTTCTACAAGGTTTGACGCAGGAAGACAACATTTGGCGAAGATATAAAGAGTAATGAGTCCTCGTGAAATACGCATTTTTTTTACCTGGAACCTCCAAGGTTAAGGTCATGAATTGGGGTAAAAAAAATTAAATCGCTATTTATCACGAAAAAAAGACTAGAAATAGCGCCAGAATCCTTGTTTGAACATGTATGCGGTTTCAGTAGGGAGTTACCTCGCGATCTGAATCTCGAAATTCAGGATCAAGGTCAAAGATCATTGGACCTTTGTATATCGAAAAGCGTTGACCATTATTTTGAAAACGGTGAGACATTGTGACTTTATTTTCGCCGCTTAGGCCTAAAAGAAGTTATGTTAGAGTTGTCTTGACCTCCTCGGTCATTGTCAAAGTAAAAAACCGGAACTTGACCATTATCTCAAAAACGGTTTGAGTTGGAGCGTTTCTGAGCTTATTTTCGGCCCTTTTGGGCCCAAAATACTGTGACTTTAACTTCTTGGTCATGGTCAAGGTCAAAAACCGGAAACTAACCATTATCTCAAACGGTTAGAGATAGAGCGAGAGTTATCACGTGACCTTGACGTCATTTGTGGTCAAGATGAAAAAAACGGAAGTTGGATGTTGTCTAGAAAAAGTTTAGATAGAGCGATCATGTTAAACGTACTCTTACGAATTACGCACGCAAACACTCTTGTGAGTGTGTGCGTGCGTAATTTGTTTGTTTGTGTTTCTTTTTTGTTTTTTTTTGTTTGTTTGTTTGTTTGTTTTTTTTTTTGCAAGTGGGTCATTCCATTATTCTCGCGGAATTCGGTCTAGTTTTCTTGTTTAGTTGCTGAAATAAGCTCATAAAACAGATGAGTGTGCTAGTGATTAATTTTTCATTTATGTTAAACTGTCGTTTTATTTTCGTAAAAGGCGCTTTTACGAGTAACAGTGCAATTCGCGTTCTCCACTTTTAGATGGGTTCCCTTCCGGTTATTTAATACCACGCAATAGAAATGAAATTTTTCCTTGTAAATAGAATGGTCCCCTTCACTCTCCGTCCTGTCTTTCCTCCATCCAACCAATCAGAATGCGAGAATGATAAGAATTACGTCATTCGAAGACATCAATCATTCTCTTCAATCCCCAAAAAATGGTGACAACGCACCCAGGCTTGTTGCGGGCTGGATGGGAGGCTAAAAGCGGAGAACGCGAATTGCGCTTTTACTCGTAAAAGCGCGTTTTACGAAAATAAAACGATATTTTTACATCGAAAAAGCTTTGAATTCGCTTATCTCTACTTTTAGGGGGGGAACACTCCCGATCCGTTGGCAAGAAATCAACCAAATAGACTAGAGGCAATCAAAGAAATATCGTCGTGGGCTGTGTCTAGTGACCATACAGCCTGCCTGACTGAGTATCCAATCCATCCCCTTCCTGCCCCCCCCCCCCCCCCCCTGGATGGAGCCCAACCTGGGATACTCCACGCTACATCTAAAAACGTGTAAACTTTTTTTTTTAAATAATGATAATAATGTTTTATTATCTTTGAACAAGTTTTCCCTAAAAGAACAGTAAATCTAAAATGATTTATGTAAAATAAAGACTGACACAGGAGAAGATCCTGAGACATTAAACGAAATACTGCTAAAGATCGTTACATTTGTGAGTACAAAATTCTTCGACACTCACAGAGTGTAAAATTTATCACAGAAAAATAAAATTACTGAGATTATCCACAAATTAAGCACTTATGGGCACATATCCCATAAATGGTACCCTGGGTGGGTACTCTTGGTATGGTCACTGCAGAATGGGCTCTCCTTCTCACGGGATCAGATGGTGGCAAGTCCATGTCTATCGGATAAGACGAGAGAACGTCTGTTCCTCACTCCCCCTTTTCTTTCTAGGAGAACCTAGAACAAAAGGGAGTCACCGTGAATGCTTACTTGAGAACGGGAGCTTACTGCAGTGACAGTACCTTACACACAGTTAGATAAGTAAGGAACATAAAAAACGTCTCTGGGCCCATACATATGGGCCTTAAAGTAAACTTCGAAAAGGAACAACAGTCTTGTCCGTGGTTTGATCCAAGAGCGATGTGGTCACTTTTTGAACTTGTAATGATAGCCGCCACGGCCCTTGGGTGGTAGGCTCTTCGGCTTGCCCTTGCCCTTAGGTCTAGGAGTGGAAGGCCTGTAACCATAAATGATTTAGGTCTTAATTTTTGCTTCCGCTGCTATAAAAGGACCCAAAGAGTAAATACCTGAGATTTCGTCTTGGGAGAAATCTTTAAGGTAATACTTAATAAACGAGTTTGGTGAAGCCCAGCAACCCGTTTTGAGCATCTCGGAAAATGACACATTGTGTAGGGCCCTAAGAGAATTAGCCACTTGCCTGACTTGATGGGCTTTGATGTTTAATTCCGATTCAAGGCCTGTGTCTGACTGCGTTTTTTCATAAGCTGTGACAATTACCTCTTTTATGCACCGGGAAAGTTTGTTTCGAGAAGTCTTTGTTAAATCTCGGCATATGGGAGATGATTAATGCGTTCTGATTTGGTGACCTATAAGCATTAGAAATTTCTAAATACTGACGTAATGCTTTCACAGGACAAAATGAGATTATTCCCTCAGGGATTTGTTCTTCTGGAAGGGATGGGAGTGCTATATGTTCAAAGGTACCCATCCAGTGCGTTCTTATATGGGATTTTCCCATAACCCTGCTCTGGGTACGAGAAACCTCTATCCCAGGTCCGATTTTCTTTACTCACTACTCTGTCCAGGGCGTGAATTTCGCTTCTCCTTTTACCTGATGCTAAGGCCAACAGGAAGGTCAACCTTACGGTTGCATTTTTGCGAATATTATGGTTTTCCCCAAATATATCAGACCTTTGCAGAAAGCGAAGTACCAAAGGGAGAGCCCATTTGGCTATATTGGGTGTATTAGGGGGGAAATTAACCTTGAAATTCTAATCAATTGTGATAAGGCCGAATCCTCCCCCGGATCGTAGCCTGTGGAAGCATTGAGTTTGGAGCCTATGGCTGCTCTGTACCCTTCGATGGAGCCCACTTTTAAGTGTTCGTTTGAAAATGGGTGGTCCAGAAAGTCCGCTACTACTGGTGGGGAAGCTTGGGATGGGTCCAATTTTGACTTAGTGCACCAGGAGGCAAATTTATTCCACTGGGTCCTGTATACTTTGGCTGTGGATTGCTTGTGACTGTTAACTATTTTATCCACTACCCTTTCTGAGAAACTTTTCTTCTTTAAAAAGGACTGGTCAGGCACCATAGGTGTAGGTTCAGTAGGTGTGGGGCCGGGTGTAAGTGCTGCCAATGTGGCTGGGATAAAAAAAGTCCTTTGTGGCATGGGATTGGAAGCGATTTGACCACCGAGCATTGCAGCGGCAGAGCGAAAAATGGGGCTTCTGGTGTCCACGGAGCTACTAGGAGGAGAAATCGAGGTTTTAATTTGATTACTCTCTTGAGAACTTGGGGTAGAATTGCCTGTGGTGGGAAGGCGTACAGTACCTCCTGTATTGGCCATGGGCAATTGAGAGCGTCCACAGGCCATGCTGATGGGTCTGGGCAGGGGGAGACAAACTTCGGTAGTTGTGTCGTCCTGGAGTTGGCAAACAGGTCTACGCTGGGTGGTCCCCATGGTGACTGACTTACTATCCATAGGAAAGATGAGCGTGCTAGACACCACTCCGTGTGGATTACTTGCTCCTCCCTGGAGGGTAAGTATGCCAGAACATTGAGTTTCCCCGCCAAATGTTGGGCTGTGAGGGTAATGTGACATTGACGGGCAAGGTATAGGACCTTGAATGCTAGTTTCGAGAGTGAGAGAGATCTAGTCCCCCCTGTCTGTTTAGGTATGCCACTGCTGTGGAATTGTCCAACAGAAATAGGACTGATTTGTTTTTGAGTAGATGGTTCAATTTGTTTAGAGCTGTCCAGACTACTCGTTACTCTAGCCAATTGATATGGTGTTTGCCTAGAGAGGGAGAGCATATCCCTTGCCATACTTGGCCGTGACAGTGTATCCCCCAACCCTTCTGCGACGAATCCGCTTGGAGTTCTATTTCCGGAGATGAGGGGTGAAATGGGACACCCTTGGTCATTATGATGGGATCGCACCACCACTGTAGAAGGGATTGTTCCTTCTCGGAAATTTCCGTTCTGGCTTGTGGGAACCTTCCTTGCCTTAGTGCAATCTTGATCTGTCTCTGGAAAGGCCTGTAGTGTAGGCGGCCCAGGAGGACCGTCTTTTCGGTCGCAACTAAGAGGCCTAGAAGGGATTCCATTGCCTGTAATCTTACTTTTTGGCCAATAGGAATTGATTTTATGGTTTGGGAAATTCTTAGGCACCTCTCCTCGGTAGGAAAGGCCCTGGCATTTTTAGGTCCCACTTCTCCCCGAGGAATACGATGTTCTGTTTGGGAGAAAGCTCTGATTTGGGTAGACTGACTACAAGCCCTGCCTGTAGGGGTTTTTGCACCAAAGTTAACGTTTGTTGCTGTGCTATCCTTTTGTTTAGATGGGCTAACAGCCAGTCGTCCAGATATTGGAAAACTAGCATGCCTTCCAGACCCACGATTTCAGAACTTTTGAGAAAACTTGTGGGGCTGTGGAGAGGCCAAAGGGGAGTTCCCGAAACCAGAGACGTTCTGTGCCAACTTGGAAGCCTATAAATATGTTTTGGCTGATTGGTGTAATGGGATGTGGAGGTAAGCATCGGATAGGTCTATCGAAGTGCCCCACATCCCTGCCTGCAGGCTTTCTTTTATGATTTGGGTCGTGTCCATTTGAAATGTCGTTAAAAGGAACAAGTTGAGAATGGAGAGGTCTATTACTAGTCTCCACCCACCTGACCTTTTGGGGACTAGGAAGACCCTGCTGAAAAACGCTGTTTGGGCTTCGGGCATTTTAAGAACGTGACGGAAGGACGCCTCAGTGGTTTTGGTGTCCTTCTCCACTAGCGGAATGTCTGAATCGTTACGGACGGACGGCATCCAGACTGTCCGTTTGGCGGGTTGTTCCAATGCCTCTGACGGTAACAAATCGTCCCATGGCCGATACGGGCCCGGTCTCACAGCACAGTGTCGTGAAGCGTGAAAACGGGATAAGGTACGCCCTTCCTCGTTGTCCATCTTCTTGAACTCCCTTGACCGCACTGTTATGGCGTTGGCAATGCCCTCGCTAGTAGGAAGTGCGATAAAAGGATCCTGATTCAGTGGAGCTGTTTGAGAGGTCATCCGAATCGGGGAATCCTCCTTGTCGAGAGACGGGGAGCCGATTGCGACATTCGTCAAGCGAGCAATCTCCTGGATTGCGTCTTGAAAGGGTACATCTGGGGCCATCGTAGAAGAAGTGATCGAGGGAGTGGCATTCTCACTACGAGGTGTGAAATCCGGAGGGGAGGGGGTTCTGATTGGGCGTCTCCCTGCCGCTGCTGGATCTTTCCAAAGTTTCTGACCACTACTCGGAGACCTGACATAGTCCATCTCTCTGAGAGGGAGGTGAAACTGAGTTGATGGGGGTGTGTCTCCCGTTTCCTCGTCCGATTCCTCGTCTTCGGATTCTTGATCTTCCGAGTTTTGTTCGGGCTCTTCTCTGTGTTCTGCGGCCTCTGAGTATGATGGGGCAGTGCCCGAGGGAGTATAAATTTCTCGTTCTCGGTTATGAGGAATTGAAGACAAAGGCGAGTTCACTGAGTGCATTAAGTCTTCATCCTCTTCTCCTGCTAGGCCTGATACATGACCTGGCGGGGAGAGCTCCGAGGAACCGGTATAACTAATGACTTCCATCTCCGCTGGTTGAGTGTTTGGGCCCAAGCCGGAAGGGAGGAACAGGTAAGGGATGGTTGTGTGTCCGGTAGAGGGCGAGAAATCGTAGCAGACGGCTTACGTTTGTGCTGGGATTCTGCGCTCTGCCGTTTGAACTACTGTTGGTGCTCTTGTAGCTGTTTCTGTAATTGAGTTTGTAACGACTGAAACGCCGAAAATTCACCAGGTTGGCGAGGAATCTGAGGGGGGGGGGGAGGAGGGGGGGGAAAGAGCTCCGTCTGAGGTGGGATCCCCAGCTGACTCGACATTGCCGAATCCGTGTGTGTGACCGTTACCGGCACTGGGATGGGTGCTAGTCTGAGACTGTTTCCTTTTTAACACCTTCCGTAGGGCTAAGAGCCCTAACTTTCCTCAAGGTTTCTTTCTCCTTGCCCTCTGAGACGTCTAGCTCGGCCACCGTGTCAGAATATGCCCTACGCTTACGAGCTTTCTTATCCTCCTGTCCACTGCGAAGTCATCCGATTCTGAGCCCGTATGCATCTTCACAGGCGTAGAGACCTGCTCTAAAATCACTGAACTGGCCTTGCGCATGGTCTCCTCCATAAACTCTTTGGTAAGAAACGGCGCCGAAGACAAGGCTTTCCGTCTATCCCGTCTGCGATCGTTGCGAATCCTATTCCTCAGAATGAGCTTCCACTCTTTCGCTGCAAGATGATGGCACTCCGCGCACGTATTCCACTCGTCGCAGAGAGGCAAACCACTTTTCCGTCTACAACGGTCACAGATTGAATGAGGGTTGAGGGCTGAGGAAGGATGTGTACACTGCGGAAGCGTCGGTGGATCCCATAGACTGGCTTCTGTCATATCTGAAAGACAAGCAGAAGAAGGCAACGATAAGTAAACTGTTCATGTCACCAGTAGACAGACAGGTAAAGTATACATACAACAACTATTATCATTCTAGATATTTTAGGAGTGACCCTAAGCGGTACGACAACCACTCCCTTTCATTCAGGCGTTACCAACATATTCATAGACGTTTTCGGGATTTCACAACAAGAAAAAGCGGGACACCTGGCCCATTTTCGGGATTCTCGTGCGATCCCAAAAACGGGATCTGCCCATGAGCCGAAAAAATGGGATCCCTCATGGGACCCTCGACCCTGAGATAAGTACTCCCCCTGGGCTGATCCCATAAATGGGATACAGCTCATGGGATCCCCCATGGGGAGGGGGGTGTCGCAAGGTACCTATTTGGAAGAGGTACTAGGGGCTGGGGCGCACTGGGGCCATAACCCAGACTTGGGCCTATCCCCTACGAGGGGGCATAAATAGGCTTCGAGGTGCCATCGATGGCACCCTGGTGCCGTTTATGGGATTCAGTGGTCCCATAAATGGGCTAAAATTTAAAAAATTCGCCAAAATTAGCCAAAATGCCTAAAAACGTTGTTTGCCTGAACCAAAGATAGTAGCGTCTAGAAGGATCTGGACGGAACTAGCTGGTCTCATAGGAGTGTCGGATACAGCAAAAACGGGCCATTTCCGTGATGTCACCGTAGCTGTAGCTGACTGGGAATCAAAGCAGGTAAGGTGGGCTGCAGAGACTCGACCGACTCCGAGGCGATGTGTGCAAGAACTAGACCATGAAGAACGGTCCTGTAGCTTCCGTGAGGAGAAGACAGGCACACTTCCCGGGACGAAAAAAAGTGTCTCCGCAACGTGTAAACTCAACAACTACCAGACCGAAGTTACAAGTGCTGCAAAATTGCTCTAATCCTGAATCAAATTAATCCAACATTTCAGAGGATGAAAAGTATCCTTAAATGCATCAATACAGTAAATTAAAAGCAAAATCGCACCTTTTTTCTAAGAAAAAAGTAGAGCACACAGAAAGGCGTGTGTTGTCAACACCACGCTTGAAGGGAATGATTGATGTCTTCGAATGACGTAATTCTTATCATTCTCGCATTCTGATTGGTTGGATGGAGGAAAGACAGGACGCAGAGTGAAGGGCACCATTCTATTTACAAGGAAAAATTTCATTTCTATTGCGTGGTATCAAATAACCGGAAGGGAACCCATCTAAAAGTGGAGATAAGCGAATTCAAAGCTTTTACGAAGTAAAAGCTTTTTTTATATCACAGCCAAGCTAGCAGGTCCCCTGAAGGCTTCCTCATTTGGCATTGGTTTTTGAGAGAGGGGAAGGATCAGGGTAAAATATACGTTTTGGGACAGGAGCATTACGAGGATGACGTCACGGTTACCTTGGTTTTGGTTGTTTCAATGTAAAAGAAATGCAACATGTAACGCCAGTCCCGAAGCCGATCGACTTACGACAGTGATATAATCACCTGAGCATTAAGGCATCAAACAGATGGTCCGACGCCCGGTCAGGGTATGCCGCCGATAGCCGATAGTCCGCCCTCCCTCTCCACGGCATGCCAAGGACAATTGATTGTCCGCCCGCCCTCTCCACGGCATGCCAAGGACAAGTGATTGTCCGCCCTCCCTCTCCACGGCATGCCAAGGACAAGTGATTGTCCGCCCTCTTCACGGCATGCCAACGACAAGTGATTGTCCGTCAGCCCTGCCAGAGTATGCCAACCGACAGGTGATTGTCCGTCAGCCCTGCCAGAGTATGCCAACCGACAGGTGATTGTCCGTCAGCCCCGCCAGAGTATGCCAACCGACAGGTGATTGTCCATCAGCCCCGCCAGAGTATGCCAACCGACAGGTGACTGTCCGTCAGCCCCGCCAGAGTATGCCAACCGACAGGTGATTGCCCGTCAGCCCCGCCAGAGTATGCCAACCGACAGGTGATTGTTCGTCAGCCCCGCCAGAGTATGCCAACTGACAGGTGATTGTCCGTCAGCCCCGCCATGTATGCCAACCGACAGGTGATTGTTCGTCAGCCCCGCCAGAGTATGCCAACCGACAGGTGATTGTTCGTCAGCCCCGCCAGAGTATGCAAACCGACAGGTGATTGTCCGTCAGTCCCGCCAGAGTATGCTAACCGATAGGTGATTGTCCGTCAGCCCCGCAAGAGTATGCCAACCGACAGGTGATTGTCCGTCAGTCCCGCCAGAGTATGCCAACCGACAGGTGATTGTCCGTCAGCCCCGCCAGAGTATGCCAACCGACAGGTGATTGTTCGTCAGCCCCGCCAGAGTATGCCAACCGACAGGTGATTGTTCGTCAGCCCCGCCAGAGTATGCCAACCGACAGGTGATTGTCCGTCAGCCCCGCCAGAGTATGCCAACCGACAGGTGATTGTTCGTCAGCCCCGCCAGAGTATGCCAACCGACAGGTGATTGTCCGTCAGCCCCGCCAGAGTATGCCAACCGACAGGTGATTGTCCGTCAGCCCCGCCAGAGTATGCCAACCGACAGGTGATTGTTCGTCAGCCCCGCCAGAGTATGCCAACCGACAGGTGATTGTCCGTCAGCCCCGCCAGAGTATGCCAACCGACAGGTGATTGTCCGTCAGCCCCGCCAGAGTATGCCAACCGACAGGTGATTGTTCGTCAGCCCCGCCAGAGTATGCCAACCGACAGGCGATTGTCCGTCAGCCCCGCCAGAGTATGCCAACCGACAGGTGATTGTTCGTCAGCCCCGCCAGAGTATGCCAACCGACAGGCGATTGTCCGTCAGCCCCGCCAGAGTATGCCAACCGACAGGTGATTGTCCGTCAGCCCCGCCAGAGTATGCCAACCGACAGGTGATTGTCCGTCAGCCCCACCAGAGTATGCCAACCGACAGGTGATTGTTCGTCAGCCCCGCCAGAGTATGCCAACCGACAGGCGATTGTCCGTCAGCCCCGCAAGAGTATGCCAACCGACAGGTGATTGTCCGTCAGCCCCGCCAGAGTATGCCAACCGACAGGTGATTGTTCGTCAGCCCCGCCAGAGTATGCCAACCGACAGGCGATTGTCCGTCAGCCCCGCCAGAGTATGCCAACCGACAGGTGATTGTTCGTCAGCCCCGCCAGAGTATGCCAACCGACAGGTGATTGTCCGTCAGCCCCGCCAGAGTATGCCAACCGACAGGTGATTGTCCGGCCTCCCTCTCCACAGTATGCGAAGGACAGGTGATCATCAGTCATCCCATCCAGGCTATGCCACCGACAGATAATTGTCCTGCACCCTCGCAATGGTATGCCACCCACCGGTGATTGTCCGGCGTCCACGCCACCGTATGCCGCCCACAGGTGATTGTCCGGCGTCCACGCCATCATATACTGCCCACCGGCGATTGTCTGTTATGCCTCCCACAGGTGATTGTCCGGCGTCTCCTTGAATTTACTTTCTTATTTGTGTCTTTGTAAAAGCTTTTCAGTTTTCTTTCGTAATTGTTGCTTTATTTAATTAAAGTGAAACCCCGCTATTAGGGACAACAATTGACTGAATAATTTTGTGCCTAATGGTGGGGTTTCCCTAATTTCTAGATCCTATTAATTTGAGTTCTGTCTGACAACTACAACTAAACTATTTGGCTATTTTTCTCACACTTTTTCGCTAGCTTTGATTATTTTAACTTTATCAGATAGTGAAAGTTCGTTCCGTTTTCTTTTCACACCACCCATATTCAGACTTAACGCTTATTATAAAATAACAGCTTGTCTTACGCATTAACTGAGTATTAACTGAGTATTAAGAGTATTAAGTATTAAATATTAAGTATTAAGACTTAAGAGTATTAAGACTAAGTATTAAGACAACGAAGCAATGGAGCACATGTCAATAGCGATTGGTCGTATAAAGCTTCTCTCTTTAGTACACATCTTTTGTAATAAGCCCTATCGTCTTTACATGCACTGTGTTCAATGTAGTGCACTCAATACCCACAGATAATAATAGAGGAAAAAAAAAAACAAACACTACCGAGTAACAAGTTGATAGGGGTTGTTTACACAACGCACAAAATATGGACAGCAGTTTGATTGTTCACAATAGAGGGGTTGCTTTTAAATGTGTAACTGCACTTAAGGGATAAAAAGACTCTCCCTAATTCTGAATAGAGGGGTGTCCACAATAGAGGGGTCTAGATATAAACAAAACTCAATGGCGTTTTGAAACAGATTGAAAATGGCTGTCCATAATTCAGGGGTGCCCATAATAGAGGGGTGTCCATATCCGGGGTTTCACTGTATTATTCAATAAGGCGTTTACTGTTTTTCACAATGCATGCACGAGTACATTTTTACCTATTAAGTATACACGTGTACATTATGTACAGTCACTCTGTATGATTTCAACGAGAACACGGCAGGCACAGCACCGTTTCTGCGACTGCCACCATCCTTAAAACTAGAGCAGTGTGCATAGCCCACATATTCCCCACAGGCCCCCCATCAGTTAAACACGGTCATCAATAGGCAATCAAGAACTGAAAAGTTCAGCTGGTCCATTTTCCTTGAACGAACCTGGCTCATTTTCCATACCGATCTGTGTTTGTTCCCATAGACGCCACATATTACATTTCATTAAAATCCTTACAGCAGTTTTTAAGTTATCGTGTTAACAGGCTGTTGATGACAGACCGACCGACACACGGTCGATCGCATATATTCCCCCTGTGGGGAATAAATGATCGTACCAAAACATATTCCCCCGTGATCACGCCAATGCGGTTTTCATGCTCGCCGTAAAACGAGGCGGGATCAACGTAAAAGCTCCCCATAGGCTGGGTTTATTGCTGACCCACACATATCAGCAGTCTAATCATAATTAGGGAATACCTTTTGGACGAAGAGCACATCCACGAGAATCCCCTTGGAGGTCGATGTTGTTACTGTTTATGGAAATGATAATTGGAGAATTAACAAATATTAACCGAAAATATTCATCACGATCGAACTGGCTCTTCTCTACACGGTAACAGTAGAAAAACTGAATCCAAGACAAAAGTAGTTTATTTCATTTGAAAAAATCAATCCCAATCCTATTTTAAAGACATGTAAACTTTAGTGGCGTCAAAAGTTGACAGAACCGTCCTACTGACCCCATGGAATATCCAGATAAAATTTGAAGTTGATACGACTTTCCATAACCGAGATATTCTGCACACAAGATCTCGTTCAGAACATATACATATTTTACGTGATGACGTCATACGTCGCGCTCGTTCGATGAACTCGGGGGAAAAAGCTTGACACCTTTCGGACCTACCAAGCAACAATCCCCCCCCCCCCTCCCCCAAGTTTCAGCTTTCTCTGATGTTCAGCGGCAGAGAAATTTTGCACACAAGATTTCACGCAATGACGTCATACGCCTTCCCTAATCATATAACATACGTCAGAAGTTGACACAGCCGTCCCACCTACCCAAGGAATAAACAGACTAAGTTTGAAGTCGATCGGACTTTTCGTTCTCGAGATATCTTGCATTTTGTTCACAACAGACTGACACACACACACACACAGAATGCACAAACACTATATGTCTCGACATGGTCGGGGAGCCATAACAAACCACACCAAATATTCGCGAAGCCACACCGAATAATCTCATATATAGCCAATCCCGTCACATTTTTCAGATATGCTGTGCGATTAACTGGTCTAGACTGCAAAGGGGAAATAATACGAAAAAAAAAAAAACCACAGAGTAATACTTTTACAATTTGTTTATTTTATAACTTTTGCCATTTGCAAACGTAACAAGTGATACACAATACGGCGTCAGATGCGGCTTTATTACGACACAGCTGACACACAAAATACACATAAACACGCAGCTGTCCACTGTGACTAACACACCAAACAAAAAAAAAAAAACACCATCCTCACCTCAACCCCCCACCCCTCCCCGCCTCACCACTCCATTTAATAAACACACCAAATACATTTGTCAACTACCATCACCCCCCTCCCCCTCCCCCCGCAAAAAAAAAAAAAAAGCAGCAAACAAACAAAAATATGATTCCCATTACCCCCGCCCAACGGCAACCTCCCGCCGATTTCACCACACCATTATAATGCCTCTCACCATATTTTCTTGCATAGAAATAATGCACATATGCAAATTCAACTAATCCGTCCCTCAAATGGGAACCGATTTCGTATTCTGTAATTTTTCAAAATGTGTTTGTATACGTGAAATCCTCTAATACATTTTGCTATGAATTTCAGGGCCGAACAACCCCCCCCCCCCCCCCCCCACAAGACACACACACCTCCATCTCCCCATGCCCACTGATGAAGGCATGAATCCGACCCCATTTTCTTTCAACTGTTTCACATCTTACATTTACATACCAAGACTCACAACTGAAAGATAAAAGGCAACTCAGTTCATTTGTTGCGGACAGCCACGGTTGGGGTGGTGGGGGGGGGGGGGGGGACGTGGGAGGAGTCCAGTCTGTGAATCTTCTCAATTCTAATGCTAATCTCTTTCAGCATTTATAATTTATATACATCACGCTGCGTTACAGCTTTCCGAGTTGTGTCGACTAATTTATTACAGAACTAAAACACCCAGTGTGAAACAGAACAAGACGAAAGAGATATCCCGGTAATAAGATTTGGAAAATAAACGGTCGAACAAGTGAATCGATACTGAATTGAACGGCCTGAACCGTGTCTTCTACCCCCCCTCCACCCCCCCCCCCCCCCACACACGCCCCCCCCCCCCAAACTCCACCAGCTCAGTATTTGTTATTAAGAGCTGATCACTTAATAGCATAAAAGTGTTATTCAAAGTGCATAGCGACCAAGTGATTGGCTCAATACGCTCATGTGAAATCCACCAGTTCTCCTTACTGATATTACTATTAATGTTCTGCAATATAAACTTTGTCAACATGACCCAGAGTTAGCCCTGTGCAAATTTCAACTTCGAAGACTTCCATTATAAAACAATATTGAAAATGGCACACACACACTAGATTTATTTCACTTGTCTGTTTGTTTGTTTTTTATTTCAATTATCCCGAATCTTATAGCTTGACGTTACGTACAAGTGCTGTACTGAAATCGTAACGCCACCTTGTACTTTGAAACACAGGATTTCAGCAAAATAAACGAAGGGGCTTCAACACACGTTCAAACTGAGGCAAACGCCCCCGTCTCTTAAGACCGCTCAAACTCAAAAAAAACAAAAACAAAAAAAACAAAAAAGTGAAAATTATAGGAACGTACAACAAATAACATTTAGCAAGCCCGTAAAGCAAATGCAATATACTTCAAGCAAAACAGCTTTTAAAAACTTGAGTGGTTGATAATTTGTAGTACGGTTGGAAGCAATAAGGACATATAATTGTTTTTTTCCCCAGAAATTTGGCAAACCCATTGTTATTTAAGCAGTAATTTAACAGCTAAACGCTACAAGTAATGTAACTGCAGCACCATAGAAATTCTACTGAGTCTTTTTTCCTGTTCACTGTCCCCTATAACTTAAAACAATTTACCATAAAACTGTCTACGGTTCGATTTTACTAACTGCTCGACCAGTATGTACATCCTTTTTATCAAAAACAACTGCAGATCAGTAGCTAGTCGACGGCAGAACTTGCGCTATGGTATTCTTTGCATGATCACTTAAGCTGTCCGGAAATTTTATATCAAATTCTACCACCAAGTCTCCTTTTTGTGTGGGGTTTTTAGGAATCGGTAGTCCTTCACCCGCGATGCGTCTTGTTGTGTTTGGCTTGATGACGTCACGCACCGTCAAGGGAACCTGATTGCCTGACAACGTGGGAACCAGTAGACGTGTACCGCAAAGAGCCTGTAACAAGATGCAAATGGAAATGTTACTGAACTAAGGTCATAAGTGCCACTGAAAAGAATATTCCGCGCCCCTCCCCGTCCCCACTTAGCGCACACTTAAAATAGTGTTATAGCTTTATAGAAGACTAAATACCTCTTGCTAAAACTACTGGAAGCCTGTCGCAACCAATAACAAAAACTACAAGAATAATAATAATAAAGAAAACTTCTCATACGTAGTTTACATTATTAGTATTATTTGAATTTTTATCAAAAAATTGTGATTTTGTAACGGATTAAATTCACACTTAAGTAATTATTATAAAGGTGTTCTAAAATAAACACACAACTATAATGGATAGCGCTACTGTGACTATTTAAAAACTTATCGCCCGAGATAAAGTTTATCAATACATGAAACTTACCGCACGTAAACCCACTTTGGCTTTGTATCGTACATCAGACCCATCTCTTGTGAAAATTGAATGAGGTTTATCCTTAATGACAAACACTATGTCCGCTGGAATATGGTTCGGTTTTTGGTCTCCCTCCTTAGGAAACGTGATTTTTGTACCTGCTTTCCACCCAGGCTTAATTTCAATAGTCAAAACTTTATCCTCAGGTCGTGTTGATCTTCCATCTGGATTCAGAACTTTCCTTGTTATTTTCATCTTCTTAGAAGCACCCTTATAAATGTCTTCAAGTGTCACCTGTAAGTCGTATTGAATAGGCGGGTCTTGAATTTTTTGTGCTTGTCTATATCCACCAAACCCAGGGTGACCCATTCCACCGAACCCATTAAATGGATCGTGATCTATATCCATAGGATCTCCACCAAAGTGGAAAGACTGACTTGAACCCCCGCCTGGCCCGAAGGAGCTGGCAAAGAAACTACTAAATGGATTTTCATCTCCAAAGAACATTCTAAAGGTTTCGTGTGGATCGCCATGGAACGTGTATGTAAAGTTTCCTCCGCTAGGCCCGCCTGAACCTCCTTTCAGGCCTTCTTCACCGTACTGGTCGTACACTTCTTTTTTCTTCGGGTCACTTAGAACGTCATAAGCTTCCGCAACTTCTTTGAATTTTTCTTCGGCATCGTTTGCCTTGTTCTTGTCCGGGTGGTATTTCAAGGCCATTTTTCTGTATGCTTTCTTTATTTCATCCTCCGTGGCACCTTTTGAGATGCCCAAAATTTTATAGTAATCTCTCCCCATTGTACGTTATTTGAGCACAATCACAAAACAACAAATACTTGTCAGTGGGTTTGTGTGGTTATACAATAAATTATTCAAAACACAATGATAACGTTGTAACTTGACGGCCAAATATCCATAACCTTATTCGATCAGTTTCCTTATCGTTTTCCTGACTAACTTATTAAACTGACAAATTATGTATATAAACATTTATCTATTTTTCTGTAATTTTCAAGAATATTCTGTTTCCAGAACAGTCTAGATTTCCGCATACGTCACAAGTTTATTAAGAGCTACCAGGGTAATTCCCTGGCTCCACAGCCAAACTGCGTTGTTATAAAATACCTGACCTCTGATTAATTTTTGGTAACGACAAAATCAGTCAAAAGTGAAGCAAAAGGCAACTAATTAAATTCCTTTATTAACCCTGCTCTTAAGAATCTCTGAATTAACCATCTCTCAAGTAATCTCTAGTTTTGCACTTGCATTAATTCGACAGCCAACACTGTGTTTTATTCATACATATAGGACTATTTTGTTCTTCATTAAATTTCAATTGCTCATTTGTAGTTCATATATAGTTGTTTCAATTCGATAATACTCTCAATACTATATATTCGAGCTGATGTGCTTTAATTACTAAGAAGGGTCGAGTATAAAACATATAGTTTAAAAGCAAATCAATATATTGTAATTTTACAGAGAAGTCAGGCACATATTTTTCGCTTTTAAAATGTATGCTTGACAGCTCCCTCTTTCTTCTTTCCTCCTTCTTTGTTTATTGAAAACCCCAGTTTATTGTCTTGAATAACATAGTTAATTTTTTTTGGCTGCTGCTACAGAGGAGAAACATAATTTATAAGAGCAGTGGCGATAATATAGTAACACAACGGAAAATTACACAAGCAAACGGCTTAATACTTTATTAATTTCCCAGAATACAGCATTGATGTTTGCAAATATGACAATTGCCAATGATTATTTTACCATAGGACTACTGCTGTTAACATTCACCCGGAAAATTACTTACGTATGACTATCCACCATCCCCTGTGGACCATTGCTCCCGGGACGATTCTCCCTTGGCAGTAGTATGAAAACGCCGGTTCTGGGTCACTTGATGACGTCATACTGTCTGGAAGTGACGTCATAGCGTCTGGACCGGAAGTATTGTCTGGACCGGAAGTGACGTCATAGCGTCTGGACCGGAAGTGACGTCATCATGTCTGGACCGGAAGTGACGTCATCATGTCTGGACCGGAAGTGACGTCATCATGTCTGGACCGGAAGTCATGATAAGCGTTAGGATAGGCGCGACCATCTGTGACGTCATCCTGACGTCATACTGAGATGATGCTGTCTGGAGCGAAAGTGGTTTGGCCGAGTCAATCAACATGAAGCCAATGAACTCGACCTGTCAATCAGTGTAACCATGGCAACAGAGCCTAAAAAGCCACGACCCCCCCCCCCCTCGAAATTGTGATTTTTGCAGATTTATCCGTTTCAGACGATTCTGAACATTTTTCATTTTTTGGGTCGACCGACCCCCCCCCCTCGAAATTGTGATTTTTGCATATTTATCCGTTTCAGACGATTCTGAACATTTTTTATTTTTTCGACCCCCCCCCCCCTCGAAATTGTGATTTTTGCAGATTTATCCGTTTCAGACGATTCTGAACATTTTTCATTTTTTGGGTCGACCGACCCCCCCCCCCCCCCTCGAAATTGTGATTTTTGCATATTTATCCGTTTCAGACGATTCTGAACATTTTTCATTTTTTCGACCCCCCCCCCCCAGGACATACTATGTACCGACCCCCCCCCCCCTAGACCATACTATGTACCGACCCCCCCCCCCCAGGACATACTACGTACCGACCCCCCCCCCCCCTAGGCGAGCAACATTCTGTCAAGTCAGCTTCAGTTCCATCAGAGGGGTATATAAGGGATGAGCATACAGCAGTGACAGTCATTTCGGTGAGTGGAGCAAGGAAGTACAAGTTGTAGAACTACAATTGGATCACATCAGATCAAGGGATGGCATCCAGTGACAACTATTTCGGTAAGTGTTTATTGAAACTTTATAAATAAAAAGTGAACTTTGTAAGCAAACTTTAGTTATTTGCATAATTGAAACTTTGTAAACAAACTGTGTAAACAAACTTTATAAACAAACTTTATAAATAAACTTTGTAAACAAACTTTGTAAACAAACTTTATAAATAAAATTTGTAAACAAACTTTGTAAATAAACTTTATAAACAAAATTTGTAAACAAACTTTGTAAACAAACTTTGTAAACAAACTTTGTAAACAAACTTTATAAACAAACTTTATAAACAAACTTTATAAACAAACTTTGTAAACAAACTTTGTAAACAAACTTTGGTTATTTGCTTAATTGAAACTTTGTAAAACAATACCTTTCGTTATACTTGGTCGATTTATATGAATATTTCACTGTTTGATTCAGTTTTATGTAAAGTTTTGTTATAAAGTAGTCATAGGCTATTTGCGCAGCTGGCTGTATGCATTTTTACCGCCATTACAGTGCTTCTTCGCGGATGAATACCATTTGGCAGACCATTTAACTTCACCGTCAGTTAACTTCACCGCTAGATGTCTCTGCTGTGTAGCAGTGCAGCTGTACAACTCGACAACTGTAAGTGAGATATTCATATACACAAGTAAAATTCTGATGAGTCAGCAATTTTTTAACAAAGTTACACACCATATTTTGATTACATGGAAGTAGTATAAAAGCATGAGTGAAACATGTCAACTAGTCAACTAGTGATACATTCTGCTGAGTTAACACACCATTGAAGTGGTATAAAAGGAAGAGTGAAACGTATATTTTACTTCATTTCAGTTCCAGCAGTTGAAGAAGCAACAACGATGGCAACAGTCTACTGTCATGATTGTGATGTGACATTTCCATCTCTGGAAGTGTTCGTGACACATACATGCAAACCAGCTAGGTTGAAACGTGCTCATGAAGAGCTTGTTGAGCAGATTGAAGCCAAGAGACGAAAGACCGTACAAGATGGTGTTGAAAGACCTGATCCAGTCCTCTGCTGTAAATGCACCAAGATATTTTCATCTTTGGATGCATTTGAGACACATGCATGTGATGAGATGGAAAATGTGTCTCATGAAGAACAAAGAAAGAAAGAGACAGGACAAGTAGGCAGAGGCAGAAGAGTGAGTCTTGGTGAAAACGCGCAGGAAAGGCGGTTTGAGCCTGAAGATGGATCAGATTTGCTACTTGAAATGCGACAACAAGAGAACCGAATCAAGAGACATTTGCTAGAAACGTTAAACCGTGGCATGAAATGGTACATTGTCGTGCATGCACGCTTCAAGAAAATGACACCAAATGTTGAAGGTGTGATGGTAGAACAAGTGGATAATGCCTTCATCAGTAGTCCAACGTATGCAGCATACAATCCAACAGATATTGAGAAGGACTTGCCAGAAGCCTATAAAGAATTATTTACCAGGTTTGATGAACATGAGCGACAAGGTTCTGGCTGGGTGTTGGATAACATATTATTCATTGAAGTGCATACAGCTACGTCAGCACCATTGGAAGCGAGCAGTTTTATCCCACTACCGAAGAAAGTACAGAATACAAAGGCGGTGTTAAACATTCAGAATAAAGACAACAAGTGCTTCTTATGGTCTGTATTGGCTCACCTTCACCCTTCAACAAACAGTCCTTGCCGCGTGAGTCATTACACACCATTTGAGAACGAATTGAAGGTAGAAGGCATGACATTTCCAACACCGATTACAGACATTCCAAAGTTTGAAAAGGAGAATGATGTGTCCATTAACGTGTTTGGATATGAACATGATGTCGTTGTTCCCATACAACTCAGTCGAAACACCAGTGCGAGAGAAATCAACTTGCTTTTGATTAGCAATGACAAGACAAGACATTACTGCCTCATCAAGAATTTCAGCAGACTGATGGCTTATCGATCAAACCATCAGCATGCAGCATTTTATTGTTTCAACTGTCTTCATGGGTTTATGCGACAAGATCTGTTAGACAAGCATCGTGAAGTGTGTGGCAAGCATGGCGCACAACGTTTATCATTTCCCAAGGAACCCTTCATCAAGTTCAAGAATGTAGCCAAACAACAGCGAGCGCCGTTTGTCATTTATGCAGACTTTGAATGTTTCACGAAAAAGCATGAAGGAGACAAGTATCAACATCATCGTCCAAACAGCTTTGCCTACGTGGTTGTCAGCCAGTATGAGACACGTGCTCCAGTCCTGTATCGAGGCGATAATGCCGTGAAAGTCTTTTTAGACCATATGGTATATGAACGTGATCGTATTGTGCATGGTCTACAGCAGAAAAAGAAAATGGTCATGACTTGTGAAGATGAAGAGCATTATAAGAACGCCACAGATTGCTACATTTGTCATGAGCCTCTAGGAGCAGATCGTGTGAGAGATCATGATCATATCAATGGCAAATACCGCGGAGCTGCACATAATGAATGCAATTTACAATTTCGATTTCGAAAAGATCAGCAGGATGTTGAAGATTCTTTCATCATTCCTGTGTTTTTCCACAATTTACGAGGCTATGACAGCCATTTGATCATGGAAGAAATTGGAAAGTTCAAAAATGAAACCATTACAGTCATTCCCAACACCGTTGAGAAATATATTGCATTCACCATGAGCAATCTGAAATTTCCAGACAGCTTTCAGTTCATGAGTACTTCTCTACAGAAGCTGGTATCCAACCTGGCAGCAGAAGGGAAAGACAATTTTTATAACATGACGTCACACATTCACGATAGTGACCAACAAGATTTACTGTTGAGAAAGGGAGTGTACCCTTATGATTACGTGGATGAGCCATCCAAGTTTGCTGAAACACAACTGCCGTCCAAAGACAAGTTTTACAGTCTACTCAGTGAAGAAGACATTAGCGATGAGGATTATGCGCATGCGCAGAAGGTGTGGGAGACATTCCACTGTACTACATTTGGTGAATACCATGACTTGTACCTGAAATCAGATGTGTTGCTGCTGGCTGACGTGTTTGAAAACTTTCGTCACGTATGTCTCAACACGTATGAATTAGATCCTGCTCACTACTATACAGCGCCAGGACTGTCGTGGGATGCCATGTTGAAAGCGACAAAGGTGAAATTGGAATTGATTAACGACATTGACATGTACCAAATGGTTGAACAAGGTCTACGTGGAGGAATATCTGTCATCACACACAAGTATGCGAAAGCAAATAACCCCTACGTAGCAGATTACGATCCCACGAAACCAACCAACTACTTGACGTACCTGGATGCAAACAACTTGTATGGCTGGGCTATGTCGCAAAGCATGCCGGAAAGTGGATTTATGTGGGTGAGCGAGCCAGAATCCATTGACTTTATGGATGTGGATGAAGATGACGAGATTGGATACATTTTAGAAGTGGATTTGGAATACCCATATTCAATTCATGATCATCATAATCACTACCCAGTGGCTCCAGAACGGAAATGTGTGAAAGTGGGAGAATTGTCAAAACATAGTCAGAAGCTACGGAAAGATCTAGACATGAAAAGCAAGCCTAGTGAAAAGCTCATTCCCAACTTGTGTGACAAGAAGAAATATGTGCTTCATTATAGAAATTTACAGCAATATGTCTCACTGGGATTGAAAGTCACGAAGGTGCATCGTGCCATCATGTTTGCACAGAGCAAATGGTTGGCAAAATACATCTCCTTGAACACAGAAAAGAGAAAGTTGGCTAAGAACCCGTTTGAGAAAGACTTCTTCAAATTGATGAACAACTCGGTGTTTGGCAAAACCATGGAAAATGTAAGAAAACGCATCAATGTGGAACTTGTTCACCAGGAAAAGCGGTTCAAGAAACTTGTGGCCAAACCTTCCTTCCACAAATTTAGAATTTTCAACGAAGATTTGACCGCGGTACATTTACGCAAAGTGGATCTGCTTCTGGATAAACCCATTCAAGTTGGGTTCACCATTCTCGACCTCAGCAAAGTGCTCATGTTCCACTTTCATTACAACTACATCATGACCAAGTATCCCGACGCCAAACTCTTGTTCAGCGACACCGACAGTCTATGTTATGACATAGAAACGGACGATATCTACAAAGACATGCAGGAAGATGCCGACTTGTTCGACACAAGTGACTATCCCCCAGATCATTTCCTGCATTCCAACGTGAACAAGAAAGTGCTTGGGAAAATGAAAGATGAGACGGCGGGCATTCCCATTGAAGAGTTTGTTGGACTTCGGCCGAAAATGTATAGTATGATATATGGTGGGAAAGAAAAACGTACGGCTAAAGGCATCACTCGCGCGTGTCAAAGACGGATGAAACATCAGCAGTATAGAGACAGTTTGTTCAACCAAACGCAAACGATGACTACAGGGCACATCATTCGAAGTCATGACCACCAGATTTTCTCGGAGAAGTTGAGGAAAGTGGCTCTCTCTCCCTTTGATGATAAGCGATATGTGATGAGTGATGGCTATTCCACTTTGGCGCATGGGCATTACAGTATATAAGGGGGAGACACTTCAACTTTAGAGTCAGTTGAGGTGTGAACACTGAAGCGTCAACATGAAAAGATCTGCACCAACGGATATGGATACTCTAGCAGATACGGTGAAAGACATGAAAGTGAAACATCCTGATACTACCATTAAGAAATTAAAAGTGGAGATAGCACCAACACCACAGTCGTGGGATGGAATGCTTTCTCTAGGCAATGGATATCAAGTATATCAAGATTATGAAACAAAGTAATGAAGGTGTGGTGAACATTCGCAAATACCTCAGAGATGAGGGGACTGGAAAAAACCGTCCAACGAAAAAGGGAATTTTGCTGACAATACCTGAATGGAAAATGCTGAAGAAGCAGGTGAAAGAAGTGGATAAAAGGCTTCGCAGACAAGACGACAAGTCATAACAAGGTAAAAACATGAATGCACTCATGCTGAACGGTGGTGTTTACCTTACTGTCAATGAGAGGAATGAAGTGATACTAGATTCTAAGACAAGTTATCATCGGTTTAAACCTGAAGTGTGGAAAGACTTTAAAAACATACCGCTTGAAGCTGGGTTTAAACGCAGACTTGAAAATAAAGTGGAAGTGACGGTGGCTGAATATGATTCTAACATACGTGTAGAAATCTGTAGAAATCTTTTACAGGATTATCCAGAGGATTATAAGGGAGTTGTGCCAGATACACCATATACAGATTTGATCATCTTTGATATCAAGAACTGGCGCGCAGTCTTACGATTCCTAGAAGTGATACAACATCCACTCTTCGCCATCTTGCGAGCATAAAAAACGTCTTTGCAGACAAGGAGACAGCTCATAGTTCATCTGACTGTTGAACGAGATGGAAGACTTTTTAACGGAATATAAACCAATTACGCATGGGTTCTCATATCTGAGAAACGAATATGATGACATTGTGCTAAGACATTTTGGACAGTATCTCGTCCTATCACTTGATGACCAATCCGTGTTGAAAGACCATCTAGAGAAGTTCAGGATACCTGGCTTTCTCCTGACAGTCTCAAATGAATTAGAAGTGCGTGTGACTGAGAACTGCTTAGACGTGTTTATACAATTTCGCCAATATGACGAGCTTACAGAAAACTATGATTACATCACCCTCAACACAGTGGAATGGAACGCGTTGTTGCAAGCATTGGATTGGAAAGAACCTAACGCTTGAATTCAAAGAAACAGAAATATGGCTTATGCGGGGCACCAAATCCATTGAGCTGACACAACCTATGCGTGTGATGGACTTAGAAGAAGGATATGAACTGAAACTGTCTGAACATGTAACTGTTAAAGTGATAAAGTTTGGTGATGTGTGTTATGTGAGCTTTCATAGCATTTACAAACATGGATGTAATGTCTATGATACCTATATCAATTTAGATTCTAATGAATGGTATTCATTGATGAATGTATTGAAAAATGAATGTGTTTGTAAATAAAAAGTTTGTAAATAGTGTAAATAGACTTTGTAGTTAAGAGTTTGTAGTTAAGAATTTTGTAAATAGTGTAAATAGTGTAAATAAAAGTTTGTAAATAGTGTAAATAGAATTTGTAGTTAAGAATTTGTAAATAGTGTAAATAGCGTTTGTAGTTAAGAGTTTGTAAATAGTGTTTGTAAACTTTGTAAATAGTGTTTGTAAACTTTGTAAATAGTGTTTGTAGTTAAGAATTTGTAAATAGAACACAATAAACAAGACAGTTGTTTGAAACTTGATTTGTTTTATTTAACAACAACAACAACTTAACTAATATAACAACAACAACAACTTAACTAATATAACAACAACAACTTAACTAATATAACAACAACAACAACAACTTAACTAATATAACAACAACAACTTAACTAATATAACAACAACAACATTAATAAAACAATGGTTTATAATGTCTATATACAAAATCCTTTACAATAAAATCACCATCCTTTCTTTTTAATATATTCACAATATCAAACATACTCTGACCTCGAGCTCTATGCAATATATAATATACACAATAAAAACCACATGACGATGATATTGGCGTTTGTAATGAGATAGAATTATACATATAGTCATTTCTTAAAAACATGTCTAAACGATCATCGAGAGGGAACAGTCCATAAGAGTCAAAATATTCCACAGGGTCTTTATCATAATACACTGCCACCCAATGTTCTCCTGGTTCATCTTGATCGTCTGTGTTGATCACATAGGCGCCGCGTTGTAAAGACGGTAACTGGTCCATGGCAAACACGCCTTGAAACAAGTCTTTGGTCATGACATCATGACTCAATATGGCATCAATCTGCTTCGTGTTCATGACTGGTAGTCGAATTGGATGCTGCGATTGGCACTGATCTCAATAATGTTGTCAAATTCAGCATAGACAATGACATTGATTGTAGGTTGCAAAGCCCTAGCAAAGTTCATTTCTAGCCGCAAATTCCCATGCTTGATCAGGGGGAAATGATCATCACCATCATAATCCGGTGTTAAGTCAAACGAAAATAAAGCATAACCTCTAGGCCAATCTTCCCGTTTTATAATGGAACTTTTCTCACCATTCAACCGATCAAACGATTTGTAAAGCGTTTCAAAAGCGTTCAGGTATTTGTTCTGTGTAATGTCAAGCTTGAGAGGTTTGGATAGAACTGGTTCACCATCCGTGTACAGTTGCATATAGTCCAGATTAAAATGATCAAAATTGTATGGATTCCTCAATACTGATCCACCAAAAGCTTCATTATGAACCAGACCAATGACAATACGATTTGGTAATTGACCCAAAAAGATGTTATCTTTCACAAAAGACTGAAATCCTGCTGGAATGGCCAAGACTTTACATTCTTTTCTAGTGATGATGATCTTGGCAGGACTTTTCATCAATGCATCTGCATGTCCTAACTGAATACCTGGACTCACCCTCACTTTGCGAATGGTTAAAAATGCCTCTTTCACTTCTACCTTATAGGTATTATTTACAGCCATCAATACATAGTCATCTTTTTGTCTATGGAAACGCAATTTCAAACTGATGCCATTCGGAAGATAACGATCCTGCTCAAACAAATCTATCCTTAAACCATTTGCGAGCATAACATCACGGCTAAGACGAGTATGCAAATAACGATGATGTAAGCCATTATTGCCTTGCTCAGCCAAGTCACCACCGTCGGCATTGACATGAAACCCGGATACATATTGTTCATGATTAGGTCTTTTCACCTCATGACTATTCATTGACCCAGCAGTATCCTTGTACATGAGACGCATAGAGCGCTCAGAATGCAGACTTTCTTCCGAATCATGGATGAGATGAGAGATAATGCTGGTATAACCATGAGTATTGTTGCTATGCGAAACCAAACGATCATTCAGAAACAATTCAATATTAGACCATAACCCATTAAACACATCATTGATGCAAGAGACATTATCATCTGCGCCACACGCTGTTCCATCAGCCTTTAGAATGCGACATACAATATGAAGTTTGCTGTTCTTTAAATCCAGATATTCTTCTGTACTCGCAGGAATGTAGAATTCTATTGGAGCGCCTTCTCTAATGCTTGTAAGTGGTTGATAGTCAACATTATAACTTTTCTCTACAGCAGTTTGCGTTGGTGGTACGTGAAACCATTCCAATGGAGAAAGACTACATTCACACGAATGATTATGAATGAGAGACATTTTTTTTTTCTTTAAAAGATATCTTTGCGATATTTTGATGTTATCCGTCTGGCTGTTTTTCGTCTTCTGGCACGTTTCGTCGGTTGCATACGCTTTTGTTCACCAAACACACGTTCTGCTACTCGACCCGTCACATCTTTCGCGACATTCTTTGCAGCCTTCTTAAGATGTGGCGCAACGATCTTAGCCCCAGCCTTAAGTAGTGGAATAGCTTTGCGAGCCAATGATCCCAGTATGGAACCAATACCATCGCCATACTGGATTCGCGCTCCTTTGAATCCTGGTAATTCCCCGCCCACTTGACGAAGAAAATGGTTGCGATATGCAGACGGATCGTGTGTATAAGCTTTCATATTGCTTTTGGTCGAAAATGAAGTTTACAGATCACCTTTCCAGTTTGAAATGGAACATTATAGCCTGTGTCGTCCTTAATATTCATTTCTATCACGTCAAATTTGGACGTGTTTACAGGAACATAATGCGGTTCGCCGTACGTTTTCATGATAATGTCACCATCATGGCCTTGTATGCCAACAGAACGTAGTAACGGCACATAATAATCACCAACAACTTGTGGTTCACAAATGCTACAATACACATACAGTGTATAAAACCCCTGTTTCACATCCGCTTTATGTTCAGCTGTACATGTTTCAGTATACCATTGCTCTGGGATAAATCCTAAAATCTCAGCTAATCCAGTGGAAAAAGACACTTCATAGCCATAATCGAGAAATAGAAACACACGTCGTCTAATTTTATCATACTTTAGTCGAATAGCTTCTGTAAGTTTCAGAGCATTAGTCGCTTCTTCATTGACTGCCTCACATAGTTCTTGTATGGTTCTATAGTACCCATAAGGAATATTGAGAGTGCTAAGAATAGGATCATCGAATAGTTCTTGTCGATACTGAATAGAATAGTCCATGCCCTGTCTCATCGTTGTCCATGTATGTGGATATTGAATTTCAGCTAAAGCCACTTCATATTTTCCATTCAGATAGATGGTTCGAGGCATACGAATTTGATAATTCGAAGCCTTGTTGTTGGGATAATAGGTCATACTCGCATTGCTAGGCAAAGTAATGTAAAAGCTTGTCGACTCCATGATGGATGGGAACTAAATGGTATAGGTGCGTTGACGTTGTCTATATACTTCACGATAGCGCGCGCCATTCGACCAAGTATGCAAATGGTCTTTTACATCATGATGATGATCTAGATGATCTATAACTTCTCCTTCACAACACGCGCTTGTACATCTTATTTTTACAGGAATAGTTGGTTTATCTTCTTGGCAACAACAACATAGCTCTTTCAGCCATGTTAAAAATTTTCCCATCCTTCAGGAAACTGTCTTTGTTGACGTTGTTTCATTTCTGTTGTAATGTCGTCACGAGTGGTCTTTTTACTAAACATTGTTTTTGGAATATTCGCATCTACAATTTCCTGGATAAATGGATGCCAACCATGTGGTTTGACTCGTTCTTTTCTTCTTGTCGCCACCAATGCTTCTTTCATCAAATCAACCATGTTGGAATTTGCTATAATATCGCCCGTTTTCAACACAAGTTCATTCTTCTCTGACCATGTTGTACCATATTTCTTCAGTTCGGCTAAAAGTTGTGTTATTTTTCCATGATAGATAGGTTGAAAATGACTTAAAAATAACTTTTCTGGCTTTTCAGGTGGTGATGATGATGATGAGGGCTTTTGCTGTCTAGACTGACTTGTTCGTAAATGACGACCAAGAAGTTGAGACATTTCTATAGCCTTTTCACGTGTTCGTTTCCCACGTAAAAGTTTATTCACTTTCGTTTTGATTTCACCATGTTTTCCCTTCTTTTCTAGCAACATTTTATATTCATATTCAGGAATGAGGACCATTTTCATCGTATGTTTCATTTTAACAGCAGTTTGGCTAACAAGGGCAATGCCAATCTAGCAATAACTCCAATGAATCCTCCTTTCTGATTAATCAACTTCTTTTTTCGTCGAAGGGATATCTTCTTATCTGCTAGAGTACGAAGCGTATGACGTTCACGTTTAAATTCCTTAAACCGTTTTGAGCTTAAGGGTAAATGTCCTTGCAATATATTCAAACAAATTTCAAACAAGCTTGTTAATTCCTCCTTTGTAGCTTGCTGTAGCAAGGATTTACGTCGTTTAGGCCCACTGCGTGCAAGCAAATGAAGAAACGGCTGGTTCGCTCGAATACGTTTAGACATCTTGACTGCGAATGGTCAAATGAGTTGGTTCTTGTTCATACACTGCTTTATCAATATAGACATAATGTGTATCTTTTGGTAAAATGCCTGTACGAATACGTAGTTGATCATTTGTCTTTGGTTTTAAATCAATGAATAAATAACCATGAGGTTTGCTAGTAGCATCTTGATAGGCTTCTATGAGAAATTGAGATCTTCTAGGATACATTTGCCGCGCCAATGTACTAATTTGTTGACTGTCTCTCGGATTTTTAAACAGAATGATATAATGTGTATTCAAACTAATATTTCGCATCTCTTTCCCATGATGGAATAAATTATGCACAATAAAAATAATGCTTAGATTTTGATGACTGCTGCCAACACTAAAGAGACGTGTCATACGCTCATCACTATGGCATTTCGTCATTAAGTCATCAATGATAAGTAAGTTTGGTTTCTTCGGGTTAAAACGCTCTTCAATGTCATCTGGAATGCCTTGGTAAAATTCCACGCCTTTCATTCCCTTGTACAAAGGCTGATCTGCTGCATAGAGCCATAAAATGCTTTTTGGAGAGGGTTGAATCAACTTTTGTTCTAGAATTTCCTTCACCAGAGACGTTTTGCCACTGCCTGTAGGTCCAGAGACTAAACATGTAAATGGATGCTTCATTGTTGAATGTCTGTTTCTTTCACCCAACTGTTAAACTTGTTTGGCCAACCTAACCACTTGACAAATAATTCTTTCACACCTCCTCCTCGTCAATTCTATAAATAGATTCAATATCTTTGGTCACTTTCTGCAGTTCTTCTTCATAGAAATGACCATCAATATCTTCGTCTAAAAAGTCTTTCACACGATATAAATGTATTCCTTGCTTCTTACAACGATGTGTGACAATGAAGACTTCTTGCGTCCATTTGATGTGATAATCCCGTTGAAACACATATTTAATGTGAGAAATGCGAACATGATCACCAATGTTAAATTTGTACTTCTTCTTCTTCTTCGGTTTCAATTTCAGTTTGTCAACATACATATACTTCCACACTTTTGATTCGTTGTCTTTACGAATCTCGGCTGGAGCATATTTATTAGGAAGAGAACCATGAGGTCTATGGTTGTAATTGTACACCAAGTCTGGGAGAATGTCTAAGTAACGGTAAGTTTGATTATGTAGAAAATACCGATACATCATTCCCTTTAGAGTACGAATGACTCTTTCAGCAAAGTTGGCTTTGGTTTCATTCTTTGTGGTATAAGCATGAATACCTTCTTTCTTCAAAAATGCTTTTACCCATCTGTTTTTAAATTCTGTTCCTTTATCAGACCTTAGAGTTCGCGGTCTTCGTCGTGTGTCATGAAAAATCTTTTGGAAAGCTTGTATGACGCTGGTATGTGATTTATTAGGTATTGGCTGTACCCAGACATATTTGGAAAACACATCAATGACAATGAGTAAAAAGCGTATGTCATCATTATAGGGAGCTATGTTTCCCATATCAGCCAAATCAATATCCCACATGTCATCAATGCCACGTGTAATGACACGTTGTCTTTTGAACCTGTATTTGACAGGTTGGAGTAAACTGAAAGCATCTTGATCCTGCAACCATTTCTTCACTTGTGACTGTGTGACTGGTTGATTATGTTTTCGTAAGATGTGATACAGTTTGTAAGGACCAGCAAATGCTCCAGGCTGTCCAGGTTTGAAGTAAATATCAGTCAAGTAGTCTTTCCACGTCGACATGGTCACACCGAATGAAAACCACCTTCTCAACAGAACAGCTTTTATTTTATAACTCAACCAACATCACTTAACTAACATGCATTTATAACTTAACTAACAAGTTTTTTACAAATCAAGTATAGATACAATGGTATGAATCACTGGAGACCATTGGTCTTCAATGAACACTAACCAATGACTGAGTTCATCCAATGTAATAGCATCTACACCATATTTCTCACAACGTTGATTTGCATTCTCTAACACTTTATCTAAATGCATGTAATATTTAGCTTCATTCCAATATGTATAAACAGATGCAGCATGACAAGTATGTTCTTGACACTCTTCATGTTGACAAGCAGGACAGACTAAATAGGCAAACTTTTTTACAGCGGATAACATTTCTTCACAATAAGCTTTTTGCACAATATATTGTCTCAGTGTCATGTCCGCCATTGTGCAGTCTTGAATCAATGCAACACAAGTTAAACATACTTCAAATTTACATGTCCACACGTCTGCACACCATGACGGTTGGCAAGCAAATGAAAAAGTCTCTAACCCTCACACAACATTTCTAACAACTTTCCCATAATATTCTGACCAGGATATTCAGATGACACATGTTTCACACCAGCTCCCCACCAATGATCATACGTTGCTTCAACTAAAGTTTTGTCTTTACATTCTTTCAACTTATTGCGAAACAATACACACTGATCCAGTTTGACTTGTAAAACATCTTGCATTTTGCTTCTCTTCACTGTATGCCATAAAGGACATGGTTTTATCCCTTTAGCAATACGTTTCGCTTCATATCCATTTCTGGATGATACAATGGCTGAAGCAATATCTGGACGGTGATGAAACACTGCTTTCTCATATTGATACAAAGCTTCACTTGAGTTGAACACATGTCCATACTTTTCAAGTCGTGTTGGAAACATATTTGAAAGAACGTCCTTATGACCGCTGAATAGTACAAGATTCTCCATGTTGACTTTGCTTCTGCTGTTTTATTCTGACATGTCGGTTTCTTCCTGTAATAAAATATCTTTTAATATATTTGCTGCCTCTTCTATCATATTCTTTCTTTGTTTACGTTGAAACCACTCACATAAAACTAAATTTGCTAGTAAGAAAAACATGGTTATGTCTTTGAGAAACAATTCACTATGTTGTCATAAACATGATTAAAAAAGGTTTTTATAACTTACCTGATAAAGCTGCTCGGTTTCCTCTTCTTCTTTACAACAATCTCTCAGATGATCAACCACGGTGAAATATACTTCCACATCAGTGCGAGCAGAATAAAGTGCAGAATCAAAGTCAAAGTCAGGATCTTCTTCTATTCCAGTTTTATGACATTCTCCAAGAAATCTTGAATGCAGTTCAATCACATCAAGACTATGATGTACAACATCCCAAAAAGCATCCAAATGATAAAGTTGATAGTCTGGAGTGCCACAGCAAGCAAGTTTAGCAATCATCAAGTCAATATAAGCATTTTTAAAACATGCGTCCATCTTGTTTCAGTGTCTTGTGGGCTTTTACTTTGCTTCACTGACTTTAAGTACTCCACACTTGCCGCAGAAGTTGCTTGGTTCACACAACTTGCAATTATACTTGTGGCAGTGGCAATGATAATCCTCCACATATCCACAAGCACCGCAATAGTCACAGGTAAGTCCAAGTTGATTTTGTACGTTCATGTTCTCCAACTGAACTTCAGCCAGCCTTTTCTTGGATAGCTTTGACAACTTCATCCGACCATCCTTTTGCAGCTTGATGATCGTTTTCTTGTCATGACATTCCTCACATGGTGATAGGGCTGAGTTGATGTTGTCCATCTCCTGAAGCAGTGTCTCCCATTCACCATCATTCATGTTGATGTGATGTGTGTATTCTTTCCCTTCAAACCGTGACGTGCGCACAAAACTCACATAGCGCATATCCAAGTATGAAATGACTTCAAGCCACTTCGTTTGCGTTAAGTACAGTTTGAAGCCAATGTCGCGTAAATTTTTCAAGCTTTGACATACAATCTTCCACAAAGATGGTGAATAAGCACACCATCTCTCTCCACGTGTGATGCGTAGAAATGGCCCATATTCTCCATGCTCCACAGTAATGGTTAAGTTAGCACTAATTTTAAAGCTGCTGCTGCTGCTGCTGCTGCTGCTGCTTGTCTTGTTCTCCATGGCTGCTACAATGTACTGATGATGCACTCCCTCCAACTGTCTGCTGAGAAATGACTTCACTCTGCTGAGTTCACTCCCTTTTATACCCAACTATCTGCTGAGTCAGCAAAGAACTTGCAAAGTTTTGAATTCACTTCAACTCGTCCATGGTTGAATCGGACAAGCTCTGATACATTATTTGGAACATCATCATCATAATGTAAAATGATTCTTGCAGCTACAACTAACATGAGCTCAACTGCCCAAATTGTATTCACGTTGATAAACGCTGAATCAATGTCGTAAGTTAACGGTAAATGTAGATCTTCACATTCACGTAGAAACGAGCGGACGAAACGATCTCTTGGAATGGTCTTTCCAACAGCTTCCCAATGCTGATGTAAATTCTTCACTTGCAGCATCCAATCCGATTCAAAAGCAGGAAGCTTTGAAAACACATAGTCAGCATAATTCACTTTGAAGACGTCATCCATGGTCTCTACACATCTGTGAAAAAGTAAGGCCGACATTGTCAAGTCTTTTCTCGTCACACAATATCCACTTGTTGACTTGTTGACAGAATGTATTACTAGTTGACTAGTTGACATGTTTCACTCATGCTTTTATACTACTTCCATGTAATCAAAATATGGTGTGTAACTTTGTTAAAAAATTGCTGACTCAGCAGAATTTTACTTGTGTATATGAATGTCTCACTTACAGTTGTCGAGTTGTACAGCTGCACTGCTACACAGCAGAGACATCTAGCGGTGAAGTTAACTGACGGTGAAGTTAAATGGTCTGCCAAATGGTATTCATCCGCGAAGAAGCACTGTAATGGCGGTAAAAATGCATACAGCCAGCTGCGCAAATAGCCTATGACTACTTTATAACAAAACTTTACATAAAACTGAATCAAATGGTGAAATTTTCATATAAATCGACCAAGTATAACGAAAGGTATTGTTTTACAAAGTTTCAATTAAGCAAATAACCAAAGTTTGTTTACAAAGTTTGTTTACAAATTTTGTTTATAAAGTTTGTTTATAAAGTTTGTTTACAAATTTTATTTATAAAGTTTGTTTACAAAGTTTGTTTACAAAGTTTGTTTACAAAGTTTGTTTACAAATTTTGTTTATAAAGTTTATTTACGAAGTTTGTTTACAAAGTTTGTTTACAAAGTTTGTTTAAAAAGTTTGTTTACAAAGTTTATTTATAAAGTTTGTTTATAAAGTTTGTTTACACAGTTTGTTTACAAAGTTTCAATTATGCAAATAACTAAAGTTTGTTTACAAAGTTCACTTTTTATTTATAAAGTTTCAATAAACACTTACCGAAATAGTTGTCACTGGATGCCATCCCTTGATCTGATGTGATCCAATTGTAGTTCTACAACTTGTACTTCCTTGCTCCACTCACCGAAATGACTGTCACTGCTGTATGCTCATCCCTTATATACCCCTCTGATGGAACTGAAGCTGACTTGACAGAATGTTGCTCGCCTAGGGGGGGGGGGGGGGGTCGAAAAAATGAAAAATGTTCAGAATCGTCTGAAACGGATAAATATGCAAAAATCACAATTTCGAGGGGGGGGGGGGGTCGGTCGACCCAAAAAATGAAAAATGTTCAGAATCGTCTGAAACGGATAAATCTGCAAAAATCACAATTTCGGGGGGGGGGGGGGGTCGAAAAAATAAAAAATGTTCAGAATCGTCTGAAACGGATAAATATGCAAAAATCACAATTTCGAGGGGGGGGGGGGGGGGGGTCGGTCGACCCAAAAAATGAAAAATGTTCAGAATCGTCTGAAACGGATAAATCTGCAAAAATCACAATTTCGAGGGGGGGGGGGGGGGGTCGTGGCTTTTTAGGCTCTGTTGCCATGGTTACACTGATTGACAGGTCGAGTTCATTGGCTTCATGTTGATTGACTCGGCCAAACCACTTTCGCTCCAGACAGCATCATCTCAGTATGACGTCAGGATGACGTCACAGATGGTCGCGCCTATCCTAACGCTTATCATGACTTCCGGTCCAGACATGATGACGTCACTTCCGGTCCAGACATGATGACGTCACTTCCGGTCCAGACATGATGACGTCACTTCCGGTCCAGACGCTATGACGTCACTTCCAGACAGTATGACGTCATCAAGTGACCCAGAACCGGCGTTTTCATACTACTCTTGGCCTTTTTACAAACTTTCATAAATTAAATTTTTTTGTAAATTGCTCTTATTCTCTCTTTGCTACAATCATTGTTGAACTTAAATAAATGAAGAATCTTCACACCAGTAGTTGTTTCTTTTTGTAGAATAATTGCCTTTCTGATGTTTGCAATTTATTATACGTCTACGTTCTATAAATGATGATCAATAAGTAGGGCTGGTAGGGTTTTATTTAATTGAAAACCAACTAGAAGAAAATTGTATAAACTGTCCAGAAGAGATGCTTTGTTTCAGTTCAAAAGTTGACCAAACAGAAAGTCTGAGCTAGGAGTTTCACCATTGATCAATGGTGAACTGATAAATAGTAAAAAGTTAAACTAAATAGCACTGATATGCAGTATAACTGCTGCTTAAATGCATAAATACATATAATATATTGCATAATGAATGCAGCGTGATTATATGATAATAAAATAAACATCCAGGTATGATTTCAGTTTAAACCAGTTTTGTCGAAAAAAATAACTTCTTCCAGGTTTTATCAGAATTCAACATATTAATAACAGGGTTATCCCGCTATCACATGGAGTCAACTGAACACCACAAGTATTTCAGAAAAACAATGCCGCAGTTTCGTATAAAGAATATATGAAAAATAGCATTTTTTAATGCTCCTACCTCACCAACATATTACATGTATATCATTTTAATAATCAATAATCTGTTACTTTCCAAAGGCTATTTTTTGCTAAGAATATTTTTTTTACGAAAAAAGCTACGGTCGAGCAATTCATTAACATATGCAAATGACATCCTTATTTGGGCATTCTTTGTCTTTCAGCCAATGAAAAGGCTGCACTGACAAACGTAAACAACGATCATCTGGTGCTGTTTGTTTTCATACGCAGAAAAGGGAACAGCGATCTGATTTTGCTCTTAAATACTTTTATTTTCTCAAGACAAAGGCAGCACGTTTTGAAACCAAGGTGAGGAATTTGTTTATTAATCAATTTTGTAATAGTATGTTATTTAATTTTGGTTATATATTCATGGATCTTGAAGATATTTTGATTCCTAGAAAGTGGTGGGGACTGAAGCTCTGTAGCAACAAAGGAGACCCGCCCATTTTTCTATGCTTTAATGATACAGACGTGATAATCTAAAATTTGTATGTTGTTTAGCATCCAGGGTATTTTTAATATTTACCGAGGGACAAACCAGGTATTAAGGCACGTTTTTGTACAGCAGGGCAGTCAATTAAACATCTGACAGATGGGTAAATCAGTGAAACATCAAGCTGTAAATTTCTGTTGCTACGCAGGTCAAATATATTTGCATATATTACTGAGAAATATACAGAATAATGTACAGTTTCAACGCAATCGTATGTACAATACAATGAATTGATTTATTAGATGTCCAAAATATTGCAACAATAAGATAAATTTTTGCATAAAATGGGCACATATGTTGCATTGAATTCTGCAAAAGTAGACTACAGTTCAGAAAAATTCAAGGTCATACTCGGCTTTGAAAAACCAACCTACTTCACTCGTGATGGCCATTCATGTAATGGGAAATCAGCCGTTTATCACGCGGTGTTCTGCGTTCGTTCAAAATACATTTTGTTGTGTAGAGATTGGGATCATACGGGTAAAACGTGTGAAACCAGTATACCATATCTTCGACCAATGTCCATCCAAAATAAATACACAATTGTAAAGTTATGATAAGAGGTATTGCACGACATCGGTCATCGTGCCTTTTTTGCGGGGGGTGGGGGAGGGGTGGTATTGTTAGTGTAATGCAGTAACAGATCTTGGAACGTATGACTGGCTGTATGTTTCACCTATGCATGTAATAATTACTTTAGTTTTCTTGGATAAATAAACAGCGCTCCGGTTTGAAAAAAGAATAGTGTTTTTTTTTCGGAAAGGGCCATGCGGCCCTCCATCTAAGACGCGGTCTTTGTCTTTTCCTTCCTCACCAGGCAGAGGTCGAAAAAAAAAACTGACGCTGGCTCTGAGCAGGCGGTGTTCAGTTTTTGGCTCTAGGGATATTTATGTCGGGAACTGAAAATGATCGGGGCCCGCGTAAAACAAAAAGAATTGGTCACTGAGCTAAAGTAGTTGATTGTCTGTTTGTTGATTTAGTCGTTTGGTAGAGCTGTCCAGTTAATAAGACCGTCCAGTCATTCCAGATCAAGAATCAGCTTTTCTACCATTCACCAATAAATCACCATGCGTTAATTGGGGTAGATTTTTAACTGTGCTCAAACTATGTGCGGTTCAGGATCAGCAAATGTGTCTTGCTGCAAAAACGGTTAAATATTCAACTTGCCATATGTTTAACCTCAGGTTCTATAATATCAAAAATCAAGCCTGTTTTTGGGCTCGTGTCACAATTATGAGGCTACTTTTAGGGGTAAGAGTAACGTTATATTTCAAGTTGTTTTATACCAGCTGATTTAAGCAACGAACTTGATACGGTTACACAACAGTTTTGAAACAGCACTGTAATTGGGTTATTTGCCATGGCGGATCCCCCCCCCCCCCCCCCCGCCTTGACCAAACCTGTAATCACCTCTGACTGAAACAGAACAACTTCGCTGTGTGCTAACTACTCCATTCTATCTGGCAACGAGCCCAGTTATGACGTGTCAATACACGATTGAGTGAATACAGGTTGGTAACATACATATAAACTGCATGAGGTCATTGCAAGTTTATGTTCTCTTTGACCTTATGCACCCAATGGGCCACCAATTGTTCCGAAAACATTTTGTCATGTAATCCCTTACTGGCTTCCAGGTCATACATTTTTTGTTTTATCGGAAAATTCCAAAATCCGTTCACTTATGAATGATCGAAAGTAGGAGTTGTGTCTTATTTTAAGACATTTTGCCCAATCAAAGAAAGAAAGAAACGGAACACTGCATAGGTTAAAAAGTGACTGTCCTTTAAAGGAATATTCTCTGCTTATTTCACAAATGAGGCTGATTGGTCGTACTGCAACGAGGTCGCGACAACAAAGGCCCCCGGTTACCACAGCATATGTGGCTTACATCAGCCTAACCTGCTCTTTGCTTACATTATTTTTTTTTCCAAATTAGGCAACACTTCGATCGCTATACATTTAGTAGAATGCACTCTATTTATTATTAAGCAGTGAAAGTTCTAAGTCATCTGATGGGTGTATAGATATTGCGTTCCAGAAACAGTTGTAGTTCAGTGTTATACGGACCGTGTCGGACCCTATGTGAATGATATTGCACAACGATTGCAGTAAGAAGTGAGGGTGTTTTTTTAACAGACAGCCTGGACTGATTTAAGTAACACATCCAGTTGCTTTGCAGTGTTGGATAATTAAGCTGTAAGTAAAAATCGGCATCGTGTTTAAGGTTTTTGTTCTGATACAGGTTGTATGTGTATCAGAAAAGGTATGTATTAACTGCATTTTAGAAAAGCATATTGTTAAGACCGATGTGGAAAAGTCCGAGAAGGGAGGAAGGGGGAGGGGGGTGGGGCGCATTCACGTACCAGTTGGTTACGATGCATGTCCATGACTTCTTAAAACGACCACTAAACTGGGGTCACTAAGCTGTAAATAATACCCCCTTTTATAACCGAACGCAGAGTGAAATTCCTGAATAACCCTCCTTTGTAGGAAACACAGAGTACTAAATGAAAATTAGCCCCTTTTGTAACGGAATTGGCATTCGGCACGGACCACAACTGGTCTCTGAATTACCCCTCCCTTTCTCCACGTTTTATTTATTTATTTTTTTTTTTGTTTTTTTTTTCGGACACGCATGGTAACACAGTTGATAAAAAGTGGTTGTCCCCCTCTTCCCCCCCCCCCCCCCGTGGGGAGAAGTATACATCATGCACAACGTTATGCAATCACTGAAGCTCAGGCTCTTCTATAGTCGAGCTGATGTCTCATATTATGTAAAGGCCTTTTCATTGATTAATGCTACAGCCTTTTTTGCTACAGGGTTGTTTAGTGCGCACAGCCTTTTTTCAGAAGTTAAGACCCTAGAGAGGGGAGGGGGTAGAGAGTGGGGGGGGGGGGGTGGCGGCTAACGGACTATATGTTTAACTGCGCGTAGCACATCGGCACGTGTGTGTGGGAAAAGAGGGGGAGGGGGGGTGGTGGTTAGCGGCAGTTTGGTTTTCATCAAAGTCTGCATATGAACTTTGATGCTATGTTGATAAAATAAAGCGGAAATAGGACTGGGACTGAACCAAGCGTGGTCCTACTTCCCAGATGGTCCTATTTTTTTAGTGGTTCTCCACGATATGGAAGACAGCTAGAACGGGACTGTTGAAAAGTAGTTCCATTCATGAAGTGGTGCCAGTTCCGTTGTGATCGTATCACGGGGCTCCCCTGTATATCCGGGGCGTGGTGGATTCGCTATTGTCGCAATCGGTATATGTTTGAAATCAGACCAAGAATATTCTTCTTCGACTCAGCACGGCATGTACTTTTTGTTTTCAGATAAGTTAAACAAGCGAAAATGTTCAGCGGAATAACAAATCTCCTCTTCGGCAGTAGCAGCACTACGGAAAGTGCCGAAGTACACGTTCGGGAAGATTCGCCATGCGGACTAAAAACACAGCTCACAGAGGACGAATGGGAACTTGTTGACGAGCGTAGCAGTAAGAGTCGTGTTTATTGGCTATATATTGACTATAATAACTTCTAAACCTATGGGCAGTGGGTTCTGAACTTTCTCTGTATTAGTCGTGCGAATGTATCTGTGTAAACTTAATCTTTAAAGGGAATATTTGTCGATTCTTTCTGCATAAATCAATTCAAAATTAAATATATTACTTTTTGTGCAGATTTATTACTATTCCGTTTTGTGTTTTGAGAAAGTATCACAATATAATAATAATAATAATGAAATAAATGAATATAAATGCGGTCCTGTGAATGCTTTTTTGCATGACATGCTGAAGTTTTTGTTGCTGCTTTATTGTCATGCTTTCTTTGTTTTCATTTCTGTACAATAGACGATCTTGCATCCCGTCACCACGCTGCGAACTTTGGTCACTATTGTCATGTATATTTTTTTGTTTTCAATTGTTTCTTTCAAACAGGCCTGTTTGTGAAGTTGGCATGCACACTTCCAGCTCGCTTTTATGTGACAACTTTCCTCATGGTGTCCGATATAACTTTAAAGGCAGACGGGAAAATCACCGCAACCCCTGCCACCCGCCACCCCCCAACCCCTCGCTTCCAACACCCCAAACAAAACGGTCAAAATTGTTGGGAAAAAATTGTACAAAAAAACCGGCGACGTATTTAGATGTTCCAAAAGATAATTGAATATAGAAATGAAGACATCGCAGTTGGTTAAATCACCGTTTTGTAGTGATTTGGCAGCCTTTCGCAATTAAGTAAACAGCATTTTTCGTCATTAATTAGACGGTGGCCGGTTTACATTCCTCCCCCCCCCCCGCCCCACCTTCAAACCCTCTGGCTGCCCCTGAAGCCAACTAAACCATTCAAGGAAGACTATTATCGCCTTGCTTTCTTATGTTAGAATTAGATATGTGCATGCTTGTTTGTGTGTCGTAACAGGGTTAAGATTTAGCAGGGGGGGGGGGGGTAAGGGGACGGGAGGGGCAAGCCCCTGGCAGATAGCAAAATCTCAGCTCTGTTTTCTGCTACCACTAATAAATTTTTCTTATAATTTCTTTAAAATTGTAGGAAATACCATTCTAAAATTCTAAAATGTTGAGTTTTGTACGTTACAGATCAAACGTATACTGTAAATACTAGCACAAATATGATTATCCTTAATTATTAATATTATTTTTTTTTCATTCTTTTAATGATATGTGAGCTACTCAGTGATATATATATATATATATATATATATATATATATATATATATATATATATATATATATATATATATATATATAAAACATGCACTTATGAAGTCAATTTCTTGGGTGATGAGTCGTTTTCATTATGCATAAAACATCTGCAGGCAATTCGGTGTTTGGGCTCCGTCAGACAATAGCTTCAACTTCTTATGTCACATTTCGTGTTATTTCTCTCCTCCGCTAGCTCTTCGTTGTCATCTGCAATCTGATTGGTCCGTTCTTCTATGGATCTTTCACGTACTTTCTTTGATTGATTTTATTACGTTTATTTTGCTTATATTATTTCGCCAATGACGCTCACGAGTTTTATACCCGAATTACCACAAACAAGTTTCATAAATCATCCTTTCTTTAATGAATTTATCGCCTTTCTTCATCGCTTGTTATTAGCCTGCTGTTATATTATTTCGCTTATCATGTAAATCTATGCACTTCCAACGACATCGATTATCCCGACCCCGTATTTGTGGTCCCACTTAAACGTTATGTTGTTTAAACGGATATCGGATGTAACGACATAATGTCTCGGTCCCAGCCATGTCGAGGTCACGCTGTATTTCTGATGTATGACGTAAGAAGCCTTTGGAATATATTCGATTAACTTCTTGAACTGAGCAAAATGTGTAGTATCGAATCATATATGATTAACCAAAAACAGCAATTGGCTTCCAATATATTTATTTTGGTGATTTCTCCCCGGCACTTTCGATGTTTGTTTGTTTGTTTTTTTTTTTGTTTTTTGTTTTTTTTTTTTTTTTACCTTTTCCAACTGTAATCCGCTTTCCTATGTTTAATCATCGTTGCATTTTTTGCCAGTTAGTTGCGCCGTGAAGTCCAAAGTAAAAGAATCACATCATCTTATATAAATTGTTCAGTAATCTCCAATATAGTATACATTAGTTTTATTTTGTCAGCCCAATTTCAAGGTCACAGGGGTCGCCATCTTAGATTAGGATGGGGAGGAGGGGGGGGGGGATTCAGCCAATATGCTCCAACCAGTTTCCAGTGACCAGCGCTTTACTTTTATATGGGCGCGCAGATTTTTTTGGCGTAGATATTCATTGTTTGGCTCAGTATTGTTTTAGTGCAGTGAATTGCTTTCATTGAAAAGCGGGCTTTATAACTTGGGGCCTCCTTACTTGTGGTGCTGACCGCTGATGCCAGCATTGAATGCTAGCCATCCCATTAAACAGAGCATTGAATACTAGCCACCCCGCAGATCACAGTATTGAATACTAGCCATCCCACAGATCACAGTATTGAATGCTAGCCACCCCGCTGATCACAGTATTGAATGCTAGCCACCCCGCTGATTATAGTGATGAAGCCATCCCCATTTGATTGCTGCGTTGAGCGCTATATAACTAGCAATCGCCATTGATTACAGCGTTGAATGCTAGCCACCCCGCTGATTGTATTGCTGAAAGCTAACCACTCTGTTGATTGACATTTTTTTATTATGATGTTCTGAAAGTGGTAATTCAGTTGAATTATATGGAATATCTCTCCCCCCCACCTCTTGTAACTCAATTCATTCTGCCCACATGGCATTCTAATACTTCCTGAATTCCTTCTATCCTAACATATAAAACAGTTACGTGATTTAATTTCTTTCTGAAAAAGGTTTTTTTCCCCGTAACTTGACTCACTTGACATACAACTAAAAAAAAATAACGCATCAACGACAAACAACCCGTATTCAGTTTCCTGACTAACTGTTAGTGCAGATTCTAAGCGCTGGCACATTTAGCTGTTTCATTTACAACTTTTCACAAAGTTCCATTATTGTTATTATAATTTTTTTACTGCAAAAGCTCAAAATATTTGATTCAAAATAAGTTTTGAAATATCCTGAAAAACATGGTATTTATGGTAACTTTAATTTAAAATAGAAACTTTTTTTTTTGACGAAGAAATTTAGGAATGCGCTGTTTTAGGGGGGTTTGGACAACTCGGCACCTTGCCATCTCGGCACCAAACAAACTCGGCACCATTTGGACAACTCGGCACCATTTTTTTTGGACAGCTCGGCACCACACTTTGGACAACTCGGCACCAATTTCTTTAAGTCGGCACCAAGAATTTAAAAGTTGGTTGACTATTTTATTTTAATTCTTTCTTGTTTTATTGTAGAAACGAAGTAATTAAACGTCTCACTACAAAGAAATGCCAAATTTATTGAAAGCAGTGTGAATCTCACAAACATCAAATATCACAATATCCAAATAGGGGTCAGGACATCTCGCCATAAATCCAACTCGCCATATGGCGACTTGGAAACCAACTCGCTATACTTTTATACCAACTCGCCATACTTTTTTTTTTTGCTTACATTGTACACACCATTTTCGTGAGAATGTCCTCTCTTGCTTAACTTCTCATTATGAAACTAAGGGTAATTTTATGCATGTTCATGGGTTTTTTTTTTTTTTCGTTTTTTTTGCTTCAATTTTACACACCATTCTAAGTTTTGCCCATTTTAAGTTTAGTGACATTGGATCGCAATTCCTTTAAATTGAAATACATGAAAGTAATTAAGTAAAACCGGGAGAGAAGCAATTAGTGGGAAATACAGTGGATTATAAGTGGGAGATATTGTGATTGTTCTTGAAATGAAATTGCAATCCCACTATGACGGGGAGAGAGTGCAATTATTTTTTAAATGAAATTGCAATGGAGTGTTAGTGGGAGATATTGCAATTATATTTGGAATGAAATTGCAATTGAGTGTTAATGGGAGAGATTTCAATTATTTTTTAAGTTAAATTGCAATGGAGTATTTATGGAAAATATTGCAATTATTCATAGTTAGCCAATGAGACCAGCAAAATGAAGAGAGAGCTCTGTCACTGGGTAACCCGACAGACCAATCACACTACGACACTGCAATTTTCCTGTATGAAAGGAGTAAATTTTTGGTCTTGAAATCAGTTCAACAAATCTGGATAAATAAATTTGTTTTTCCTTCTATTTCTTACTTTTTCAACACCCCTATTTCGGTAGTAAACAATTTCCTTATACCCGCACGCTCTGTTTAGTTCTTTGTATTTTACACACCATTTTTCGGTTGTAACCAATATGTATAGAAGGCCGAAAAGGTATTTGGAAAGTATGGCGAACTGGCAAGACCTATGGCGAGTTGGTAAGCATGTGAAAAATTATGGAGACTTGGTTTATGGCGAGTTGGTAAATTGTCCTCAACGTGCTTTATGTACCCGGTGTTTAGGATGGAAAACCAAGTATAAAATGGACTGTGAAATGTGGTGTGTAAAACGACCCGTTCTCATTACAAATTAAAGTTAACTAAACTGTGAATGCCATGAACGGCGAGTAATTTTTGTATGTCTATCATAAATCGTTCAAATTGTGAAGATTCTTGAGAGAGTGAACTTTTGGTAATATATATATTTGGATATTGTGATATTTAATGTTTGTGAAATTCACACTGCTTTCAATAAAGGAGGCATTTCGTTGTAGTGCGACGTCTAATTACTTCGTTTCTACAATAAAACAAGAGTAAATTAAAATAAAATAGTCAACCGAACTTTTAAATTCTTGGTGCCGACTTAAAAAAATTGGTGCCGAGTTGTCCAAAGTGTGGTGCCGAGCTGTCCAAAAAAAATGGTGCCGAGTTGTCCAAATGGTGCCGAGTTTGTTGGTGCCGAGATGGCAAGGTGCCGAGTTGTCCAAAGACCGTTTTAGGTATTGCCAATTGCCTCTGTCAGTGAATAATTATGCAACGGCTGTAAGGAGTAAACATCTTTTTCTTTGAATTTCGAACTTGTGTAAACAGTTATCCCGCTTTAGAGAATATCTTTAATTTTTTGTTAATTTTATAGAATTTTACCGGTTCCGTATTCATAAAATAGTGCTGGTTGAACACAATAACCAAGGAAATAGTAACAGAACTAAATTTAGGAGCGATCTGTGAATACTGAACCAGGTCTTGAATATATTCACAATAATGCTGTTATCGTAGAGTGTGAAATTCAGTTTTGCTAGTAGTATCTTTTGGGAGGGGGTGAGGGGGGGGGGGGGGGGTCAGGAACTCGCAATGACGTCATAACTTTGCTGCCAAGTAAAACAAAAATTGTCTCCATATTAGAGCTGAATGGCTTTAATACTGGGTGCAGATAGGATTTGATTTGGGCTTGTATATATCAAATACAGCAGCCACCGGTCATAAAACTTAAAATATTTTGTTTCAGTCCATCAAGGTGCAGGGTATATGACGTATGTCAAAACTCCCCATAGCAATTCTCTTCTTTAAACTTTGTCTTGTTCGAATACGATTTGTTGTTGTCTGGTAGCTAAGTGTAATTAAGGTCAACTGGTGCATATTTGGTAGTTAGGTGTAAGTAACACGTAACCTCTTTTCTGGTCGTTGTGGCTGTGACGTAAGACTAGTTTTTGTCTGATGGCAAAGTGCAACTACTAGCCATTGCCAGGTAGCTAGGTGTGACTAGGGCTAGCTGCTGTCTGATAGCTAGGGGTAACAAGGACTAGCTGTTTTCTGGTAGCTAGGGTTAACAAGGACTAGCTGTTTTCTGGTAGCTAGGGGTAACAAGGACTAGCTGTTTTCTGGTAGCTAGGGGTAACAAGGACTAGCTGTTTTCTGGTAGCTGGGGGTAAAAAGGACTAGCTGTTTTCTGATAGCGATAGGGGTAACAAGGACTGGCTGTTTTCTGGTAGCGGTAGGGTTAACAAGGGCTAGCTGTTTTCTGGTAGCTAGGGGTAACAAGGACTAGCTGTTATCTGGTAGCTGGGGGGTAACAAGGACTAGCGGTTTTCTGGTAGCGAGGGGGGTAACAAGGACTAGCTGTTATCTGGTAGCTGGGGGGTAAAAAGGACTAGCTGTTTTCTGATAGCGATAGGGGTAACAAGGACTGGCTGTTTTCTGGTAGCGGTAGGGTTAGCAAGGGCTAGCTGTTTTCTGGTAGCTAGGGGTAACAAGGACTAGCTGTTATCTGGTAGCTGGGGGGTAACAAGGACTAGCTGTTTTCTGGTAGCTAGGGGTAACAAGGACTAGCTGTTATCTGGTAGCGGTAGGGGTAACAAGGACTAGCTGTTTTCTGGTAGCTAGGGGTAACAAGGACTAGCTGTTTTCTGGTAGCTAGGGGTAACAAGGACTAGCTGTTATCTGGTAGCTGGGGGTAACAAGGACTAGCTGTTTTCTGGTAGCTAGGGGTAACAAGGACTAGCTGTTGTCTGTTAGCTAGGGGTAACAAGGGCTAACTGTTATCTGGCAGCTATGGGTAACACGGACTAGCTATTATCCGGTAGCTAGGGGTAATAAGGACTGGCTGTTGCTTGGTAGCTAGGTATGACTCGGGCTAGCTGTTGTCTAGTAGCTAAGTGTAATTAAGATTAGCTGTTGTTTTTTGGTAGCTAGGTGTAACTAAGACTAGTTCTTTTCTGTTAGCTAGCTTTAACTAGGGTTAGTTGTTATCTGGTAGCTAGTTGTAACGAAAATTAGCTGCTGTCCGATAGCTAAGTATAACTGGGGCTAGCTGTTTTCTGGTAGCTGGGGGTAACTAAAACTAACTGTTGTCTGGTAGCTAGGTGTAAAGAAGGGATGTCAGACAACTCACCCAAAAACCAACTCATCCAAAAACCAACTCACCCAAAACATGACCAACTCACCCAAAACCTTTGGACGACTCACCCAAAAGTTTTGGACGACTCACCCAAAGCCCTTGGACGACTCACCCAATTTTACAAGACGGTGTGAAATGTTTATAAGAGGCTTTTAAAAATATTTTATTGATGTTTACAATTCAGCCTGCATCTTTATTCTTTTCCCCCAGTTAAATTTGTATTTGAAGTTAGTAACAACATCAAAATGACTAAAATTTAAGTAAAACTTTTATTTAAGTGAAACATTCGTTCATTAAAGTGTGTAACTACATAGCAATACAGATCTCAAATGCATTTAATACGACCAAAGTTAGTTTATTCAGTCATAATGTCATTCGGTGCACGACTCCGGAAAAATCTCATTAATATTCCAGCAAATAAGAGGCCCTCTGGCTGAACGACCCCGGGAATCACTAATAAGTTGTTCACCTCAGGAGTTAAGCGACTCCGAGCTGAACAGTGGTGACAGGCCATTGTTTAGTTAATTGCACTTTATAATTACTTTTCAGCTTCTATGTGTCGCACTATTAGGATTAACACGAGCGACTTGCATTTAGCAAAAATTGCAATTAAATATATGTTCACCGAAAATTATGCAAGTTTAATTATCGAAAGAAAAACGCCGACTTATTTGCGGTTAAATAATAAAATATTTTTTTTGGGTGAGTCGTCCAAGACTTTGGGTGAGTTGTCCAAAATTTTGGGTGAGTCGTCCAAAATTATTGGGTGAGTTGTCCAAAATTTTGGGTGAGTCGTCCAACATTTTGGGTGAGTTGTCCAAGGATTTTTTGGGTGAGTTGGTTTTTGGGTGAGTTGTCTTGCTCCCGATTAGCTATTGGCTGGTAGCTAGGTCTAACTAATTAGTTGTTGTCTGGTGACAGAGTGTAACTACTATCTGTTGTCTGGTAACCAAGTGTAACTAAGGTTAACCATGACTACCGTCATTTCAGGTCGACCTTGTACACCATGTTGTTCTGGGCGCTCCTCCCCCGTCGTGACGTCCTGGAGGTCAAATGTCCAGACAAGGTCGCGTGGACACTCACTGAGTAGCTCACAGTGTGACAGTGAGCCGCGGGTACTGGGTAATTACCTGGAGCACGGCTCCGACACCGAGACTGTACTCAGTGACGTATCGTCTGTGCCGGAAATGTTAGCCCACCCTAGTATGTGTGAAAGCTGGTTAATGACTCCGCCTCCTTGTTTCACTGCAGGGGGCAATTCACCGGCAAGGCTGCAGAGCAACCCAATGGAGAATCTGCTGATTGAGCACCCGAGTATGTCCGTGTACGGGACGCGCGGTCGGCCGTCCAGTACGGGACACGAGAGTGATCCCGAGTCTTCCAGCGACACCGATATGCCCGTGGTGGAGGAGGAGGAGGACGAGGGCGAGCTTACGGCTGCTAGGAGTGGCCGAAAATCTGTGATGTCACATAGCTCAGGGCGATCACGGGTGATCACAGCCAAGCAGCAACTCGTCGCCCAACAGAGGGCGCAGAAAGCTATGCAAGCATTAAAGAAGCATAAAGACAGTAAAAAATTAGCTAAGTCACAAATACAACGCAGCAATCAAGTGGTGCATGCTCAATGCGGGAGGCCACTACGTCGTAAGTATCATATGCAATTAAGAAACAGCGGTGCTGTGAATGACAGGAAAAGTCAATAAGAAAACAAATATATTCCTGCATTATCGCTACCCCCTTTAGACAATGTTGATGAAATTTACGACTGTCCATGGATTTTCGATTTGTTGGTTTTGGCGATTTTAGGACAAGGCTGTTACTGAACTGTTTTAGTATAAACAGATCTAGTTGTTTACAGTTTATTTATATATTTATCGTGTGTAATTTTAAGGGAACCGTAGATCAGCTAAAATATACTCCTTGTTATAAAGTTAGTGAATACAAACCCCTATGGGAAATGTAGTAATACTCATAGTGATTGCTTTACCGTGCAGATCGGTATATAATCATTTTTCCGAGTAGTACATTACATGGAGGAGCTTTCGTGAGAAGTCTATTTTTAGACACCAGCCAACAAAATGCTGAAACATGTCTTTTTAATGTGAGAATATTTCGTTTATGTTTCTGTGTGTGAGTGTGTTTTTAAACTGTTGTACAAGTTGATTGATTAACTGGTTTTCTTCCCCACGAAAATTTTTAATCGACTAATTATTTTGCTCTTTGTAGTAACTTTATCAACGACAAAGACCAATTATTGTTTCTTTCTGATCCTAATCGTGCACTTTTGAGGTCTTATTTACTGTTTCATGACATTGCGAAACCGGGTAATTGCATACGGCCACTTTCCCATAAAATATCATGCTATTATGTGATTATCCGATATAGTTTACATAAAAAAAGTACGGAATGAATTTTACTGAAGTATGCAATAAACCGGTTAATGCGATTAATCGGTTTCCTTGGTATTCACTGTTTTTCTTAACTGTATATTTATTATTGAGTGGATTTGAAAGAGATCGAGAGAGGAAGCATTCGTAAGGCTAGGTCACGTGTTCAGCTTACGTCATAATCAAAGGGGTACACATAAAAGGAGCCACTAGCTTTGTTTTGATGCGGAACACGTCCCGATTCTCATCGGAATGTCTCACTGGGAGTTTTAACAAAAAAAAAAATATATAATTTAGAAAAAAAGTGAACTGTATACAGAACAAACGTATAACTCTCGATTCATAATATTTAAAACTCTCAGTTATTCCAAATTACCGAATATTCAAGAACGACAGTATAATTTTTACATCATCTTGTTATAGTTTTTTTAAAACAGACAATGATAAAGTTTGTGACTCACTTTTGTGTGTGCGCTTTTGATGGTGACACAAGTTGAACACGTGACCTGGTCTTTGACGTCATACACTTAAGCCCGAGGCTGTTGTGCTGTTAGCCTTCAGTTGTAGTTAGAGAAAGCTTCAGAAAAGTAACAGTGAGATATCAATGTATGCGTGTAACAATTTAATGTGTGTTTTTGTTTGACTGTCAGAGTTGAAGTTGACATCTCAGGGTTTATTTCTATTATTGTGATTGCCAATAAACACAATTACGTGTAATATGCTTTTGATTAATAATTATCGATGGTTAAAATTAAAATTGAAATCAGGCATTTTTCTATTAATTTAATGCTGTTTTAGTATTGTACATATTTACAACCGTAAATTCTTCCGCCAGTCATGCCAATAAAGGGGACCTTTGTGGAAATAAGTAATTTTTGGTGACATTCGCTGCATATAGAAATGGGAATCCAGTAACAGATATGGAGCCAAAGAATACCGCTGAGCTCAGTTTTTACCTAATGTGCATGTAGCAGTTCCTCGAACTGTATGTTTTTTAAGTAATGGGAACAAGACTCACGTGTGTATTTTAATAAGAGCAGCAGGTGCCCGTTCTGTACTTCCGGTATTGCTGATCACGTGGTTTCTGATATACATTTTGATTGGCGAGAACTGTAAATGAGTAGAAAATAGTTTACCATCCATTATTTGGCACAAGAGACAAAAAAATTCGTATATATTAAACTTTGACAGAGATATGCCCCCTATTCTAAATTTAGGGGCTATTTTAGGGATGTATATCTTTAATTTTGCAGCCAAAGAAGTTTCAGGATTTGTCCATAATGTAATACCTCAAGGCATAATCGACGTGTCCACCGTGTAGCAAAATTTAGAAAAAAATGTCAGGGTTTGAATAAAACTAACTTAGAACACAGTTTGATATGGTTCAAGATGTATTTTGTTTTGAGTGGAAGAAAAATTTGGTTTGATGTGGTTCTAATATGTGACATATAATGCGTATCAATCGGGAGGAACTTATAATGTAACTCAGAAACTTCCATGAATTGCAATTAAAAAGTTTTAAAGTTGATAATTGAAATGAAAGACTAGCTGTTTAATTACAAAACAAAAACAAACCGAACAAACAAACTTGTATATATGTTAAAAGAAGTACATAAGGCTTTGACAGCAATGTTTACACCTGAGCTGTATGTGATAATAATTGATGCTTGTAAGAAATGAAGTGATAATTGCAATTAAGTAATAAAGCGAAGCAGAAAGTTTGCGGGTGTGAATACCCGACATTGCAGGTCGGACTAGTTGTAAATACACCTAGCTGTGTTCATTTGCACTCACAATGTAGAATAAAGCGAAAAAGAACTACAACTAAAAAAAAATGAACTGCAACTGTATAATGCATATAAGGCTTGCAGTGTCAGACTCACATAAAAAAATACCAAAAAATGCTTCAAGGGTTAAAAGAAAAAGACAAATATATGTAATAACATCAAGAAACGCAATATGTAACCTGTACACGTTTAATTTTTGATCAGAGATCGAGGTCTGTTGTTGTTTTTTTTCTTTTTAAGAAGGAGAAATACAACCTATGTGACCTGTATTTGTGGGGTAAGTGTTTATATCTGTGTGTTTATGGTGTCATTTTTTGTATTATCTTGTAAAGACCGTTAGTGGCGTTTCTGTACCATAAACTGGTCTGTATCTCAAGCGACGCACAATGCAGTATTTTTTTGTAAAAAAATCATAATCTATAATATTAACGCATGATTAAGTACAGCGAATAAGTTTTGAAAACTTATAATTAGTACCGTAGATTGATTTATCGTAGATTGATTTACCCACAATGCATCAGCCAAGGCTCTGTATATTTCCCTTTTCGAATGCTATAAATTAACAGTGAAAAAAAGCCGCAAAGATTTGGTGTGAAAAGCGACGGGGAATTCGTGCATATGTGTGTATAGGATTGAATCTGTGTTGTGATTTTCAAAACTTTCAAAACTTGCATTGAGTGAGAAAAAAAAAAATTTTTTTTTCACAGTAAAACTGATGGTTATCTGCAAAGATTTGATGTGAAACTATTGGCTATCCGCAAGTAGTTGTTGTTGTTGTTGATCTGTAGCATTTAGAACTGTCGATGTTCCAGTGTTGTAGAAGTCGCCTTTCGTTTGGTTGATTTTACACGGTGTACATTTGAAAATGTATTTGTGAAAGTTTTTCTCTACCCCCCGCCCCCCTCCCCTCCGCCCCCCCCCCCCCCACCTCTCGAGTTCTTCGAAAATATGTCTTGTTTTCTAGTAACTCTTGTTGTATGTTTCAGAGAAGTTTATTTGACTATAGTTTTTTAAAAAAATCTTTTTTTTTTTTTTTTAAAGATGGCTTGGGTTGTTTTTTGGGACTAGTTGACCTTGTTATCAGATTACACCTGATTTTGGTTCTGTTAAAAAACGGTACTATTTTTTTTTTTTGGCTATATCATGTTTTTTTAAGGGTAAAATTATGATTGGAATTGATGTCAAAAGGAAGAGTTATGAAATATGTGTTAATTTGTACCACTGCTGACAAGATGCTTTAAAAAGCATTTAGCGCGACATGACGTCACAAACACCATGACGTCACACAATTACTAATTACTTGGCGTCAAGCAGAAATTTATTTCTGAAGGAAAAATATTTAAAAAAGAAAAAACCCGAATCTTTACTCATCAGAAAATTGCTATTTTTCTAACGTGAAAATACAGTTTTCTGTTGTCGAATATTCCTTTGAAAATAAGCCTTCAATCTCCCCCCCCCCCCCCCACACACACCCTCCTGCGATCACAGAAAACCGCGCTGTTTGTTATTTAAATCGAGAACACTGCTTTTTCGTAAACGCCCGCTGAAGCTCGTGGTTATTATTATATGGCTGTGTGTGTGGTTATTTATTAGGACAATAATATAACTATGTTCGTTACGGTGTGTGGGCATGAGAATGAATGTGACTTAGTTAAAGCCTATTATTATTGTTTTTGCTCCAAAAATAATAAAACAGACTTTGCAAAAAAGGAAAAAAAAATTGTTGTCTTGGTGTTTCTGTCTGGCATTCATGCAGATTAAATGCATTTAAAGCTTCCCTGGGGGGAGGGGGGGGGGAACTAGGGGCGGTCAGACTTGAGCCAAACAGCAAAACTCTACAACTTGGTAGACATTGTAAAAGAAATAGGCCCATCCTTATAACGACATCGGTTATAACGACATCGGTTATAACGACATCAGTTTTAACGGCATGGAAATGGTTTCGACATAACTTTATGCTCCCAGCTCAACTTTTCACTGCTGATATGTAGGTTATAACGACATCGAATATAGCGACATCTTATATAGCGACAACGGATATAGCCACATCACATATAACGAAATCGGATATAGCGACAACGGATATAGCCACATCACATATAACGAAATCGGATATAGCGATATCGGATATGGCGACATGTCGGATATAACGACATAATCAGTCCCAGCCCTGTCGTTTGTCGCGACCCCGTCATCACGACGCCTGTATGGACATATCAAGAATAAACATTGCTCTTTTCTTCAGACCTTTACATTCTGAACACCTGGATCTCTCCATACACCGAAAATGTCCAGAATAAACGTGTTAGACTGGTACCTCAGCTGCCAACCAATTCACGATGTTATGGCCACAACAAAACAACACGGGTTCCCAATTTGCCAATACAAACAAACAACTATTGATATCCTACACGCTTGATAGAATAATAACAAGTCATACCTACGTCGATGGCCATTTTTAATAAATGACCTTACAGGCTTATGACGGCAGAGCCCACGGTTGTTCATTCAAAACAGAGGTAGCGAGGCTAACAACAACACCGACAGACCTCTGTGAACGGTCACTCACCCAACAACCCAGCGAGTGTCCTGCGTGATCCGTTCAATATTTTTTTATTAACATGGCAACACAAACAAAAGGGAGTTAACGGCTTTTTTTTTTAAGCGCAAGGACCAATATATATAGTCGAAATTGGTTTATGGCATTGATCACTTTTCAAAGGAAGTGGTACCTTTCAACCGACTTATATGTGCAATTATTTGGTATATATTCATTATTTTTCGAAAGAACGGTAAAGGATTCTCGAAAAAGGGGTGTGGTTTAAGGGACCCCGAGTATCCTTGTAGCCAGAGCAGCAACGAAATCTAGTCGAAACCCGTTAATTTCAAGCTTATTTTTCGAAGGTCCCGCGTTTATCCGGTTTTTGCGATTTTCCGTACATTCTAAACGCGAAAGAACGACAAAGGATTTTGAACGAGTTATTATCCGGTATGTGGGATCATCCGGTATACGCGATTGTCCGGTATGTGGGATCATCCGGTATGTGCGATTATCCGGTATGTGGGAACATCCGGTATGTGGGATCATCCGGTATATGCGATCATCCGGTATATGCGATTATGCCGTTAACCGATTTCGTCTGTAAACTTCCACAATTTATATGGAATAGCGATAAGCATATTTGTATGCGACTAGCTGCAATGCAAGTAGCCGATTTTATCTGATCTTGTGGTTCTGTGTGCATCGTATTTAACGATGACCTTTTCCTGTTTTCATATTTTTTTAAATCAATTTATACAGCAGCTGGCTTATAGCAGTATCTCAGATAACGGATAAGGCGGGGTAAATTCACGGCAGTTTATTCCAGAAACCTTGCTTAAGATAACAGAGTGGAGCGTCGTAATATCGAACCCCAGATGTTCGGCACATTCCGCTATTTCTAATCTATTTTTCAAGCCTCAATATCGAAAACACATCATGTGACTATTGTTTATCTTAAATAGGAGCTTTGTTAGTTAAGCAGTGGAGTTTTGATGAGCGTGCTGCGTGAATCTATACCACACAATTATTTGCAAGCGTTTACAATGGAAGCCCCCCCCCCCACCCCAGTGCATCGATTTTTTTATTGCTGGGCTCATAATGAACACATGCGGGCCTTCCCCCCCCCCCCCCCCTCTCCCCAAAAAAGAAAAAAAAAGAGGAAAATTCATTGGGTCGGCATTATTGTCTCGTTATAACCGATGTCATTGAAGCGGTGCCTCGGTAACAACATGTAGCGCTTCAAATGAGAATGACTGAGACAAAAACATTGGCATAGTGACTTAGCCTCCTACAGAACTAGTAGAGGTCATTCACAGCAACGTATTGGCAGGCAATGACCTCACTTCCTATCTCCAAGAAGCACAACAAAAAAAAAACCAAAAAAAAAAAAAAAATGTCCATGGACATTGTGCCCAGCCGTAAAAAAACTAAGCTAAAAAAGTAAAAAAAAAAACATTAGGTAAAGTCCTCATGGGCAACACTGTTATCAACAGCAATTAGACACGATCTGAGGGACGAACAGCATTTTTTGTGTTTGTCTTAAACTATCATTCGGTCAGTTTTTGCCGAACCGATAACAACAATACTACAACTCCATTGTAGTAATACAACGTGTTAAGTATCAATACAAAAGAATTATTTATTTATTATTTAGTGTTGCTCACTCTCACATGGGCAGACACACACACACACACACAGAAAATAAATGGATTCCTCACTGGGGCTTTAAGTCACAACCTCTTGCTTCGCAGGCGACGAGGCAAACCACTGCTGTGGCAGCCAGAACTATAAACGGTGCATATAAAAGCAAAAAAAAAAAAAAAAAAAAAAAAACAAGTTTGTCCAAGGACAAAGTCCCAGCTTACGTAAAGCAATAAAACCAATTCCAGCGTGCATGAGCAAGGGAATTTTCCTGAAAAATTGGGCTTCAAAAGATGAGACGGCAAAGAGCTAGCCCAATAATTAATTTAGCACCGGACCAGAACATAGACCGATGAATGCATACAAAGATTTCTTTCCCAGAAAAATGGGAAACAGATTTTTTGTATCTCTGGTAGACTGGAGAGTCTGCCATAGATACCTTCAAACAACACTCGCATTTCGGACCAGTGCGCATATTTATGTAACTTGCCCTGATGCGCGGTTCTTATTCTGACAAGTGCGCGTGTTTATTTAATTTTGCGTAGATGCGCGGTTCCCATTTTGGAACAGTGCACATGTTTATTTAACTTGCGTTGATGCGCCGTTCGCATTTCGGACCACTGCGCATGTTTATTTAATTTGCTTCGATGTGCGGTTAGCATTTCGGACCAGTGCGCATGTTTCTTTAGGCTGCGTTGATGCGCGGTTCGCATTTCAGACCACTGCGCATGTCTATTCAACTTACGTCGAAGCGTAGTTCTTTTTTTCGGACAAGTGCGGATGTTTATTTAACCTGCTTTGATGCGCGATGCTTATTTTGGACCAGTTCGCATCTTTATTTATCTTCCGTCGAAGGCAGTCCACATTTCGGACCAATGCGCATGTTTATTTAACTTGCATCGATGCGGAGTACTTAATTTGGACTACTGCGAATGTTTCTTTTAACTTGCGTCGATGTGCGGTTGTTAAATCTGACTACTGCGCAAGTTCATTTAACTTGCGTTTATGCGCTGTAGTAGGAGATTCATTTAATTTTTTTTTTCAAAAATTCCGAAAAAAATTCAAAAGTTTTCCAATTCACTCAAAAAGCACAAGCCGTATGCATGACCCCCTAGAGACGGCTCATATCGAAAATAAATGAAATCTGATAAAAACTGTAGGAGGAAATGCATTTTGAATTTTTTTCTTCAAAAATTCTCTCATCGACTGAAAAAGCCATATTCACGACACCCTAAGCATGCCTCAGCCCCAAATACATGATGTTTGATCAAAACTGCCGGAGAAAATGCATTTTGAGGTATTTTCATCAAAAATTCCCCCCGAAATCAAAAATTCCCAAGTCGAGTCAAATAGCACAAGCCGTATGCGAGACCTACCTAAGGATGCCTCATAGCAAAAATAAATGAAATCGGATAAAAACTGTAGGAGGAAATGCATTTTGAAGTTTTTCTTCAAAAAATACAGAAATTGTCGGATCGACTAAAAAGCGCAAGTCGTATTCTCAACCCCTTAGGGATGCCTCAAACCCTCCCCCCCCCAAAAAAAAAGGTTCAAAACTGTAGTGGGAAATGCATTTTGAAGTTTTTTTCTTCAAAAACTCCCTAAATATACAAAAATTGCCCGATCGACTAAAACGCACAAGCCGTATGCACTCACACCAAAAATAGCTGTCGTATTCTCAACCCCTTAGGGATGCCTCAAACCCCCCCCCAAAAAAAAAAAAAAAAAGGTTCAAAACTGTAGGGGGAAATGCATTTTGAAGTTTTTTTCTTCAAAAACTCCCTAAAAATACAAAAATTGCCCGATCGACTAAAAAGCACAGGCCGTATGCACTCACACCAAAAATAAATGACATCGAATCAAAATTGTAGGAGTAGATGCATTTTGAATTATTTTCGAAATTTTTGCTTAAAAAATTTCCCAAAAATATAAACTAAAAAAAGCATAAGCCGTATGCACGACCCTTTAGGGGTGTCTCATACCAAAAATAAATGACATCGGATCAAAAATGTAAGAGGAGATACATTTTAAAATTTCTTTAAAAAATCCCCAAAAATTCAAAAATCACCCGATCGACTAAAAAAGCACAAGCCGTATGCACGACCGCTTGGGAAATCCTCACGCCAAAAATAAATGACATCGAATCAAAATTGTAGGAGTAGATGCATTTTTTCAAAATTTTTGCTTAAAAAAATCCCCAAAAATACAAAACTTGTCGTCCGATCGACTAAAAAAGTACAAGCCGTATGCACGACCCCTTAGGGGTGCCTCATACCAAAAATAAATGACATCGGGTCAAAAATGTAGGAGGAGATACATTTTTAACTTTTTTCTTTAAAAATTCGCCAAAAATTCAAAAATCACCCGATCGACTAGAAAAGCACAAGCCGTAGGCATGACCCCTTAGGGATGCCTCACACCAAAAATAAATGACATCAGATCAAAATTGTAGGAGGAGATGCATTTTGAAACAAAGTTTACAGCGAACTAACTAACTAACTAACTTACGGACGCCATCCGCAGACCGATAGGAATACCCCAGCTTACGTGTAACGTAAGCTGGGCTAAAAAAAGGGAAAGATGTTAAAAATATTCGGCCTCAGCGGGGCTTGAACCCACGGCCTCGTGATCATCAGTCCCAACATATTACCAAGTGAGCTATCGAGGCAAGTGGTCAGGCAGCTGGTAAAGGGCCATCATGGAGCACTTCGTTTTTTTTTGGCAATTTCAACGCTTTGGTTAATATTTTGGCTGGACTAAAAACTAAACAAGTGATTGTAAGGAGCACAGTCGCAGCCAGAATTGAAAATCCAAGATGGCGGCCATTGTGATGTTGAAATTCGGCCACAGTCCCACCAAAAAACAACGTGCACCTACCCCCTGCTACAGGTTATCTATAGATGGACATAATTATTATTGTGGTTATATTCGAGGGTAAGGATACCTTAATACAACCGGCATATGTAACTTCAAATATGTTGAATACTTTTTCAGAAAAAAATAAAAAATAAAAAATTGCACAACTTACCCCTCTCTCCCCTATACGAAATAGCGCGGGAAACGGATGTGGCAGTAACAGCCGACAATGGACAAACGGACAGAGAGACGGACCGAAAACACTCAAACCTAAAACCCCAGCTGGGGTCTAAAAAATAATGCAAAAAAAAAAACAAGGCAACATTTGTTTTCTCTCCGCGTTCATTTATTAACAATTGTATAATAAAAGTCCAGATAATGAATGCTACATGAAATGATTCTAATCTATAAACGACAAATCCAGTGAGATAATGAAGTAACAAAATGCGTCAGTGGCGGAAATTCTTGCGCTCAAATCAACACTTGTAAACAAAGGCTCAACATAAGCTTCAAAGATGGCAACATCACATCACCGGTCCATTCCGGTACGTGTACTGTTCCGGTACACGTACTATTCCGGTACTTGTACTATTCCGGTACTTGTACTATTCCAGCACTTGTATTATTTTGGTACTTTTATTAGGTACTGCGACCCATCCAGTACCTCTAATATTCAGGTACTTTGGACCGCTACAGCTAGTACTCCTGATGGTACTTTTTTTTTATTTCCTAACAGGAGCTGAGATCTTGAGGTCGCCAACGGTAACATAACGATACAGTGACGTCACACCTGATTGAACTTTCTCAATCGTTGCTTAGAAACTCTATTTACTGTGTTTTCCGTGTTTTTTTTGTGCGGACAGGTGAGCGACTCGAGGTGTGACGTATGCACTGACGCAAGCATACATGATACCAGTGACAATATGCACACATCCAAGCCTGACAAAAAACAAACAAACAAAAACAAACAACCCCCCCCCCCTCCCCCCATTAGTCAATGACCCTGCTCACGTGCAGACAGGAACACTTTTTCACGCCCTGATTTATACTCCGTTTAGATCACTATCGCGAGCGAGGCATGATGGGAAATATGGCGGTTGTTTAGAAGTGACATAAGCTGCCCTAGCACAAAATCCAGCGTGTCATATGTCACGTGACCATTGGCAAGGCCTTCAAAGAAAACATGAAACGGTCCCTTGACAATAAACCATGACACGGTCCCTGGACAATAAACCATGATACGGTCCCTTGACAATAAACCATGATACGGCCCCTTTAACAATAAACCATGATACGGTCCCTTGACAATAAACCATGATACGGTCCCTTGACAATAAACCATGATACGGTCTCTTTGACAATAAACCATGATACGGTCCCTTGACAATAAACCATGACACGGTCCCTTGACAATAAACCATTATACGGTCCCTTTGACAATAAACCATGATACGACCCCTTTGACAATAAACCATGATACGGTCCCTTGACAATAAACCATGATACGGCCCCTTTAACAATAAACCATGATACGGTCCCTTGACAATAAACCATGATACGGCCCCTTTGACAATAAACCATGACACGGTCCCTGGACAATAAACCATGATACGGTCCCTTGACAATAAACCATGATACGGCCCCTTTGACAATAAACCATGATACGGTCCCTTGACAATAAACCATGATACGGCCCCTTTGACAATAAACCATGATACGGTCCCTTGACAATAAACCGTGATACGGTCCCTTGACAATAAACCATGAAACGGTCCCTTGACAATAAACCATGAAACGGCCCCTTTGACAATAAACCCTGATACAGTCCCTTGACAATAAACCATGATACGGCCCCTTTGACAATAAACCATGATACGGTCCCTTTACAATAAACCAGGATACGGCCCCTTTGACAATAAACCGTGATACGGCCCCTTTGACAATAAACCATGATACGGCCCCTTTGACAATAAACCATGATACGGTCCCTTGACAATTAACCATGACACGGTCCCTTGACAATAAACCATGACACGGTCCCCTGACAATAAACCATAATACGGTCCCTTGACAATAAACCATGATACGGCAACTTGACAATAAACCATGGTACGGTCCCTTGACAATAAACCATGATACGGCCCCTTTGACAATAAACCATGATACGGTCCCCTTTACAATAAACCATGATACGGCCCCTTTGACAATGAAACCTTTCCACAGCCTGTCTCAGCTGTTTCTCTTCCATCGTAAGTTTTTCCACCATCCCCCCTCCTCAACAACGCCTCCCCCTCCCTCCTCCTCCACAAGAACCCTTCACAGAACAAGCAGCCTTGTCTTTGTTTCATTAGAAAAGACACGTCACAATTACACATCAGCAGTGTGGAAAAAAAAACTACCCAGCTACACTCCTCACCGTCCCATTGTAATTCGGGGGGGGGGGGCGTGTTGTTGTTCAACAGCTAATCTCTTCGCCGGTTCGGACTCTCGTGTTTTACACCTTTTCACCTTTTCACTCCGCCAGACCCACTGGGGATTCTGCGAAAATAGTACTCATACCCTCCCACTGTGAGCTACACGCTTGGCTTTCACAATACACGTGTTTTAATTATCATACGTGTCCGCACAATACACGTGTCGTAATATCACACCTATCCGCACAATACACGCGTCCGCACAATACATGTGTCGTAATATCACACGTGTCGGCACAATACACGTGTCGTGATATCACACGTGTCCGCACAAGACATGTATTGTGATATCACACGTGTCCACACAATACACGTCCCGTGACATCACTCGTGTCCGCACAATGCACGTCTCTACAATGCCACACGTGTGACAGGTGACTGTAATATTACACGTGTCCAAATAATACGTGTGCCTGTACAATATGCGGTCGGCTGCCAGCACAACGCATTAGTTATTTCCCCCCACCCAACCCTCTACCACCCCCTTTTGACAGATATGGTTTCACAAGAACTAACTTGCGATTCTTGGGCGACCCGAATTTTACAAGAAGCTCGTGTAACTTCCACGTGTAGCATTGATTTTGCAACCTTTTTTTTTTAATTATAATACTTACTCCCCTTTCGTTTTGGTTTATGCGTCCGCCATAACTTCACACACGCAACGTGACAGACAACACATGATATTGTATGGTGTCCACCAACTATAGGTTATTTCACTGTGTGACTCACCGTTTCAATAAAACCATAAACCCAACACAAACCTTTGGCTACAAGTGTCACACGAGGCTTGCTTTTCCGTCCGTGGAAAGGACTCGCATACAGCTCCACATTATCGCCCATAACAACCACATCACATCACCTTTAATAACCACATTATATCACTGTAGTGGCACACATGTTTCAACATTTTTATTTGCATCATTTATTTATTTATTTTGCACTTAATTTGACTACATTCTCATGATAGCGTACCCACACACCGACGACCGTGCCCTCCCCTCTCTCCCCCCACCCCCCTCCTCCCCGCGGCAGGCGCGCTTTAGAACCAGCCATACTTCCTTCTCCTCGTCTCTCGCTCGCTCCCGCCGCGGCGATCAAAGGCCTCCCTGTCATACCCCTCCACTATGTCCGACTCCTCCTCGCGCTCCAGCCTCGCCTGACTCGACACAGGCAGGCTGCGGATAGCCTCAGCCAGCGGCACGGCCACCAGGCTATCCGCACCGCCCAGGCCGTGCGGCGGCGACGACGACGACGACGATGACGACGAGTCGCTGACGCGCACCAGTTCGAGCTCCGTCAGCAGTCGCACGGCGTCGGACGAATCGAAGCGCACGTTCGTCTTGGTCTTCTTGTACACCCAGTCCTCTACACGCTGCTCCAGCTCGTGACGGTTCAGATTACCTGCCAAACATACAGCATGCCACCCGTTACTGCCAACCATACAGCATGCCACCCGTTACTGCCAACCATACAGCATGCCACCCGTTACTGCCAACAATACAGCATGCCACCCGTTATAATGCCAGTCATTACTGTTACTGCCAACCATACAGCATGCCACCCGTTACTATGCCAGTCATTACTGTTAGTGCCAACCATGCCTTACGAGAACATGCCATCCACAACCTGATGTATGCCTTACGAGAACACGTTATCCAGAGGCATGCCTTACGAGAACACCCTATACACACTTGAAGCATGCTTTACGAGAATACCCCATCCACACTTCAGGCATGCCTCACGAGAACATCCCATGAACACCCGATGTATGCCTTACGAGAACACGCCATCCACAACCCGATGTATGCCTTACGAGAACGCCCCATCCACACCTCTTTTTTTTTCTTTTTTTTTTTTTGAAAGAATGGGATATCACTTGGACAACCGATCGTGCAATGTGGGACACACCGCACAATAAATATGTATTCTTCCCAAGCCAAGATCCCAGTTCTATCACAGCACTACCACTCCGCTACACACAAAAAATCTCCCCGAGGGAGATACGGAGATAAGGGGGGGGGGTGGAGGCGATTGCAGGGGGCTGCAGCTGGGCGAAATAACCTGCAGTGCATATCATTACCTAAGTCGTGAGCTGCTTGGTGCTCGCTGCTCTCTCTGCCTACAGTGGGCGCCCTGTTGGTGAGCAGGAAGGTGTAGGCGAGCAGCGCCTCCTTGAACAGCTCGTCCTCGGCGCGGTCGACGAGAAGCGCCAGCAGGCCGCGGTTGTTGGCGATGTTGGCGTAGTAGAGCATGCGGTTGAGGTCGCTGACGTAGGCGTGGCGCCGGTTCTTGTAGACTGTCCACGCGCGCACCGCCGTCAGCGCGGCGACGGCCGTCACGAGGAGCGTCCACTGGATGTACAGCTGCGACATGTACGTCACGAACTTGGCGACGAGGCCGAGCACGGACAGGCCAATCGATGACGTTATGACGACGTTCGTCAGCTGCGTCATTTTGATTCGCCCGTCGGGCAGGAGCTGCTCCAGGGCGCCGCAGGGCACGTCTTTGAACGCCTTCAAGGTGAGCTTATCGTCGCGCTTGAGGCGGATCGCTATGACGACGCGCTTGTATGTCTCCCGGGGACGCGGCGCCTGCGCGCGGTTGACGAACTGTGTCAAGCGGCGTAGGCCCGACACTTCGGGCGTCACTACTTCCCTGCCCAGCACCCACATCCGCAAGATGTCGTAGTTATTGGGATTGACTGAAACCTAAAAAATAGACAACACGGAATATACGTGAAATCAGTCTCGTCGCCACATTTAAAATCTATTGGCTTAGCAGGGTTAAAAGAAAGGCGATTTATCTGCAAATATATACCTCTCAAAAAATACATAAATGCCTTCAACTTAAGTAACAGAAAAGGTCTAGACACAAATATTACACCCCTTCCTCCACCTTTCTACCCGATCCCCCCCCCCCCCCACCCCGATCCCCCGCACTCTCCAGGCCAAAGACAAAACAACGCAACTGACCAGCACACCCTTCCGGGCCTCGTGTTCACGTAGAGCCTTCTCTATCGCCTCCCTACCCTCCCTCCCCCAACCCCCCACCCCAGGCGAATGACAAAGGACCCGACTGACCAGCCCACCCTCTCGGGTCCTCGTGCTCCCGTAGCGCCTCCTCTATCGCCTCCCTACCCCTCCCCCCTCCTCCCCCAACCGCCCACCCTAGGCGAATGACAAAGAACCGGACTGACCAGCCCACCCTCTCGGGTCCTCGTGCTCCCGTAGCGCCTCCTCTATCGCCTCCCTACCCCCCCTCCCTCCTCCCCCAACCGCCCACCCCAGGCGAATGGCAAAGAACCGGACTGACCAGCACGCCCTCCCGGGCCTCGTGCTCCCGTAGGGCCTCCTCTATCGCCTCCCTACCCCCCCCCCCTCCCCCCCAGGCGAATGACAAAAAAACCCGACTGACCAGCACACCCTCCCGGGCCTCGTGCTCCCGTAGGGCCTCCTCTATCGCCTCCCTACCCCCCCCCCCCTCCCCCACCCACCCCCCACCTCAGGCGAATGACAAAGCACCCTTCTTACCAACACACCCTCCCTGGCCTCGTGCTCGCGTAGGGCCTCCTCTATCGCCTCCCTCCTCAACTCCGTGAAGTTGGCCTTGCTCATGACGTGGCTGAGCTTGTTCATGAGCCAGAACTCTGTGTCCAGGCGCTCCTTCCGGTTCCAGTCACGTGTCGTGATCGTGTCCTTGTCCGGGTTGATGGGGTCAAACAGTGCCTGAAAATCCCATTAATAGGGTCAAACAGTGCCTGAAAATCCCATTAATAGGGTCAAACAGTGCCTGAAAATCCCGTTAATGGGGTCAGATAGTGCCTGAAAATCCCGTTAATGGGGTCAGATAGTGCCTGAAAATCCCGTTAATGGGGTCAGATAGTGCCTGAAAATCCCATTAATAGGGTCAAACAGTGCCTGAAAATCCCGTTAATGGGGTCAGATAGTGCCTGAAAATCCCATTAATAGGGTCAAACAGTGCCTGAAAATCCCATTAATAGGGTCAAACAGTGCCTGAAAATCCCGTTAATGGGGTCAAACAGTGCCTGAAAATCCCATTAATAGGGTCAAACAGTGCCTGAAAATCCCATTAATAGGGTCAAACAGTGCCTGAAAATCCCGTTAATGGGGTCAGATAGTGCCTGAAAATCCCGTTAATGGGGGCAGATAGTGCCTGAAAATCCCATTAACGGGGTCAAACAGTGCCTGAAAATCCCGTTAATGGGGTCAGATAGTGCCTGAAAATCCCGTTAATGAGGTCAGATAGTGCCGAAAATCCCGTTAATGGGGTCAAACAGTGCCGAAAATCCCATTAATGGGGTCAAACAGTGCCTGAAAATCCCATTAATAGGTCAAACAGTGCCGGAACATCCCTTTAATGGGGTAAGAGAGTGCCTGAAAATCCCGTTAATGGGGTCAGATAGTGCCTGTGTGAAAATGGGGCACGCCTTTTGTTGATTGAAATGCTAACTCTTGATTTTGTATTGTCTATACAAGCATAACACATGTAATTTGTGTCCAACACCCAGTCCTTGATCTCCTGTAGAAGGCGGCCATAGCTATTAAATCCCCCTTTAAGCTGCTTCAGCAGGCCCTGGTAGCTACTGATTCCCCCTCCCCCAGATCATGGTAGGTATTTACCCAACCCCGACACCTTGAGCTCCTGCAACAGCCAGTGGTAGCTACTGACTCCCCCCCCCCCCCCATACTCCCTCCAGCCTCACCCCCCTCCCCCCCTTGAGCTCCTGCCGTAGCTCGTGGTAGCCACTGACTCTCCCCTCCCCCATCCCCCCTCCACTCCCCAACACCTTGAGCTCCTGCAACAGTCAGTGGTAACTACCGATCCCCACCACCTCCCTCCTCATCTTGAGCCGCAGCAGGTCGTGATAACTACCGACCCCCTCTCCCCCTCGCCTCATCTTGAGCTCCTGCAGCAGGCCGTGGTAACTACTGACCTCCCCCACCCCATCCCCCCTCCCCCCCCCCCCCTCACCTTGAGCTGCTGCAGCAGGCCGCGGTAGATACTAACTCCCCCTCCCCTTCCCCCTCACCTTCAGTTCCTGCAGCAGGCCGTGGTAGCTACTGACCCCCCCCCCCCCCCCTCCAGCCCCCCTCCCACTCACCTTTAGCTCCTGCAGCAGACCGTGGTAGCTATTGACGACAGCACTGTCGAGGCGCCTCGCCAACTCGTCGTAGTGCTCCAGCTCGGAGGCGTTGAGGAAGTGCTCCTCCTGCATCATGTGACGTACGACCGACCGCCGCGTTATGGGAATGAACTTCTCTCTGCACACAAGCATTCTCGATCAGTACAATGCGCACTGCTCGTATACTCGCCATCTAGGCCCGCAGCGAACAATGCTACGGGGCTGCGCACGGCTTCTTTTCGGCTCAGTGCTCCGGCTCGTGTGGTTGTTTTTTTGTTTTTTTTTCATTATACACAGTGACATCAGACTTAAATAATCAGACCCAGCTCCAAATATTTTCTGGTCATTCTCAAGCAATTTCGTACGAGAGAAAAACAGCTTTTCCCCTCAATTTTCATTACAAGTGAGCATTAGTATTCTTTTTATTCTCACTATTTTAATCACATAAATTTACAATACCTTTAAAATTAAGCAGATCTGTGATAAAGAAGCGCACTGAACTTTTAGCGCCATTACTTACTGTATGTGGGCTCTTTTCATCCTGCACACAAAAAAGAAGCCCATTTATAAACAACTATAGAATCAAGAAGATTAATCCTAATAAGAAGCGAAGTTTACAACAGTTACGCCGACGTTAAGCTCGGGTATTTTATTACCACACTATTTTACAGCAGCAACGGCAGTTATACACACGCGGCCCCTGTATCAGGCTTGAAATTTTGTCCAACAAATTTTCCCGATCGCCCTCTGGGGCTGATTCGACCCTTCACAAAATGTGATCGACCAAGTCACGATGTTTACTTTACAAAGTTGGTGGCCTCGGGCGGCTGCGAATTTTCAACCCTGTTATGTAAATAATTTTCATAGGCATGAGGCAGTCGAAGTTACATGCTTAAGAATATGTATGTCAAAAACAGCTAAAAAGCAAAAAACACAAACTTACAATTCCAAGCGTAGGATCTTCTCTGCATGTTTCTCCGTGATAGCGGCTTTTCCCGTGACAACGGGTTGGTCACTGCTGCTAGTCACCTGTTGCAGTCTGACGGCGCTGTGGCACAGAAAGCGCCTCGGCAGCACGGCAGCCACGACCGGGCCATGACGCCCGCCCACGCCTCCCTACAAGCGGTCAAACACACACACACACACAGATAAAATGATGTCATCTGCCCACGCCCACCTACAAAACACACATACAGATGAAATGACGTCCGCCCACGCCTCCCTATAAGTTGTACAATGCACACACACCTCCCTACAAAAAAAAAACGCACACACAAACTAATGAAATGAAAGCGGCACACACCTCCCTACAAGCAGTAAAATGCCCACAAACACACGCGTATGAAATCACGCCGCCTGCCCAAACCTCCCTACAAACAGGGAGTAGGGGAAGCAGTGGTATGCTGATCCACGTTTTACTTTTTTTGATGACTGTACAAACACTGAGTGCGCAGTTGAGATGTATTGTGTACAATAACGAAGGACATCACAAGTACTGTATAATATTTGTGTACTGTCACTGAACTAATTTAGTAGTAGCTCTAATTTCACGTTATAAAGTGGCTTAACTTGCCCCAGCCTTGTGGTAAGTTGTTCCAAAGACCGGCTAGGCCGATTACTTAATGGGAGGGTGAGGGCCGGGGTAATCACCGCCGGGGGGGGGGGGGGGGGTAAAGGCCGGGCGGGGGGTTGCACCTAGACTCACAGGATTCGTGCCTCAGAACATATGAAAATGACTACTCTTAGCGGAACATTGGAAGGCTTCGTACCTCTGACAGTTGTTTATGAGAGAATATGAAATTGAAAAGCACATCGAAATTGGCAAAACTGAAAATCTGTTCTTTTAATGTGAAAACAGCGTTTGCGCTAGCTCCAAGAAGTGGTACACCACAAAGTTTTTACGCACTGCTTCAAATTCTCGCTATATAACGATATGTAAGTCAACTGCGCTTGCTTTGAGGCACCTCTGTGGTTACTTTGTGAGAGATTCAACTACTCACAAGTCATTATTGGCATTTGCTAAAGGCCTTCAAAGTACAGCGGTAATGACATACAATTTCTGTGTTTCATTTTCTTTTGAAAAAAATAATATGGAAATAAATACAAGATCTCCCGCAACAGACATTTCTTTGTATACCGGGAGCATAATTTATTACGTAAAAAGGTAACAAAAATTTTGATAATTATCCACCAAAAAAACTTTTGAATTGACATTTCAAACAGAACGGAAGAAATTAAAAGTTAAATATTGTGGGTGCACAAAATAAATTTATACCTAATTCTGCATCTGTCAACTATTTAAGTATATATGTTACAGATAATTTATGACCCCTTTATGTAAATTTTTGGTCGCTCGACTTTGGTCACATGACATTTAAAGGCCGGAATGTCAACAAACATTGGGCAGGTGAGTTCGGAAGCTACCATCCTGCACTTTAACGAAAAAAAATAAAAGATATACCGTTCATAAGTTTGGCCCGTTTTAGCTCCAAGAAAGAAATATTCCAATTGAAGGGGTCCATGCATAAACCTGATAACTGCAGTTATCAGCAGTGGAGAAACACGCTTTTAAAGTTTGAAATGTTAGTAACAAACATAGGTTTTTCCCATCGCCTTTTCCTAAAAAATGCCCACTTCTAATCGGTTTTGAGGTGTAAGACTTACATATGTGATTGAACAGAGGCCAAGAAATACCGCGGTGGTAATAGTGCATTTTCCTGATAAGTGGAGTTATCAAGTTCACGCATGGGCCCCTTCAATTATAAATAATGAAGAGCGGACTTGAAGCTAGGTCCATCTTAAGATAGCTCCAAGAAGCTATGCGCTAAAAAGTTTCCGGGCACCAGAGATATACGATGTTATACAAGTCAGAGCTGACTCGGAGCTACATCTTATAAGTCTTCTTTTTTTTTAATACATTTGAAAGTGTCGCTAAAATGTAGCTAATTGCCCGTCACCTAAATACTTGTGTTGGATTTCGGTTACTTTATCTAAAGCGAGATGAATTCTATGAATTTCTCTGGGACCAGGCCCCGGATTCACGAACGTCCCTTAACTTAAAATTTCACTTAAATCTTTCAATTTTCCTGAATCATCCCTTAAATCAGGTTAAGTTAAGGGACGTGTAAGTGATGCATACCACTTAACTTAAAAGTGCACTTAGCGGGCCCTTAACTTAGCAAAATTTTAAGGGAGGTCCCGAGGTCCCTTAACTGTTAAGTGAAAGTGTAAATGAAAGAAAAATGCGATGATTCTTCAAAAAACTATCAGAATGGATTTTCAAATAGTAAAAAACATGCCTGTGGAAGGTTTCGATCTGTTACATTGGGTAAAGTCCTAGCTTTTGAAGTCCGTGCAAACGACACAAATGGTCACTTAAATTTAAGTGTGACTTAAGTGGGTTTTGTGAATCGACAAAGAAGCCTTAACTTAAGAAATTAAAGGGCCCGTTAAGTGAGGGATAAGTTAAGTTTAAGCTAAGTTAAGGGAAGTTTTGTGAATCCGGGCCCAGCTCTCTATTTTGCCTTTTCTCCCTCGTACCGGCTCTGTGCAGTTTTAAATGGGGGAAGATGAACCAGCAATCTCATAATTTGCGATAGCTGCTTCATGCATTTGTGCTTAAAATAATACAACTTATGATTAAGCATAAAACTATCCTATAATAATAACCTTTGTATGACTAACTTTGTGGAAATTCGATAAAAACTTGGGTGAAAGACCTTGAAAACGAAAAGCGGAAGCGGCCATTTTGGCAATGACATTGAAAACACAATTCGTATTCAAATCTCAACACTTCTTAATGTCATCTCAATGAAGATCGCGATGCACGACACTCCACAATATGCTGTTTCCGACTCTGCTCGTGAGCAGATCAATTATATTGCATTTCTACCAACCGCCGTATGCACAAAAGCTAACTAAGCTAACTAAACGGTTAACAGTTCACTTAACAAGAAAAGTTAAAGCTTAGAGTTAACCGAACAGTTAACTCTATCAGTTAAACGAAAGTTTTAAAAGTAGGGGGAAGTGGTCCTGTCCACAATGTATGTTTGCCATGGTCTGACCCCCTCCCACCCCGCCACGTGATCGATGACGTCAGAGATTGGATAGGAAAACACCCTAATAAGAAGTGACGTGATGAAGTGATGTCATGAAGTCACGTTGATCTGACGTCAAGATACGCGCGCGCGCCCCTTCCCCTTCATAGACTTGAAGGGGGTTCTAAATTAGTTTTCAGAACAGACCGTCTGTTTTGGATACGTATTCAGAACAGACAGTCTGTTTCGGATACGAAAGTGACATTATCTGTTTTGACCGGGAGTGACGTCATAAAGTTACGTCATCTGTTTTTGGTACTGTATGTTCTGGATACGTATCCAGAACAGACAGCCTGTTTGGAAAGGGTTGGCATAAATGATAGAAAAAAGTTTTTTTTATTGAGTTGTCGTTTTTGTTGCGCTGTTATTACGTTGTTATTGCGTTGTTGTTGCTTTATTGTTGCTACCGTTGTTGTCATATATATCGGAACTCCAAGGCTTTTTATCATTTGAGAACAGGAAGTAGGGTAGAAACGATGGTTCTGCGCCAGGAAGTGACGTCATAATGACATCACAGGTGGCGCAGAACCACCATGGGGTTTCTGCGCCAATTTTTGGATAGAGCGCACGCCTGTTCGAATGACGTCATGATGACGACGTGATGACGTCATGATGACGTCACGATGCCGTCATAACATGATGACGTCATGATGACATCACAACAACGTTAGACTTTCTGGCATAACCCTAGACCATAGAGTGCATTATGAATGTGTATTATGAATGAGTACGTGATGAATGTGTTATGAATGAGAACGTGATGAATGTGTTATGAATGAGTACATTATGACTGAGTACATTATGAATAAGTATGTGATGAATGTGTGTTATGAATGTGTATGATGAATGTGTGTTACGAAAGAGTGGGTGATGAATGTATGCGTTATAAGGTTATGCGTCACGATGATTGACAGGTAGTAATCTGTCATCTGGGGGGTCACGTGAATTGGTCATGTGACTTAGTCATTTGATTTGGTCACATAGTCACATACCGTGGTGTAGGGTTAGGCCGCCCATACCTGGGCTCGAACCACCAACCCTCCGACCAGGAGTCCGATGCTCTACCACCTGGGTTATTCCGGGCTTAACCAGAATGTTTGTGGAAACATGCCATATAAGGCTATAATGCACACATTCATATCTGTTACAGAACTGTCATAACAGTTCTAGAACATCCTATCACGTCATTATGACGTCATTATGACCCCCTCCAAGGACATACCATGTGACAGGCTATTTGTACATGTGGCTGTAAGCATAATGTATATTTAAATAACTTTTGAAAAAAGTAGAAAACTTTCACCATGTTCAACCGATTTGAAAATTTTACCGTTTGATCCAGTTTTATTTCTAGTTTTAACATAAAGTAGTCACAGGCTATTTGCACATGTGGCTGTAGGCATATTGTTTATTTTAGTAACTTTAAAAAAAGTAGATAACTTTCACCATGTTCAACCCCTTTGAATGAAAATTTTACCGTTTGATCCAGTTTTATTTCTAGTTTAAACATAAAGTAGTCACAGGCTATTTACGCATGTGGCTGTAGGCATAATGTTTATTCTAGTACCTTTTAAATCATATGTTATAATGAAGTATTGTATTATATATTGTTTGAAAGGATCATATGTGTTTCATTGATTATTACAAATATTTACAATTATGATAAAAACAATATTTCAAATACATATCGTGCTAATACATGTGCCTTGAACTTTTAAGTTTGCAAATGTTATAAAAACTGACTTCACATCAAAATAGATAATGTTAATTCATTTCATAGTCTACATATTAAGCATATAGAGACAATGTTATTTGAACTACATATTAAATGTACATGTCCATTTGGGTCAAAGCTAAGTTCTTGTCAAACTTTAAAAACTTCGCTCCAATCTTCAGCACTGAGGGTGATGAAATCATAGCATCAACTAAGCTCGTTTTAAAACTTATACAGTCGTATCGCTGTCTACTCAACCATCTTCTGACAGTCACTGCAGTTATACACATCCATTTTCTGAAGCATGAGATCCATTGACGACATTTGCTTCTTCAGCATTTGCCAATCTTTCAATGACAACAAAATTTCCTTCCTGGTAGGATGTAACCTCCGAGATGGTTGATTCGTAATATATTCACAAATGTTAACCATAACTTTCTGTCGATATTTCGCCAATTTGATATATATTTCTCTATTAATGGGTATCATAGCCGGTAAATAATCTACACTCATGTTCTTCATGGACTTTGTAGTGGCAGCTTTACGCTCCGGTTCTCGCTTTATTTTAGGTTCTGTCTTAATTTTTCGCTTTTTACACGGCGACGTCGTAGCTGGTAACTCATCTCTTTTCATCTTTCTAAGATGTGGTCTCCTTTGACGTGACTTCACCTGAAACTTTACCATGGGCATTGCCTTAGACTTTGCTGTAGGTATTGTCTCAGGCTTCGCTGTAAAATATTCTGCAGGCATTGTCTCAGACTTTTGCACAGACATTGTCATAGATGGTAGCTGTTGTTTAGTCTTCAGTATACCTTTATACTCTGTAAAGTGATGTCACACTCGAAGTTGGACACACTATGTCCTAATATGTTTAGAAATAACTTTACCGAGAAAGTCTTTAAACATAGCTTTATATACAACAACTTGTTGAACAACATGTTGAACAAGTTGAACATGTTAAACTTACCCAACAACATCTTGAACAACATGTTGAACAACATGTTGAACAACTTGTTAAGCAATATGTTGAACGACTTGTTAAACAATTTGTTGAACAATTGTTAAACAACTTGTTAAACAATACCATAACGTAATATGTTCCAAAAAAAATGATTCGAACACGTCTTTGATTGGGCTGGCCATTCGAACACATGTTTGAATGGCGTGCCCTTCTCACCCACAAAGTACTTACAGCCACCTGTGGAAATAGCCTGTGACCACTTTATGCTAAAACTAGAAATAAAACTGGATCAAACGGTAAAATTTTCATTCAAATCGGTTGAACATGGTAAAAGTTATCTCCTTTTTTTACAGTTATTAAAACAAAACATTATGCTTACAGCCACATGTGTAAATAGTCTGTGACTACTTTATGTAAAAACTAGAAATAAAACTGGATCAAACGGTAAAATTTTCATTCAAATGGATTGAACATGGTGAAAGTTATCTACTTTTTTTTAGAAAGTTACTAAAATAAACATTATACTTACAGTCACATGTGCAAATAGCCTGTGACTACTTTATGTTAAAACAAGAAATAACCCTAGACCATACTATATGACTATGTGACCAAATCATATGACTAATCACATGACGTCATTATGATGTCATTATGACGTCATCAGAACCGACGCGCTGTTTATCCAATACTGAGGCAAAACTGTCATGACACTTCTGGATCACTCTGGTGACGTCATTATGACTCTCATGGGTTTCTGCGCCACCCTTGTCATGACATTATGATGTCATCATAACGTCATCATGACATCATTATGACGTCATTATGACGTCATTCGAACAGGCGCGTAACTGGCCCAGAAATCACATGGTGGTTCTGTGCCACCTGTTACGTCATTATGACGTCACTTCCTGGCGCAGAACCATCGTTTCTCCCCTACTACTGTATGTTGAATTGAAAGGATTATCAATGCAACATGTGTTCGAAATCTTACCATTGGCCACAACGTCTTAAAAGACACTTAATGTATGCACACACACTTCAAAAGGAGAAATGGAGATAGATATGGAAAACCCTAGAAAAACGCCTATAACGGACACTTTAGAAGAGTCTTTTATGGAAAGCCAACATGACTGAAAAGACTGCACATGCTTGTACAGATGTTGTGCGTCATACAGCAGTCAAGAAGCTTTATTCAAACATATGGAACATTGTGGCGAGGTTGACGATGACAGCAGTTCTGAAAGTGAGTCAGAAACAGACCCTGTTTGGTATGATATGGTCCAAAAAGTATATGATGACCATGATGACAAATTTCAAGAAAAGATTTCAGAATATGAAGAACTAGGGCTTGAAGAACAAGATGCACGTGAAATAGCAAGTGATGACCCATTTATAGGCGTCGACTAAAAGAACTGTTTATGAGACTATTCATATTTACCCAACGTCTAGAACAAAGCGAACATTATCAAACCATTTTAGAAGACGTGAATTATTTTGTTGATGAAAAAAATTACGAGTACTCAAAGGCACTAAAGGCGGCTAATTGATTTAAGCGCTGTGTATTTAAGTGTATTAATAAAACTATTCCATATATATATATATATATATATATATATATATATATATATATATATATATATGTTTGTGTGTGTGTGTGTGTGTGTGTGTGTGTGTGTGTGTGTGTGTGCAAGCATAGTTTCAACGTTCTGCATATATTCAATATTCAGTTTATCCCCCATTTAAGTCCTGCTGAACAGTTTGGTAAAAAATGGTTGATATCTGTCCAATACTTTTAAAGTTATTTTGTTTTGTAAGTAAATGCCCTCATTAATAAAAAAACTTAAAGTTAGATACTTTGCTGATGACATGGTTAAAATCGACTGAATAGTTTTAAAGTTATGCTTGATTGAAATTTTTCAGTCAATACCTTCATCGAAAAAAAATTAGAGAACATCACTAGTCACGTTTCAGGGAACGGGGAGGGATGCACGATGATAATAGGTTTGAAGGGAGTGGATATCATTAATAAAAACATTAAAGTCTTACTGAATACTTTGCTGAAAACATGGTTAAAATCGACCGAATAGTTTTAAAATTATGCTTCTTTGAAATTTTTTAGTAAATACCATCATTATAAAAAAAGAAACTTTAAGTCAGATACATTGCTGAAAACGTGGTTAAAATTGGTCCATTAGTTGTGTAATTATGTGCTGTTGAATATTTTTACCATCTATGACGTCATCGATTACGTGAGGGGGGGGGTGGACGATAATACCAGGTTTAAGCGGGGAATCGGATGGTAATACCAGGTTTGAGGGGGGAGGCGGGTCGGCGATAATACGAGGTTTGGGGAGCAGGGCGTGGGGCGGTAGGACGAAAATAACGGGTTTGAGAAATTGTACACTTACCTAAATGAAACTCTATTATGGCTTTGTTTTTTTCACAAAAAATAATAAAAAATAGTACTTATCCTTTTGTTTTCACAATGACACTCTATGATGTGTTTTTTTTTGTTTTCACGCCGTGAACATAACGGTGATAAAAGAGTTCTTATCCTTTGGTTATTTTCACTATGAAACTCTATGATGTGTTTTCACGACGTGCACATAACGGTCAGACCATGGCCAACATACATTGCGGATAGGACCACATCCCCCTACTTTTAATTTGCTAGTCATGGGTTTAGATACTCAGTTCAATAAAAATAGCGAAACTGCCAGATGAAGTTGGTTAATTGAAAGTTAAGTTTGAGATGCTGTTGTAACACTGTAAGTTACTTGTTGTTGTACTGCTAGGATATTTCTCCCAAAGAACAAAATACCAATATGAGACCTAAAAGGCTGAATAAAATAGTTATAAATCAAGCATAATTACATGCATCATGAATACTTAACCAGTTAACTGAACAAATTCGATACCCTAACTTTTAGTTAACTGGTTTCACAAGTTATCGATGGACAGAACATTTTTTAAATATAAATGATGCAGATTTGTTTGATCTAAGCGATATAGTTGTAAAATGATTTTTTACTGATTCTGCAGAAATAAGAAAAAGTAACGATGGAACATGTAATTGAGCGAGACAGTGCGGCTAGCTCGGAAAACACAGATATTGAGGAATAAATCTTGCACGTCTTAAGTAAACTGACAAAATGAGGAGCTGTCTATCAATTGCTAGCTAGCTCCATTTTTAGGTTACTGGCTCTCTGTCTCTTAGTCTTTCTCTCTGTCTCTCTATGTCTGTCTGTCTGTCTGTCTGTCTGTCTCTCTGCCTGTCTGTCTCTCTGCCTGTCTGTCTGTCTGTCTGTCTGTCTGTCTGTCTCTCTCTCTCTCTCTCTCTCTCTCTCTCTCTCTCTCTCTCTCACACACACACACACACACACATTCTCTCTGTCTTTAAATTTGTGTTTCTTGTAAACCTAAATAGATATACTTATTTGATTTGCCCTCATATTTGCAATGCCGTGTCGAAAAGTTCGATATAGTTGTAAAATGATTTTTTACTGATTCTGAAGAAATAAGAAAAAGTAACGATGGAATATGTATTTGAGCGAGACAGTGCGGCTAGCTCGGAAAACACATATATTCCGGAATAGATCTTGCACGTCTTAAGTAAACTGACAAAATGAGGAGCTGTCTATCAATTGCTAGCTAGCTCCATTTTTAAGTTACTGGCTCTCTGCCTCTTAGTCTTTCTCTCTGTCTCTCTATGTCTGTTTGTCTGTCTGTCTGTCTGTCTCTCTCTCTGTCTTTCTTTCTCTCTCTCTCTCTCTCTCTCTCTCTCTCACACATTCTCTCTGTCTTTATATTTGTGTTTCTTGTAAACCTAAATAGATATACTTATTTGATTTGCCCTCATATTTGAAATGCCGTGTCGAAAATTAAGGAACGTGACACTGTTAACTATTCACTATGGAAGGCACAAACAACATTTTATGACAACAAGTTTTTTTTTCAGGCAGACACTGCATCCGAGAAACGTGTGCTTAGCACTTCTAATTCTGTAAATTGACACCTGGTTGGTACATAGCTGTTTTTGCAGGTGCTTTGCAGTTCACCGAAGAAGGCTCGTTGTTTAAAAAAACTTTTTGAAACATAAACTCCAGATTGAAAAGGCTACTGTTGTGAATATGGTAGGTTATGTGCTTCGCCATGTGTATTTGCATGCTATTTAATGTGTAATTTACCGGGTTCTTTATGCAAATCAAACCATTTAAATCAAATCAAACCACTCAGTTCCAGGAGCGCGTAAACACAGGCGTCGCTACAAGGCCCACACCGTTGAGTTTGGCAAAATTGCGCAAAAATTCTGCGTTTCAAATAAAAGTAACCGGGTAAAAAATGAAAGAAATGACTGATTTCGCCTAAATGTAAAATTTCTCTTGTCAAAGAGCAATCGGGGGTTTTTAAAATTTAAAAAAAAAAAAAACAAATGAATAAAAATTTTAACAAATAGTTTCAAGTTTCAGTTTCTTTTATGTTCAAAGTATGAACTGTTTTTGCGATATTTCATCTATAAGCCAAATTACACTTTGGGTGTTCCCAATAAAAATGTGCAGAATTTCTGCGTTTCGAATAAAAATAACCAGGTAAAAAATAAAAGAAATGATGGAGAGATTTCGCTTAAATGTCAAATTTCTCTTGCACCAGAGAGCAATCGGGTTTTTAACAACCCGTATGCTATTTTTAAAAATTTATTAAAAGTTTTAAAAATAATTTTAAGTTTCAGTTTCTTTTATGTTTCAAGTATGTGCTGTTTTTGCGATGTTTCGTCTATATTTTTCTATCATTTCTTTCATTTTTTACCCGGTTCCCTCACAGTCGAAGTTCAAAATTATTACGCATTTTATTCGAAACACTCAATGTGTGATTTGGCTTATATTTTTCTAGCATTTCTTTCTTATTTTACACGGTTCCCTCGCAGTCGAAATTCAAAATTCTTGCACACTTTATTGGAAACACTCGAAGTGTGATTGGCTTATATAGCAAATACAGCTCATACTAGTAACCTAGAAGAAATTGAAGCTTAAAACTTTTTCTTAAAACTTTCAATAAATGTTTAAAATGGCACACGGGTTATTAAAAACACGATTGCTCTTTGCTTGTATGCTCGTCAAGTTCCTGTTTTGCCCTGTTTGCTCAAGCTTGGGTAGCATTGTTAGCCTTATTTGTTTTCTTCGTGCACTTGTACATAACTTTGCTTCTGGTACAGTTTTAAGCCGATCGACTTCATATTTTGTGTTCAAGTACTGTGTTTGCAGCAGGGTGGGCCTCTGTCCTAAAATAGATTTGCACCATAAGATACATTTTATTTGATAAATTTTTGTTCCGTTAAAATTTAATAAAGCGCCTGAATTCCGCCCTTGGGCTTATATCCTGAAATTATGCAAATTTAATGGTACCATTCATGTTTCTTACTTAAATGTATTCTGATAAGTAGTTGTCATTAAGAAAAACTTGGAAGAATTGGTCACCAACGGCTATATAGCTATTATACATTAAATACAATAGAAATGTAAGAAATAAGAATAATGATGATTATGCGGCGTGTTTTGCTTTCAGGCGGCTATGAAGTGACGCTGACATGGTGCTGTCGCCGCAAGTGTGTTACGTGTGTGGCGGCGCGGGCGCCGTACAGACAGTGCACATGCGCCAAGCCGTCAAGTCGTCGCCGTACTTCCCATTCCTCGAGTCGCACGAGCCGCCCAAGGGCGTGCGCATGCCGACCAAGGAAGGTGCCGTCGACTGCTGCAACATCTGCTATATGTTTCTGCACCAGCAGTGGGACTCGTACGAGAAGGCGCGCACGCCACTCGTCAAGCGCTTGTACTGGCTGAAGCGCGTCGACGGGAGGCCATTCACGGGCGCGGAGATGCGCCTACAGGGCGAGTACGCGGCTCAGGTGATGGGCCTGCAGTATTACCCGAGCAACACGGGCACCATGAGCCCGTATGACTACAGCCCCGTCGGCGAGGGGACGGAGAGGGGCGGTAAGAAGAAGAGCGGGAAGGCGTCGGGCGGGGGAGCGACTGCGGCCCCGAACGCGCATGACAGCGCCGGTGCGGAGATTGTGGCGCCGCCGCTGGACGACACGGGAGTTAGCAGCACGGCGCTTGATCTGTCCACGGTCAGCTCACAGGACGGGTCGGAACTGCGGGACAGGTCTTCCGCGAGTGAGAGCTTCCTGTGCAGTACGTGCGAGATGGAACACAGCTTGGCCGGCGCTCGCGTTGTCTTCGACCAGTACGTGAAAGAGAGTGAGCCTTTCTTCCCGTTTCTGGCCAAGTTGACAAAAGTGAGCATGGATGGGAAGGGGTACCGCGTGTGCCGCTCCTGCCACGGCATGCTGTACGAGCAGTGGAAATATTACACGGTGAAACAGACCCCGCTTCATCTGAGGAGCTATAGTGTTGGACGAGACGCCGCAGTGCGCTCACAGCATGCCTACTCCGGATCGCCCAAGCCCGACGAATTAAACGTGTGCTACCTGTGCGGCCAGGCTTACAGCCGCGGCTCCATGAAGATGCTCCACACACGCGCACCTCTCGTGAAGAACAGTAAGCACAGCATCTATTTTCCGTTCGTTGGCGAGCTGCGGCGACCGGAAGCCGCGCAGCCGATCGACCAGTACGGGCGAGTCGCTTCGTGTCGCGCCTGCTACAGCTACCTGCAGCGCCAGTGGCAGGGCTATCAGCAGGAGGGCGTGCCGGTGGAGCGCAGGAAGTTCATGCTCCGACCGCTGACGGAACCGGCCGATTCGTCGTTCGCGTCGTCGTCCCCGCCGAGTCCATCGAGGAACCAGGCGTCGTCGTCATATTGTGACGACAGCATGCGGAGTGAAGATCAGCCCGCCCACGACATGAATCCTTTGAACATACAGATTAAGAGTGCACAGGACAAGTGCTTGGGTAGGAACGCACCGCAAGGCTTGCTCGCCATAGCGCCGCACGCATCGCCGCACATGCTACTGCCGGGTGTCTATCCGCAGGAATTGGCGTACCCCTCCTACCCGCAGCCCTTCGCGCCTGCGCAGACTGTCAAACAGGAGCGTTCGGACGATTTCGTGGGTGGGGAGAGGGGGCGGGGTGATTGGAGGAGACAAGACGAGAGGAGAGAGGAGGAGGAGGAGGAAATGGATGTAAAACAGGAGTGGTCAGAACGGGAAGAAGAAATCGATGTGGTTGAAAACGGAAATAATAAAGTGAGTACAAGAAATATTCATGATAATAATGATGCCGATAGTGATCATGTTGATAATGATAATAATGATATTGATGATGATGATAATAATAATGATAATTATATTTAATACAGTAATATTAGAACGTAGTGGTAGTAGTAGCAGTAATTATGATAATGACTGCAGTGAAAAACTAAAAATAATTACAACCAGAAATGAATTTAAATAACTATGATAATACAGAAAAAAAACCGTTTGATAGAGATCGTCTTGCGTGGCGTAGAAGCGACATCAGAGAGGCGAATTTTACGGCAAAATTAAGAAAATGAAAGGTGTCTCATTTAATAGAGTGTAAACTGAGGCTTACTGCAATAGAACACATAATTAAAAAAACAGATAGGTATAAATTACTGAAACATGGATCATTGAAGTTATCTTGAAAAGCTCTTGAGTAAAATATATGAGAAGTGCAGGGTGCGTGGAAAATGAAACGGCCGAAAAAAAAGTTCTGAAAAGTCTTGGAAGACGACGAAAAAGTCCTGGAAAGTCCTGGAAATCGAAAATCCCTGGTATATATTTTTTTGGACTTAAAAAGTATATAATATTGTAATCAGTCCGGGAAACGTCCTGGCAGGTGGTCCTGGAAACTGGCTGTCTCAGCTTTGTACGAGCCCTGGAAGAAAATGGTCATGAGAAACCTATGCGCGTGTGAGCTTTTTTTTTCATCTGTCCCCTTTCGGGCGTGACCAAGTCATTTCGTGATCGCTGTCAAAACCAGCTGTGATGTTTAAGCGGGTCTAGAAACAGGGTTGGCAAGTTTTGGACACGATGGTAAAAACCCCTGGTAAAAACCAGGTTTTTACCGTCCCGTCCAAAACAGTTTTGGACTGTCCGAAACGGTCCGAAACTGGGCTGTCAAATTTAAACTATTCAAATATGCAAAACGCGTTTCTCTGTTCATTCAAACATTTCCCTGTTTGTTTTTTAACTTAACGTTTTTGATAATGAAAACACTTTCAGTCAACATTGCTGTGTGAGTCGCAAATGTCACATCAGCATACAGTCCACCCCACCACTATCCAAATAATGCGTGCCTGAAGAGTTCGATTGCTGTTTATTTAACACCAAAAATTTAGAGCACGCTTTAATCCTGAATCTGAATCCTAATCTGTCACTACATTGGCTTCTCTCGGAGTTGCTCTTGCGCGATATAATCCCTTTGCCACTGTATACTGCTCTGGGGGTGGGCGGAGACGACTCGACATCTGCTTAATATCTTGATGCTCCAGTGTAGTAACTATTGTATATAAGGTAAGTTTCTTCACTGTGAAATTATACGACCTATGCAAAAACATTGTGTAAATATTGTGTACATAATAAATAATTCAAAGAAATATTAATTCCAAATTATGCATAAAATGCACCAAGGTTAGTTTTTGTTAATTGACAGCAATAAGTACCTCAAATAAGTGTCTTTTGTCCATAGAAGTTTAGTTGTTTTAGTTTCGGACCGTTTTGGACAGGTAAAAACCCTTTTGGCCGGTTTTTACCACGTTATGGACACTGTCTGGTCCGAAATACGTTTCGGACCGTCGAAAACCCAACCCTGTCTTGAAATCCCCCCCTCTCCCCTGAAACATTCGCCCCGTAGGAATATTCCTCCTGGAATGCTCCTCTCTTCATTTGCTGCAGCCTTTTTTGTTTCTTGACACGTTTATGTTTTCCTGTGATCTTTAAATTGCAATTACAGATGAGAAGTTGGTGTTTAATGTGATCTTCAGATTGCAATTATAGATGACAAGAAGTTCTTGTCAAGAGCGTGCAAAAAAAAAAAAAAAACAAAAAAAAAAAAAACAAGTACAAAATTACAACTAAAGGGAAAAAAACAAACAAACAAAAAAGGTTGCAGCAGTGGATGGGGGGGGGGGGGGGGTGATATTCCCACGGAGTCTAGGAAAATTCGTCCCCCCCCGGTCAATTCCCAGCCCCCGTCCATTCCCCCGAGATTATCCCCACCGGTTCATTTGAAAATGGTCATTTTGCAATAAGTCAACTTTGCAATATATATATATATATATATATTTATATATATATATATATATATATATATATATATATATATATATATATATATATATATATGTGTGTGTGTGTGTAATCAGGGAAAAAATTCCCTTCGCTTTCCGTGCAGGAAGAGCCTGAAGGGTGGAGACCCTGATCCGAAATGAGGGGGCCTTGGGCCACCGTTCACCCGCAAATTTCCAGCCCTGTTTTTATTTATTTTTTTTTATTACCGTATTTTAGTTGTTATGTAAGTATGACGGAGATGTATAAATTGTTTCAAAAATTTGATGGTTATTTAATGATAAAACCACATGGATTCAGAAAAAACTTCCCCAACCTGTAGCGCTGGTAGCACGAGTCAAGAGTGAACAGTGCACATCAGGGTTCGCGTTGGCGGGGTTTTTGTCCACTTTGTGGGCATTTTTTACGAAGTGACTCACTTTTTCGGAACCCACCGAGTTTTTCTGGACCCAACTGAGTCACACTTTCCTTTTTTGACTCATTTTCCTGAGAACCCAGCGCGAACCCTGCACATGACAGGGGTAGTATGTTTGATTTTTGACCAAATATGTTCTCTTATAAATTAGATTTTTTTTGCAGTCCTCTGCGGTGTTTAGGGTCACGAAGTTGCCTTGTTACTGTGTCAAGTACACACTTTCAGTAGCGCATACTGTGAGGTTTTCGATACTGGAAGAGCAGTGACTACGAGCTGTGTGTACTTACCGGGCGTATTTACCAGTCAAAATACTACTGTTCCCTTTGTACGCCTACTGGCAACAGTGAAAAGGGGGAAACGTTAAACCGCAGCTGTTGCCAAGAGATCGCTTGTAATCAACATTCAGCTTTTTGTCTTAAGAAGTCGACACGAAAAAAAAAAAATTAAATCATTTAAATGTTCATATGATTAGGGAAATTTGTTTGTTCTACAAAAATGTTTTGTTGCATGTTTGTCACAAAAAAACAAAAAAAAAACAAACAAAAATAGCTCTTCATTAACTTTACAGAGACATTTGGAAACGTCAGATAACATGGGTTGTTATTTATATGAAAAATATAGGCGCATAGTTGGGGGTCTATGGTGGGGGTAATGGGGGGGGGGGAGGGAGGGCTGGGTCGATTCGGGCAGATAAACCACAGAAAACAACCAGTTGTTTTAGCCTTTACAGCACTAAATTGAACTGCAGGTCTGTGATCGCCGGGACTGGGAAGGGGGTGGGCACTCCCCCCTCCTCCCCCCACCTCCGCCATTGTTAGATGTTGGCTTCGAGGCAGACAGGCAGTGTTAGTGCTTCGTGAACCCGACACACATTCACTGTCGTGTTCCCAGCTGTTGCCGTGTACCCCCCATCGCCTGACACGCTGACTGTTTCCATGTTCTTGCTAAATGTTTGTTGCGTACTGTTTCATTCTTCTTTTATCCAAGTGTTGGGTTTTATTTTCTGGAACTCTAAAAGGACTGAATTCCTGGAATTCAGTCTGGATCTGGATTTTCCCTTTATTGTCTAGTCTAAATCCAGGGCGAGAAATTCACCCGTAAAAGTTCTATTATCAATGTTCCCTGCTGTGTGAAATAGTAGGGGGACTGGTGATATGGGAGGTTGGGCGCTTGGTATCTCAGGGCAAAAAGTCTACTTTTCAGCTCGGGGTCCCGCGGGACCCTGACCTCTGAAACCAGGCGTCCCGAGGTAAAGTGGTGGGGTCCCGGCATTTTCGGGCAACACAAAAAAATTAATTCTATAAATCAGTTTTATTGCAGCAAAAAAAAAAAAAATAAATAAATAAAAATAAACGCGATTAGTGATATCATGCAAATCACAAAACTACTACTTTTAACAACAAAAAAGAAACACTGAATGATGCTCCATTAAACAATGAAAAAAAAAATCAAGCATTTTCAATCTTAGCGGTGATACTGAACAGTTGCAAGAGAACACCGTCTTTTTTCTGGGGTCCTGCGGGACCCCAGGGTCAAATTCCAGGGGTCCCAAACCGATTATCAGGGGTCCCCGGGACCCTGTGAACTTCATGCCCTGTATCTTAAGTCATTTGGGCAGGCAGTCTCCACTAGACACAGCAGTACGGCCCATGTTCGTCAAAGGCAACGGACATAACGCGCTCGAATGATACGGTCGGTATTGTCATAAGGTGCTCGTATACGTTAAGCCGAGTGACACGCAGTGTGTGCTGGCTATAATACTTGTAACACGGTCGATTTAGAAAAGCGTAAAATGTCTAGCCATTCATCATTGTGTGCATTTTTTTTCTGTCATGGATTTTTTTTTTTTTTTTTGGTGATACTGGAACACGTGTGGTTTGGGTTTCTACCATGTGAGTCGATATATCTGAGTCTTGTCTGCTGTTGTCATGGTTTCGACAGCATTTGAACACTTTGCGACCATGGGTCTCAGACCTGAGAAACTTTTTTATTTTTTTTGAGTCCGTATAGTGTTTCATGTAATTTGTTCATTTGTTTTTAACAACAAAGACAACACGGTATAGTTGTAACTTGTAAGTGTGCAAAAACTTCTCATAAAAAATCCGCTGAAGGCTTTCGCTGTCATTTTAGATTAACTGTATTCAAATAAAAACAAGTATTTGACTTAAATAAATTATAAAATAAAGGAGGATATGATGTCAACACTTTGTTGTCTGACGTCCTTTCAAAAACCTTGGCTCGAATTATCATGAATATAGTAAATATTTGGTTAGGATTTGTTATTCTTCATGGGAAATCTGTTTGTATGTTCCTGTCAAGGGAACGCGTCAGTCTGAAGCCAGATAAGTATGTTCCTGTCATGGGAATGCGTCAGTCTGAAGCCAGATCTGTCTGTTCCTGTCAAGGGAATGCGTCACTCTGAAGCCAAATCTGTATGTTCCTGCTAAGGGAATGCGTCACTCTGAAGCCAAATCTGTATGTTCCTGTCCAGGGAATCCGTCATTCTATTGGGGAATCTGTTTCTCCGTCAGTCCGAAGGGTAATATCTTTGCAGTCTTCCGCCGCACTCTAAATTCTTCCCCTTTTTACCAGGCGCATTAAAGTTTTTAACGCGTCCACTTTTTCCAGGCGTCAAAATTGAAATGTATGTGTTGGTAATTTTATTTTTAAAATATCAAACAGTCACACTAATCCGGAACACGTTCATTCCTAAGTTTTATTGGAGATGTGATTTTTGAGTGTGAATATACCACACGTGGCTTCATAAAAAGTAAAAAAAAAAAAGACAAAAATAAATAAATTTCAGGGTTCGCGCTGGGTTCTCAGGAAAGTGAGTCAAAAAAGGAAAGTGTGACTCAGTTGGGTCCAGAAAGACTCGGTGGGTTCTGAAAAAGTGAGTCATTTCGAAAAAAATGCCCAAAAAGTGAACAAAAACCCCGCCAACGCGAACCCTCTAATAAATAAATAAATAAATAGAATAACAGGCGTTAAAACAGGGAAATCTATCTGACGTTAAAACGGCTTTTCCTTGTGATGATTAAAGGCCTAACGCCAAGCATTTCGAGGAATTACGGGTTACTGTGCTTGTGTCATGGAAATGTGGGCCTGTATTCGAGAAGAAATGACATAGGAATTAAGTAGAACACTACCCTGATAGGAGTAACAACACCCCGCATAATACGGCTGCGTGATCGTTTAAGCGAAACTGAAATGTGTTACCGTGTATGCCAATTAAGAGTATAGAAAATATAGATATCCATATATCTGTGCACGTATATAGATTTATAGCGTCCTTGACCCTGGAACCTTGAGAGGTGAATATATATGAGTGAAGGGAGTATTTATATGTGTTGGTGGTAGGAATTGCTGTGGGTTTATAGAGAGCTGTGCGACTACTTATTGCCCATCGCTATGTCCATAAAATTTCATTGCCTCCTTGACGTCAGTGCAGTAGAATGCAGGAGCCAACTTTTTTTCGCCGAGCTCGGGCGGGGGGGGGGGGGTGGGGGTGGGGGTGGGGGTGGGGGCCAGGGGTCCGGTTGGGAGTTGACGTTTAAGTTGTGTAAATCGTTCGATGTAATCATGATCGATTGTGAGGTAATTGATGGTATTCAATAATTATTTTTCTTTGATAAAATTTGCTAGCATATCTATGCGTTCACTGTGTATGTGTGGGCGGGGGGGGGGGGGGGGATGGGGAGGAGGGAGGGGGGCGGGGGGAGGCTGTGCAGGGTAGGGCTGTAGTGCGATAGGGAGAACCACATGGGCATACGGGAGTGGTTGTAAGTTTTGGTAATCGACATCTGATCTTGCACGCATGCTGGATTCTCTGATAAAATAGACTTTCTGAAATGTACTGGAAACCTTTGCAGAACTAAAATAAAGCACGGCTTTCTGAACAAGCGTGAAAAGAAATCTGATAGACCAAAAAAAAAAATAATGGCTTCATAACTTCTGTTATTCTGAACTAGTATTTGTCAGTGAGTGTTCATTCGAATAAAAAAAGTGGTAGTGTACTGGTTTTAGTCCACTGGCCATTTTGCCGCCCGCCCGCTCCTGTTTGCTGCAATGCCCTTGCCGCCCCGCCCACCCCCGCCTCTTGTGGCTGGAATCACGTTGCCCCCCACCCCACCTCCTGTTTGGAATCGCCTTGTCCCCCTCCCATCCCCCACCCTCTGTGGCTGGAATCCTATTGTACCCCCCACTTCCTGTGGAATCACCTTGCCGCCCCCGCCTCCCCCTCCCCCCTCCGCCCCTCCTGTTTGCGGGCCTCATCTTGCGGCTCCCGCGCGCGATTGTTTCTAGGCCTGATGCCTGTAGATGCTTTATGCGAGTTTTATAGCCGTTTATGGTCCTGTAACTCCTTTCCTTGGGCCCTTGTGTAGCGCTTACAATGATATGCTTTTTGTTTCTTTCTTTTTTTTTTTTTTTTGGCTTTTTTTTCCAACATCACTCTTTTAAGTGTAAATTGAGAATCTTTCAGCGTACAGAAATTTCTCGAACGTTGATTAGTTCCATGGATTGAAACTACGAGGATTTTTTTTAGCACTTTTTTCTGGATTTTCGAGGGACAGCAAGTGAATTCGGATATTTGGAATTTTTCATTTGTTCTCATTTTTCGTCTAACTGACACGTTAATAATAATAATAATAATAATAATAATAAAGTAAATAAATAAATAAATAAGCAATAATAAACGCAAATGGATAATCACTAAAATGATGAGAACGAAGGTCTGGCGTGGTATTGGGGGTTACCCAGTCGGATTTCTCATGTGACAAATGCAATAACGTTGTGACGTAATATTTTTTCTTTTTTTTTCTTTTTTTTTTTTTTTTTTTGTGCTTTTTGTTTTTGTCCTTACAGTGGGGACTTGAGGCCGAAGGTCTGTGACCCCGATAAAGGATAAAATAGAAAAAAAATCTGAAAAATAAGTGTGATCAGCCATTTGGGATTTTAATATGAACGTGTTACGCAATACCTTAAACCACCCACCCCTCTCTCTCTCTCTCTCTCTCTCTCTCTCTCTCCGACGACAGATCGTCAGTTGTGAGTGATCCCGTCATCTTCGCGTAAGCAATGATGGCGCGGTGCATTTTACCTTGAACTCTGCGGAGTGAATGGGTATGTCAGTGATATGTCAGTGATATGTCAGTGCTTTGTCAGTGAAAAAGTCGCAGACAAAATGGCACAGCGTTACTCTGCCTTCTCCCCCACCGCCCCCCCCCCCCCACACACCGCCCACCCGCACCCCAAGAACATTGAAGGCATGCAGTTTTATTCGACAGGATCCACCGAACGAAGAAATGATCGAGGCGAGAAGAGGGAGGGGGGGGGGGGGGCGAGGGGGGTGGGCTATGAAAGGTGGCGGACGATCCGTTCTCTTTCGTTTCTGGTGGTTCACCTACCACTTTGATCCTACTTTATCCACCGGCGGTTGGGTTGTGGTCATCCAGAACACAATAGTTGTTAAGTAAATATCGTGTTATCAATGTTGTGGACTTGCACCTGTGATTTTTTTTTTTTTCATTTTTGCTGATGGTTCTTGCTGAGTTTGACCTCGAGACCAACTGGGACGGTTCTACAGTTATTTCTCTAGATGTGTGATAAATTTGAGGTCATCCTTGGCATATACTATCTTCAAGTGCTGTAACAAAATGTGTACTGATTTTTCTTCTTCTTTTTTTTTCACCCAGTGGAAAATATAGGTTGAAATACAACTTCCGTTATTGACATTAATGCAAAATGAAGCTATGGTTGAACTGCGATGAACTTGGAAAAAAGAAAAAAAAAAAACACAACGGGCCTACTGCGAAACTGTTGCTTGTTTTTGGGTGTGTGAACTAAGTGACATTGCGTATCCTGAAATGCTTCCCTATTTATGGCATTTTTACGACAATGACTCACGTGACCAGGGGGTGGGGGGGGGGGGGGTAGGGGGAGGAACACAAGTGGCCAAGTGTAGCGCTGATGTAGAGCTTATGAGTAAATATAGTGTAAAGCAGTTATATACGGCAAGTGCATAATTTTGTGAAATGATGTCAACAGCTGGGATAAAAAGATGTGTAAATAAGTGAAAAGATATTAGATTGAATAAACGACTGTATTGATTGATTGATGAGCGGGAAATATGGGAAATACACACGTCAGTCACATCATTGAAGAACAAATTTTAAAGGTAACTGATATCAGTCTTTATGTTTAATCTTTACATTTACTTGCGATTAGTATTATGTCTTTGCCCTGTGTCTAGTGCCTTGGGAGGGGAGGGAGGATGGGGTGGAACGGGGAGGGGGGAGGGGGGGCTCTTGGAAATAAAAATGGCTCCGGCAATTAAGTTCTCACTTAACAGATTTACTTTTGCGTTTCATTAATAAAGTTCGGAATACTTTCATTTATTTTCATTTATTTTCATATTTTTATTTGATTCTTTAATGGCAGATTTTTAGAGGCAGAAATCGAGGACAAGATGTGCAATCGCTTCGAACCCATTCTCTGCATTGATAACTGTGTTCATAAAATTGAGTTCTCGTGTCCACGTTTGAACCTGGCACTGTAAAGATTTTTGCGTAAAATTTTCAGATCAATGTTGAATTAATGTACAATGGTTCAGTTGTTGTGTACCATTGTTTTTTTTTCAGAGCAGGCAGGGCGCGAGCAGGTGAAATGCAATTCCGTTTTTAAATGCAATTCATTTTATATTGTTTTGTCTCTGTTTCTAGGATCAGTATTTCCAACAGCAGGCTGGAGAGGGAGAGCGTTGCCATGGTGACAGAAGCCATGGAGACCGATATACCAGCAGCCAGCAAGATAGTAACCAAGGAGGCAGAGCCAGTTGCCATGGCAATCAAGATGGTAACCAAGGCGACAGGAGCCATAGAGACAGCCCGGAAGTGGAGGGCATGCCCAACGACACGTCATCAGGTTAGGAACGGGTTGAATGAATTATTTAACAGGACGGTATGGATAAATAAATTACCAGAGATTTAATTATTTGGCCAGAATAATGGACCAAATGGTGAAAGTAATCTTTAGTCAATATCACAGATTCCTGCTGTGGCGTTTGCATGAAGCTGAGCGTCTCAAAAATGTGGAAGGAAACGACCGTCCTGTGCGAGTGCTAACAGCGCTCAAGCGCAGCTCTAACTTGGTGCTGTAGTGTCCAGCGTTCTCGAAAAGCTCCCGGGAAGAAACTGCGGTCGAAAGTTGAAAGGCCGTGACCAGAACATGAAGCTGTAATGGAGAAAACAAAATAAAAATTAAAAAAAATAAAGGAAAAGAAAAAAAAGCACAAGAAATGTTCAGAATTATTTATTAGAAAATATTGTTGATAACGGGAACCGAGCACAGGATCGAGGAGGGAGGTGGTGCTGGGGGACACATGGGTCCTGAACACATGTGGGGGGGTGGGGGGGGGTGGGGAGGGGGGAGAGCGGGGGCCGGTACCGAGCTCTCGTGGGAGCTTTCGGCGCTCGCGCGCTCACCGTGTGCGACTTTCAGCATGCACTCGTGTGCGACTTTCAGCATGCACTCGTGCACGACTTACAGCAGGCAGCAGTGCACCAATAACGTGCTCGTGGTGTCCGGGGTCATACAAGGGTGCACAGTGACGTAAATGTTTGGTTTGTTGTCGAGATTACAGTGAATGTTCACACAAATCACGAGAGGGAAGGGGCAGGGGGGGGGGCGGGCTAGGGGGTAGGGGCACCCCTTATTGTATCAAGGGGGGGGGGGCAGACAAATGGGGAGTGGGGTGGCAGGGGATGCTGAACCAGAGGCAGCGACAGTCACGGGGTGAGGCGAGGGGGGTGGGTGGGGGGGGGTTGGGGGGGGGGCGGCAGGATTCGGCTATCTGCACTCGGAGTGACCCATAACATCGCTGAAATGGGCAGAAAAAAAAATCAATTAGTGACGCTGCTCCGAAATAAATATAATCGTGTTTCTCACGCCTGCAAGGGCTGTGAAAAAAAGATCGAGAACAAAATTGGTATCGTAAGATAAAGTATGTGCTGGAATCAACTGTCTTAGAAAAAAAAAAACTTCTCGTGAACTTTTGCACTCGCATTTCCTGAACAGAAACTGAAACCGTGTAAAGAAGTTTACATAAATAATACAATATATTTTTTTGTTTGCGTTTTTTTTTCCAAGATAAAAAAAAAAGTTGCCGAAGCTCGAGCGATTTTTATTTTTTCCTTGAAAAGAAAAAAAGAAAACAGAAAAAGAGAGAAAAATATAGGAGAGAAAACAGTTTGCAAGCGCAGCTAAGCCTTTCGGGAGGTTTATTTTCTGGTTTTCCGTCTGGCGATTGCTTCTGTGTTTTTTGCGTTGGGGTAGGGGGGGGGGGGGAGACGGTGAGGCGTCCTCCCCCTCCCCCCTCCCCTCCCGTCCCCTCCGACCCCGCACTTGGTCTATGTTTCTGATCTGTGGGAACGTACTTGCCGTCGTTACATTTGCCGTCTGTGCGCTTGGTGTGGAAAGCTGAAGGGAAGATGTCAACATTTGCATGAAGCTTGTCGTAGAAGAGCGGAAATGTCAAAAAAAAAAAAAAAAGGAGAGAGAGAGAGAGAGAGAGAGAGAGAGAGAGAGAGAGAGAGAGAGATGAGGAGGAGGAGAGAGAGAGTGGAGGGAGGAGAGAGAGAGTGGGGGGAGGAGAGAGAGAGAGAGGGGGGAGGAGGGAAAGAGAGAGAGGAGGGAGGAGAGAGAGAGAGGAGGGAGAGAGAGAGGAGGAGGAGGAGGAGGAGGAGGAGGAGAGAGAGAGAGAGAGAGAGAGAGAGAGAGAGAGAGAGAGAGAGAGAGAGAGAGAGAGAGAGAGAGAAAGGCAGAAAAAAGTAAAGAGTTTCTGAGTCTGTCTGAGAAGATGTGGGCAAATCTGAAGCATTGGAAGAAAAACCACACAAAGAGATGAGAGATGTGAAGTGAATGGCTGGAGCCTTGGGGTTATCACGAACTGTATTGATTGACGTCGGGCTTAGATGCTTGTGTGAAATAAACGCCGGTATGGCAAAAAAAAAAAAAAAAAGAAGAAAAATCAAAGCAAGACTGAGTGATTAGTGGGGAGAGCATTAGGGCACAAGGTTATAAGGCTCAAATCAAGCACTGATTACGCAAAGCCTTCGTGCTATTATTCCTGCTTTTATTAGCATCCAAATTACTGAGCAAGCTCGGTGGTGGTAATGAACATATTGTGTTTGGAATCACCGAGAAAGCACTTTGGTGATGATGAAGCGGGTGAGCTGGAAAAGTGGATAGTTTGCGACAACACTGTCCAAACTAATGAGAGATACGTCATGTGTACGTCATGTTTACGTCACTGGCATTTTGAAATAACACGTGTCAAAGTCACTTTTTTTTTTTTTTTACATTTTTGCATTTCATCTTGGCTGAAACAGAACCTTTGGAAAGGTGTGCTGCTTTTAGCAGAAACGGGACATAATTTTATCGCTTGCATTTCATGGGATAAAAATAGCACAGACTGTGTCTCTTTTAGCTGTATGTTGTGACGTCACAATGGGAATGGCAATGACGACACCGTTCCAAAGACGTATTTGCATGGAATACGATAAAGGAATACGATAAAGGACAAATGAATAAGCGTGACTAGTTCACCTGTAAACAGAGACAAATCAAACAGCTCCCCTGTGAGCCAAGAGCTGTTTGCGTGCTTTTTTTTTTTTTTTTTGTTACACGCTATAAATTAACCATGTTCGTCTTGTTTTGGCTTTATGCAGCTCAATTTGCCGTGCTTTAAGGGGGCTTAATTCTTATACTTATAAAAAAAGAGCGAATAACGAGTTAGGTAAACAGTGTTATTTGCGAATGATTTACTTAGCAAACTATACTGATCGATCGAGGCGCTGGCTTGAGTGTTAAATGGCCTGTTAGCAATCACACACACACACAACTTGTCTGCAGATCGATTCACCGGGCGGAAAATAGCGTGCCGATCGCTCTATCTACTCGAAATGTAAACATTGTGATGGATCATATCTTTGAGTGCCTTTCAACGCTGTTATTAATTGATCTCTTTTCTGTGTAGAGAGGATACACTATTGAACATTAGCCGTCAAATAGATGTGTAGTCTACTTGTAAGAAATGCCCACTAACCTCGTAAAACCTTTGACATTTCTCTAGCCTGCGTGCCTAACCTAGTAATTGTTCACTCATTTATAGGCTTCGGGAGTTGCTCAGTCCACATTCTTTATCCCTCCCCCTCCTCTCTCGCCGCCAACAGTTTATCGCATAACATTCTGACTGCGCCGTGTGGGATAAATTCTATCAATTTGAATATCAATTTAAACTTTTATTGAATTGTGTATGTATGTGTTTTATTCTAAGTGATCAGTAATTTGTTATCTTTAGGGATGTAAATTTTCGCAGTAAAAAAAAAAAAAAAAGCTGTAAAATTTATGAACAGCGATAAGGAAGCTATTATGTAGCAAACGGGACGATGATATTGAGACAGTGCCCTCTCGTGGATAATTTCTGCGTCATCCTCACGAACTGTGACGTCATCATCACAGTCCGTCCCGCGTCGTGAGTGCGCTCTTACATTCGACAGGCATCACACGAATCGTCGGTTCGGGACAAACAAACAAACAAACAAACAAACAACAAGCGGATAATTATTGTGGATTTCAATGGGATAAGTACCGAGTACTAGGAATAAGTATAGACTACTTGAAAATGGATGAGTACTCCGTAGCAGCTATCCACCACTTGGGGATGGTGTATAATCCTTACATGTTGCAGTCACTGTACGGAGCCCATGCAGAAGGTGAGCCCTGGCGCTATTAAAATAATAATAATAATAATAATAATAATAATAATAATAATAATAATAATAATAATAATAATAATAATAATAAGCAACAAAAAAGGTCCTGTGTGAAATAACCAGTTGTCTTCCATTAAAAAAACATAGTCAACATTTCACAACGATTGCACAATATAAAAGATCATAATTTAAACAGGTCTTTATGATGATTTTTTTCCCCAATAAAGATGAACCCCTTCAGTGAGAATGTGTAGAAACTTGTTTCAAGAAGCAGTTATGGTCTTTGTGGGAAAAAATTGTCAAAAAAAAAAAAAAAAAAAAAGTGTCAACTAGGGAAACGCATGATTTTGGCATCACATTTCTGGCCTCTATTTATTCACATTTTATCGTTTAATGTCGCTATTTTGACATGTCATTGGCAGACACACATGCAGTGTTGTGTCACGTTTCTTCTGTAAAGGGGGGAGGGGGGAGGGGGAGGGGGGAGGAGGAGAGGAGGAGAGGGAAGGTCGGCGTGAGGTTACGTCAACTGACACTAAATGCTAATATCTGCTATCGTATTGGTGCCAAGCTTCTGATACCAGGATGCCGATAAATAGCAAAAGTTTTAACAAAATATCATCCATCACTATGATAAAAATAACCGCGGTATTGACAAGGCGTGGGCTCTTCAGTTAGCGAGCGTGCGGTTTTCAAATAGCGAAATTCTGACCGGCTAAAACTGGGTAGGCTTGTCGAGGGTTGGTTCCGAGAGGGTTGTTGTTGGAGGTTGAGGGAAGGGGGGGGGAATGGTACAGGAGTGATGGTTTGTGCGGTTGGTGAGGTGATTGTACAGGAGTGATGGTGGGTGGGACTGGTGAGATGATTGTACAGGAGTGATGGTGGGTGGGACTGGTGAGATGATTGTACAGGAGTGATGGTTTGTGGGACTGGTGAGGTGATTGTGTAGGAGTGATGGTGTGTGGGACTGGTGAGGTGATTGTACAGGAGTGATGGTGTGTGGGACTGGTGAAGTGATTGTGTAGGAGTGATGGTCTGTGGTTCTGGTGAGGTGATGGTATAGGAGTGATGGTGTGTGGGACTGGTGAGGTGATTGTACAGGAGTGATGGTGTGTGGGACTGGTGAGGTGATTGTGTAGGAGTGATGGTCTGTGGGACTGGTGAGGTGATTGTACAGGAGTGATGGTTTGTGGGACTGGTGAGGTGATTGTGCAGGAGTGATGGTCTGTGGGACTGGTGAGGTGATTGTACAGGAGTGATGGTTTGTGGGACTGGTGAGGTGATTGTGCAGGAGTGATGGTCTGTTGAACTGGTGAGGTGATTGTAAGACTTCACCACAAATTAGCGCAAGGGTGATGGTCTGTGGGCTGGTGAGGTGATTGTACAGGAGTGATGGTGTGTGGGACTGGTGAGGTGATTGTACAGGAGTGATGATCTGTGGGACTGGTGAGGTGATTGTACAGGAGTGATGGTCTGGGACTGGTGAGGTGATTGTACAGGAGTGATGGTGTGTGGGACTGGTGAGATGATTGTACAGGAGTGATGGTGTGTGGGACTGGTGAGGTGATTGTACAGGAGTGATGATCTGTGGGACTGGCGAGGTGATTGTGCAGGAGTGATGGTCTGGGACTGGTGAGGTGATTGTACAGGAGTGATGGTGTGTGGGACTGGTGAGGTGATTGTACAGGAGTGATGGTTTGTGGGACTGGTGAGGTGATGGTACAGGAGTGATGGTTTGTGGGACTGGTGAGGTGATGGTACAGGAGTGATGATCTGTGGGACTGGTGAGGTGATTGTACAGGAGTGATGGTCTGGGACTGGTGAGGTGATTGTACAGGAGTGATGGTTTGTGGGACTGGTGAGGTGATGGTACAGGACTGATGGTCTGTGGGACTGGTTAGGTGATGGTACAGGAGTGATGGTTTGTGGGACTGGTGAGGTGATTGTACAGGAGTGATGATCTGTGGGACTGGCGAGGTGATTGTGCAGGAGTGATGGTCTGTTTGACTGGCGAGGTGATTGTACAGGAGTGATGATCTGTAAGACTGGTGAGGTGATGGTACAGGAGTGATGGTTTGTGGGACTGGTGAGGTGATTGTACAGGAGTGATGATCTGTGGGACGGGTGAGGTGATTGTGCAGGACTGATGGTCTGTTTGACTGGCGAGGTGATTGTACAGGAGTGATGATCTGTAAGACTCGTGAGGTGATGGTACAGGAGTGATGGTTTGTGGGACTGGTGAGGTGATTATGCAGGAGTGATGGTCTGTGGGGCTGACGAGGTGATTGTGCAGGAGTGATGGTCTGTGGGATGGTGAGGTGATTGTACAGGAGTGATGGTGTGTGGGACTGGTGAGGTGATTGTACAGGAGTGATGATCTGTGGGACTGGTGAGGTGATTGTGTAGGAGTGATGGTGTGTGGGACTGGTGAGGTGATGGTACAGGAGTGATGATCTGTGGGACTGGTGAGGTGATTGTACAGGAGTGATGGTGTGTGGGACTGGTGAGGTGATTGTGCAGGAGTGATGAACTGTGGGATTGGTGAGGTGATTGTGTGGGAGTGATGGTCTGTTGGACTGGTGAGGTGATTGTACAGGACTGATGGTCTGTGGGTCTGGTGAGGTGATGGTACAGGAGTGATGGTCTGTGGGACTGGTGAGGTGATTTTACAGGAGTGATGGTCTGTGGGTCTGGTGAGGTGATGGTACAGGAGCGATGATCTGTTTGATGGTGAGGTGATTGTGCAAGAGTGATGATCTGTTGGACTGGCGAGGTGATTGTACAGGAGTGATGGTCTGTGGGACTGGTGAGGTGATTGTACAGGAGTGATGATCTGTTGGACTGGCGAGGTGATTGTGCAGGAGTGATGGTCTGTTGGTCTGGTGAGGTGATGGTACAGGAGTGATGGTCTGTGGGATGGTGAGGTGAGGTCGTGGTTGTGATATTGAGTTGATCGACCAGAGTGACACGTAAGACCTCACCACAAATTAGCGTAAGACCTCACCACAAATTATCGTAAGACCTCACCACGAATTGGCGCAGATATTCACTGTCCTGCGCAAGAAAAATGCGGAGTAAAAAATGTCACTCCCTGCAACAATATGCGACTGTTGATCAAGTGAGTTCACTCAGAATCCCATTACAATTGACACAGTGAGAAAAAAGGGGCCTATAGCTTTGCTAGTGGCAGGCAATGATCGTTACTGCTTCATTAATAGATGCTGTACCCGTCATTAATAACAGTTTTGTGGCCTGTCTCGCTCGCTCACTCTCACTCTCTATCTCGCCGTAACATCTTTTGACGCGTGGTGCATGACGTGTGTTTGGACCTAGACAATGCCTGTTATTGATCATTTTTCGTCTCTTAATCAATAAGGTCGTTTTTTGAAGGAATCTGGGTGAAGAAATTGCGGAATTCGACACCCTCCCTCCTCCCCCCTCCTCCTCCCCCCCCCCCACGCACCCCCCTCCAACTTGGAATGTCGCTCGACGTAATATGCTATACTCTCGGTGCCACCCCCCACTCCCCCCCCTGCCTCCCCCACCCTTCCCTGGAACGTCTCTAAACGGAGTATGGTACACATTCGGTACGAACCCCACCCCGCCACCCCCCCCTCCAACTTGGAATGTCGCTTGACGTAATATGGCACACATTGGGTACCACCCATCCCCCCTGCCGCCACCCTCCCCTGGGATGTGGCGAGACAGTCTATGGTACACATTGGGTACCATCCCCCTTCCCTGCCTCCCCCACCCTCCCATGGAATGTCGCTAGACGGAATGCGGTACACATCCGGTACCACCTCCCTCCCGTGGAATGTTGCAAAACGGAATATGATACACTCCCCCACCCCCCACCCCCACCCCCCTGCCCATCCCACCCTCCCGTGGAGTGTCGCTAGACAGAATGCGGTACACATCCGGTACCACCTCCCTCCCGTAGAATGTTGCAAAACGGAATATGGTACGCATTCGGCATCACCCCCACTCCCTCCCCTCCCCGTGGAGTGTCGCTAGACAGAATATAGTACACTTTGGGTGCGACCTCAGTTATTGTCGGATTTCAAAGTCCTGGTTTTCGGCCATCCCGGAAGTTCCGGGGAATGCCAAGAAGGAGCGGGAATACATAAAAATAGCACCTCAGAGAAACGCCTGCGAAATAAAGCAAGAAAAGTACAACTATGCCGCTGAAATAAAAAAAATTAGAAAAACTTCAAAAAGGGGAAAATGGGAGGAAGAAGAAGAAAAAAAAAAAAAAAAAAAAGAAGAAGAAGAAGAAATGAAGTTGGGAGTGAGAAGCATGAGCTGTTGTAGTTTGCTGTCCAAGATAATTGAGTTTCTTCCTTCTTTATTAGATGCGCGTCGCCGCGTTTGTTAGATGCGCGTCGCCGCGTTTCTGTCGGATAACTTCATTTCGCGCTTTTCATTTGGGGCACATCTTTTTTTGTTTTTCCCCTCTCTCTCTCCCCCCCCCTCCCCACCCCCTTGTCCTTCCGTTACACTGAGGGCAGTCGGACAGTGCTCAAAATAACCATGAAAACGTCGTCAGCACCCCAGGAAAAATTTTGGTGACCCGAAACACAATGTACAGTTTGCTGCCAATACTGGGAAACTTTCCCAAATCGTTAAAAAATTATTTAAAAACATTTCCTGTAGTGATTGAAATCCAGATTTTTTTTTATTTGGCCATTTATTTGCAGTTTTGGTATTTCACACGAGTTGTTTCTGTTCCTGGTTCTGCAAGAAAAAAGGCTATTTTCAGTAGTTGTCAGAAAATTCGCAACCCAAACCTTGTAGGGCTGGACACGTGTTGTAACGCTGGAAGTCTGAGATAGAATGGTCCGCACGTGTTGTAACGCCTGAAATGTGAGACAGAATGGTCCGTATGTGATGTACCGCAGGCAGTCTGAAGCAGAATGGTCCGCACGTGTTGTAACGCCTGAAATGTGAGACGGAATGGTCCGCACGTGTTGTAACGCTAACAGACTGAAGTAGAATGGTCCTCACGTGTTGTAACGCTAACAGACTGAAGCAGAATGGTCCGCACGTGTTGTAATGCTCTGAGGCTGAAGTAGAATGGTCCGCACGTGTTGTAACGCCTGAAATGTGAGACGGAATGGTCCGCACGTGTTGTAACGCCTGAAATGTGAGACAGAATGGTCCGTATGTGATGTACCGCAGGCAGTCTGAAGTGGAATGGTCCGCACGTGCTGTAACGCTAACAGGCTGAAGCAGAATGGTCCGCACGTGTTGTAACGCTAACACACTGAAACAGAATGGTCCGCACGTGTTGTAACGCTAACAGGCTGAAGCAGAATGGTCCGCACGTGTTGTAACGCTAACAGGCTGAAGCAGAATTGTCCGCACGTGTTGTAACGTTAACAGTCTGGTCCGCACTCGCAAAGTGCCAGTGTGTCACCTGCTTGAAAAAACTGCTACATGTGCATGGCCCATGATCTCTTTTTAGACCAGGTAATGTGATATTTTGCACGAGGTTGTATAAGGTGTCTCGTTCATGGAGTCAAATAGCATTATGCGTGTTGTTTTGTGAAGAAATTTTCTTGATTACGGCAAGGGGACGGGATTATTGTGGGAATCGTGACCTTTGGATGAGAGAGAAAGGAAGTGATGGAATCGAGGGAGGGGGGGGGGGGGGGGGAGTGGTGGTGTGGAGGTTCACACAACCACTGGGTTGCTTACAGTTTGGGACTTGTTTCGGGTCGGAGGTGGAGTTAAGCGACAGCCGGATTAGCAAACAGAAAAATTCAATATTTTTTATGGATCTGCGATCAAAAAAGGTACTTTGCCGCCCTGATTTCTTCGCAGGGAGGGGGGTCATGTGGGGAGGGCGGTAGCGGTTAGACGGGCGTGAAATAATGCATATGATTAATTAAAAATAAATTACAAGTCTTTGAAAGGCATTTTAAAAGATACATTAGTGCTCGCAAATCGATGACGTAAAGAATTATAAATTATTATTTTCCTATATCTCGACATTAAAACATGGGCATTAATTACAACGGGGAACAAAAGCCGTGGTATAGTGAAATATTAAAAAGAAAGCCACTTTACGACAATAGACAGGAACAGCAATGATTGCCTGCCCACGTGTTGGTGGCTTTTTTTTTTTTTTTTTTTGTTTATTTTTATACTCTGTTCAGTAATTTATCAATTTTTGCCTGCGCAGTGTTGTGTTTTATGAAGTCAATATTCGCAGCTGAAGTCCCTTTTATGAGCTTTCCCGTAGCAAAGTCTTTTGCCCTTTTGTCCAAATAAAAGAAAGATAGGAAATAAAGGAAGAAAAAAAGGAAAGAGAAAGGAGAAAAAAAAGAAGAAGCGCTTATAAAGAACTTTAAAGATGAACTTCAAATGTGAAGATGAGCTTTGGAATTTCTGCTTTAAAATTTAATGTCAATTAAATGGCGGAACATCTGGTAGAGTGTAAGCGATAGTATAGTTAAAAATCGATTATGAAATTTGTGACTGGTTGTCGATTCGATACGAAATGCCATCCTCAATCGCATTTTAAACAGGATTTAAAAGTACGACTGTAAGACTTTCCAGGAATGCTGTGATAACTGAAACGATGATGTCATAGAACTGCCGTGTTCGATTATATATATATATATATATATATAATTATTTAAAATAAGAAATCTTAGACGAGTAAGAATCCAGTCAGTTTTTGGTGGGCGGTTGCGGAACAGACTACCGATAATTCGAGTGTCGCATAAATCAAAAGTGCTTTAAATCTCTTGTACCAAAGTGTGAAAATAAGTGAAAAAATGTAAATTCTTATCTGTTGAGTGAAGGGAAACTGAAAATATTCAAACACTGAAAATATTCAAAAACTGAAAATATTCAAAAACTGAAAATATTCAAAAACTGAAAATATTCAAAAACTGAAAATATTCAAAAACTGAAAATATTCAAAAACTGAATTCAAATTTGGTTGTTTGTGTAAAATGTTGGTAGTTTAGTATTGGATAAAAAATTTAAAAAATTGCCTTTATTTTTGAATTTTTTTAAAATGTGTTCCTATTTACAAGGCAAGAAGCTTGTTGTTTACAACCTAAACTGATGAAATAATGAAAAGTTTCGACTTCTTTGACCTTCTGTTTAACGGTAGTCTGTTCCGGGAACGCCTACCAAAAATATCTGTTTTCTTATTTGCTTCAGAATTCTGATTTTAAATAATATGGTGTTGTACACATATATATGGCTGTTGCAAGCTGTGACAGTTGTACATAGCTGTGAGGACAGTTTTTACAAGATGGGCAACTGTAACGGCTGTTAATACCGGTGAGGCTGGCAGTTAATAGCAGTTAACAGCTTATAGCTGCAGCAGTTACAAACACCTGTGAGGCTACTCGGTGTGAGCCACAGCACCTGTACATACCTGTAAGGCTAGGCGCTGCAAGCGGTGACAGCTGTACATACCTGTAAGGCTAGGCGTTGCAAACCGTGACAGCTGGACATACCTTTGAGGCTAGGTGCTGCAAGCAGTGACAGCTGTACATACCTGTAAGACTAGGCGCTGCAAGCAGTGACAGCTGTACATACCTGTAAGGCTAGGCGTTGGAAGCAGTGACAGCTGTACATACCTGTCAGGCTAGGCGTTGCAAGCAGTAACAGCTGTACATACCTATGACACCGGGCGTTTCTATCACCGCGTGCATTTCTCATTTATTATCAGTTTCGGGGATCTGCTTTTCACCTTTTCGATACAGTGCGACTATTAATTAAGCTGTAAGTAGAATTCTGTGTCAACAAAGAAATGTTATCACCCAGATAAAGAGATAACCCTTTGCAACTGAAGCAATACATCTTGAAGTCATTCTATTCATTCTACTTGTTTTTTTTTTTGTGTGTAATAAATGCACAATTCATCGGTGGCGTTTATAAATGGGTAACCTTTGTTGGATAGTTCAGAGGCGGCAGGGACAAAGAACGCATAGCTCTAGAAACATGGTAAAGACCAAGATCCCCTTAAAACATGTGCGGAGTGAAGAAAAAAAAAACGACACACAGCAGTCATGTGACGTTATTCAGTGATCAATTATGGGTTCAGTAGGGTTGAACATATTTATAATACATGTCTCACTATAAATATCACTTGTCATTGCATTCTGACATTGCTGTGCGATGAATGCCTAATATATCTTTTTGGCTGGTCGCCATATTGAATTTTGTTTCTCTGCCTTCTCTCTCCTTCTGTTCACTCTCCTCGCTTTTTGCAGTGTTGGCTTGTTTTGAAAAGTTTTGATTGGTGACGCAGGAGTAACGAGAGGTCAGCGCAGGAGTAACAGAGGTCAGTGTTATGGGCAGCAACGGTTCCGCGCGACTGGCGCTCGACCGCTGTGGTGCTGTTAGCCACAGTTGAGGTGTAACCACGCACGGGTTTTCACGCGCGGAGCGAGGCGAGTGACGAAAGGGCGAGCGGTGTCGAATCAGCTCGACGCCTTGGCCGTTGCTGGGTGACGTCATAGGGTTAGCCAAGAGGCGGATGTGGAAGGATTAGGGTCCGGATACGATCCGGATGCACCATTCCTGGAAGCAGAGACGCTTGATAACATGCTGTGAATAGAAACGTGCTGCAAATGCCACCCCCTGGATGCTGGGGCCGACTTATAGCTGTTACTTGCAGCTGTCACTTTATTGGGACGGACTTGCAGCTGTTACTAAGGTGAAGTCCTGCCCAGTTGTGCTGGATAAACTATTGTTAATGAAGTGAAATCACTAGAAATCCCATTGTCTAATTCTTGGTCGAAATAACCGCTACTCATAGAAGTGAAAAGCTGCAAATCCTACTTCCGGAATAACCGCTACTCACAGAAGTGAAAAACTGCAAATCCTACTTCCGGAATAGCTCGCAGATGACGTTGCTAGATCTTCACCTCTAATTTTAGGTCCAAGCAAAGTCTTAAATAAATGAAGGCAGCAAATGAATAACTGGAACGATAATCGATTTTCGAAACAAAAAAATAACACTAAAAAAGAAAAAAAAAACAAACAAACAAAAAAAAAAAAACAAAAAAAAAAAAAAAAACAGTTATTGAAAGCACGGCGTTGATAGCTGAATTGTCGGTCTGGATGGCAGTCATCGCGGATTAGCGGGTGGTATCCGAAGCTCATCAGTCATTATTTATGTTTCCGTAAAACGATTTTCAAGTGTTTGCAGGGCCCCTGATGAGTGCATAATTGATCGCGATATTGTCACGCGTGGGCTCCGTATTCATAAAAAAATATAATGATGTTATAATACTGAGGCCCATGCGTTTGCCTAAGAAGGGAGGGGAGGGGGGGGGGGGGGGAGTCTGCAAGCGAAAATGTCGTATTTGCTTTGAATACGTACCCAGTTTCGCGTTTCGCAGTACCCACAAAGCGTGACCGCCCGCGCCCCCGCCAACACCCCCACCCCTACCCCCCTCCCCTAAATCTGAGACCTGTCTGAAATGCAGTTGAAATGGCTAACTAACACGCGCCCTTTGTTGTGTGGTTTTGCAACGCCAGGCGTTTTGAGCTTCCATGAATTCCGGACCCTATTGACAGACTTGCACGGAGATCGGATAGCGATTTTTTTTCTCTCTCTCTCTCTAAATAACGACCAATCGAATGGAAAAATAATGTCATTTTTTTTCGAAGGAGACGTGATAGAGATAAGAAGAAGAAGAGTTAATGTGAATGCTTGATAGCAAGTAGAGGAGATAAGAAAAGACAGGGGCTTATTGACAGCTGATATAGCCAGCTAAATGTAAACGCAACGGCTTTGGAAGGGTGAACATTTCATGAACCCGTCTGTAATACTTAGTATTTCCGCTGATTTGTCCGTGTGGATAGTGAAACATCGATCATGTGGTACAACAATGCGAGGTTTGGGTACTGCCCGCAGTATCTCCACGGTAAGTACTCTTCTAGCTGTTCTCTTTGGTTTCATGTCGTTTAATATATTATTTGTGATAGGCGTCAGGGTTCGCGCTGGGTTTTCAGGAAAGTGAGTAAAAAAAAAGGAAAGTGTGACTCAGTTGGGTACAGAAAACTCGGTGGGTTCCGAAAAAAGTGAGACTTTTCGTAAAAAATGCCCAAAAAGTGGATAAAAACCCCGCCAACGCGAACCCTGGGCGTGATGTGTGGTTCATATGAGGTGTGACAGGCGTGGTGACTGTTTTATGTGAGGTGTGACAGGCGCGGTGTGTTGTTCATTAGAGGTGTGACAGGCGTGGTGTGTGGTTCATGTGAGGTGTGACAGGCGTGGTGACTGTTTTATATGAGGTGTGACAGGCGCGGTGTGTGGTTCATGAGAGGTGTGACAGGCGTGCCGTGTGGTTCATGTGAGGTGTGACAGGCGTGGTGACTGGTTTATATGAGGTGTGGCAGGCGCGGTGTGTGGTTCATGAGAGGTGTGACAGGCGTGGTGTGTGGTTCATGTGAGGTGTGACAGGCGTGGTGACTGGTTTATATGAGGTGTGGCAGGCGCGGTGTGTGGTTCATGAGAGGTGTGACAGGCGTGGTGTGTGGTTCATGTGAGGTGTGACAGGCGTGGTGACTTGTTTATATGAGGTGTGGCAGGCGCGGTGTGTGGTTCATGAGAGGTGTGACAGGCGTGGTGTGTGGTTCATGTGAGGTGTGACAGGCGTGGTGAATGGTTTATATGAGGTGTGGCAGGCGCGGTGTGTGGTTCATGAGAGGTGTGACAAGCGTGGTGTGTGGTTCATGTGAGGTGTGACAGGCGTGGTGACTTGTTTATATGAGATGTGCAGGCGCGGTGTGTGGTTCATGTGAAGTGTGACAGGCGTGGTGTGGGGTTCATGTGAGGTGTGACAGGCGTGGTGACTGGTTTATATGAGGTGTGAGAGGCGCGGTGTGGGGTTCATGTGAGGTGTGACAGGCGTGGTGTGGGGTTCATGTGATGTGTGACAGGTGGCGACTGCTGTATGTGTGGGTGAGACCGCATGAATCGCTGAACCCCCCAAATGGAAAGCCCTTGTGAGGAGCGATGTAGAGATCTGATGATGAGAGTGTAGAGATTTGGTGAGGGGAGGTGTAGGATCTGGTGAAGGTGGACGTTTCGAGATCTGACCTCTGATTGGATGCACTGTCCTTGGACATTCTTACTTAGAACAAAGACCCCAAGACAGCAAGAAAGATAGCAGCAATGAACGGAATGAGCGGCGGCCACAGCGACAGGTGTGACCACACTCCCCCCCCCCCCCAATGTAATGCCCTGAGCATATGTTAGTAACAAGTGAGACAATGATTTATACTTTAACCTTTAAGAATAACATTTTTATTATTGTGTGTGGAAACTCCCCCCCCCCCACCTCCACCCCCCGCCCGCCCGCCCGCTCTCTCCTCCTCCCTCCCCACTCATCAATTATTTCGTTACGTTGGTCGTATGATTGCGTTTTATTGTGTTCATTTGAAAACAATGATGTTTCAGGTAGCTTGCACTTGTTTTTATTGTTTGTGACGTAAGTTGAATGGGAAATGAAGGATTAAACCACTTTAATAATAAATGAAAGATATTACATTTCTTAAATTCTGCAGCCGCCATGATTAAAAAAAAACATTAATGTTTTCGTCAAGTCACGTGCATGAAGCCTAAAATCTCACGTGCACGAAGCCTAAAATCTCACGTGTACGAAGCCTGAAATCTCACGTGCACGAAGCCTAAAATCTCACGTGCACGAAGCCTAAAATCTCACGTGCATGAAGCCTAAAATCTCACGTGTACGAAGCCTAAAATCTCACGTGCACGAAGCCTAAAATCTCACGCGTACGAAGACTGAAATCTCACATGCACGAAGCCTAAAATCTCACGTGTACGAAGACTGAAATCTCACGTGTACGAAGCCTAAAATCTCACGTGCATGAAGCCTAAAATCTCACGTTACGAAGCCTGAAATCTCACGTGTACGAAGACTGAAATCTCACGTGTACGAAGCCTGAAATCTCACGTGGACGAAGCCTAAAATCTCACGTGTACGAAGCCTGAAATCTCACATGCACGAAGCCTAAAATCTAACGTGTACGAAGACTGAAATCTCACGTGTACGAAGCCTGAAATCTCACGTGGACGAAGCCTAAAATCTCACGTTACGAAGCCTGAAATCTCACGTGTACGAAGACTGAAATCTCACGTGTACGAAGCCTGAAATCTCACGTGTACGAAGCCTGAAATATCACATGCACGAAGCCTAAAATCTCACGTGTACGAAGACTGAAATCTCACGTGTACGAAGCCTGAAATCTCACGTGGACGAAGCCTAAAATCTCACGTTACGAAGCCTGAAATCTCACGTGTACGAAGACTGAAATCTCACGTGTACGAAGCCTGAAATCTCACGTGCATGAAGCCTAAAATCTCACGTTACGAAGCCTGAAATCTCACGTGTACGAAGACTGAAATCTCACGTGTACGAAGCCTGAAATCTCACGTGGACGAAGCCTAAAATCTCACGTGTACGAAGCCTGAAATCTCACATGCACGAAGCCTAAAATCTCACGTGTACGAAGACTGAAATCTCACGTGTACGAAGCCTGAAATCTCACATGCACGAAGCCTAAAATCTCACGTGTACGAAGCCTAAAATCTCACGTGTACGAAGACTGAAATCTCACGTGTACGAAGCCTGAAATCTCACGTGGACGAAGCCTAAAATCTCACGTTACGAAGCCTGAAATCTCACGTGCACGAAGCCTAAAATCTCACGTGCACGAAGCCTAAAGTCTTACGTGCACGAAGCCTAAAATCTCACGTGCACGAAGCCTGAAATCTCAGACTCGTTTTAAAAAAAGCGGATTCTGGATCCCGCAGACGTGAATAGTGAAATGGTTGGCGTGAAACAAAATATGTGACGTCATCAGATTAATTAATATGAGAACAGAATCGCACTCGCAGCTAAATGGAAAGAAACACAAGAAAGTAAACATGACTCTGCGTGGTGTCGTATTGCTGAAAAAAAACCTAATAAATAAATAAATAAATAAAATAAATCAAATAAAATGACAGACAATACTGGAGGTTCAAAGTTGTCTAGCAGGGGTGCAGAGGTGTTGCGTGTTTGTGCCAGTCTCATGAGAGAGGTTCGAGTTGCCGAGTGCTTTCTTGCGATGGTTTACGGTGGAGGGAGGGTCGGGATGGGGGGGGGGGAGCGGGGGTTGGGGGGGGGGGGGACTGCATCTGTTGCTCGCCTCCCAGATTTTTAACCCACCCAGCCATGACGAGGCTGCATGGACATGTGACTGACGCACACACGGACATGTGACCACACGCACTGACATTTGACAAGCACGCACTGTGTTGTTACTGTACACGCATGGATATGAGACTGACACGGACATGAGACGGACACGAGACTGACACGGACATGAGACTGACACGGACACGAGACTGACGCGGTCACGAGACTGACAGGGACACGAGACTGACACGGACATGAGACTTACACGGACACGAGACTGACGCGGTCACGAGACTGACAGGGACACGAGACTGACACGGACACGAGACTGACGCGGTCACGAGACTGACAGGGACACGAGACTGACAGGGACACGAGACTGACACGGACACGAGACTGATAGACGACGGCGTACTTGAAGGCGACTGCGCGGAGGCAAGATTTACGCTCGTGGTTCTGCTGTTGGTAAATGAGGTGCGTGCTGGAGGTAGTGGGTTCGAACCCCCCCTCCCCCCTCCACTTCCCCCTTTCACCCTCTCGCATCCCACGTCCCTCGCCATGGGGGTGACTGAGGGGGGGGGGGCAAAGACTTACGCTCGTGATTCTGCTGGAGATCAGTTGTGATGACTGGTAACGCTACAGCCTTATGACTTGCGTGCTTGCAAGTAAGTGGGTTCGAACCCTCCACTCCTTCGCCCCCCCACCCCCCCCCCTCCGGCCCCCGTGACCACATACCCCCATCCTTTTACTCGCCTGTAATCATTGCACTGATATTAAGTTGTGTGGTTTTTGTCACGTTGCCTATTCGTCACCTCTAAGTAACAAAAAACATATCTCTCTCTCTCTCTCTCTCTTTCTCTTTTTTTGTGCGCGATCGACATAGAAAGCTTCTGTTGAGGATGTGTGTGTGATCCAACATTTTGAAATTTGAATAAACTACACACCCTTCAGTTTTAACGTTTCATGCTTACATAAAAAACATTCTTAGCACAACAGCTTGTCGGAAATGGCAGCTTTTTGCTGTCCCAAAAAAGCTCAGTCATTGCCAGAAAGAAAGAGAAGAAAAAGTTTGAAGAAGCAATTTTTAACCGTCCCAATTTGCAAAAAAAAAAAAAAAAGTCACAAAGTTGACAGTATAAATTGCTGCTTTTGACCCGGGTAATAGAACATGGAAATTTAGACTGAAGTTGCTTGGCATAACTTTGCGAACTTGGGTGTTAGATTTGGGTGTACAGGGGTGTGATACATGGTCACCTCTGACCCCCCCCCCCCGGCAAGCAAAGTATTTGAATAACAGGGAAGCGAAGGCGGTGGGGGGGGGGGTGGCAAGGGGTGGCGGGGGCGGGGGTGGGGGGGGAGAGGGGGTGACACAGTGGTGGTGGCGGCTTGTCTGTGAAATAAATAGCTGTGTGGGTCGCGGGGATCACTTGCGGATGTTCATATATCGAGCTGATGGCGGCGTGCGGGCCCTTTTTTTTGCCCCTTACCCGCTCCTTGTGCGGCAGAGCTGAGGATTATTTGGAGATGATATATTTAGCGAAACACGAGATACGATCAGTGTTTTATCGCATTTTTTATTTGTTTGTTTATTTATTGTTATTGGTTCTCCCCTTATCGTTCACTTCTACCCTGTAGGTTAAGTATAAAAAAGTGGTAGATGCAAAAAAGTGGTTGTCCATGGTTGAGATGGCCGTGGATATCCATGGTCATAAATGGAATCCTCCGGCTTTTCCGGCTTTTTTTTTTTTTTTTTTTTGCCAAATGGACCACTTTTTTCCACCTCGTTCCCATGTATGATAAAATTTTTCAGGCTTTCTTTTTCCCACCCCATTCCCATGTATGATGGTGGAAATGTCCATGCGCAGATAGCCGTGGATATCCATAGTAGAAAAGTCTATGGCTGACATGGCCGTGGATATCCATAGTAGAAATGTCCATAGCTGACATGACCGCAGATATCCAGAGTAGAAATGTCCATAGCTGACATGACCGTAGATATCCATAGTAGAAATGTCCATAGCTGACATGACCGCAGATATCCATAGTAGAAATGTCCATGACTGACATGACCGTAGATATCCATAGTAGAAATGTCCATCGCTGACATGACCGTAGATATCCATAGTAGAAATGTCCATGGCTGACGTGACCGTAGATATCCATAGTAGAAATGCCCATGGCTGACATGACCGTAGATATCCATAGTAGAAATGACCATGGCTGAGATGGCTGAAATGTACTTGGATGTCTCAGGCAGTTGTTCCAGATAAATTGCACGTACAGTTGTGGGAGGGGGGATTTCCTCCCGGTATGGCAAAAATCGAGGGGAGAGGGGCGCACTTTCCAAAATGAGGCCAATTTCATTAAGCTTCAGTAGGAGGTGGTGGGGTGGGGGATGGGGGTAGGGGCTGTAGGTGTTCCCCATGAGAGTTCATCACCGACTGTCACTCCCACTCTGATAATCCGTTTCCTGTAATATTATTGGTGTATGGATGACCTATCATAGTTGTTAGATGCACGTTATTTGTATTTTGACCTTGACCTAATTTCAAGAACACAATGGCCGCCATGGTGGATCTTATTTCCGGTTGGGGGCTTCACTTTATTTAACGAATTGAATAAATAAATAAAATAAATTATTTAAAGGGATAAATTAAAGAGATAAAGAAAGTTGAATAAATGACAAAAAAAAAAAAAATTAATAAATAAATACGGAAGCAGTGTTGCCATGTGAGATAGAGACATGAGGTGTAGGATTTCCGTGCGTGAACTTTTCGCTTCCGCGGGCATAGGATGGTGTAGTAACCTTAGCCACCAGTTTGCCTTAGTGCTGTAGCATAGGATGGCAGGAGAGGTACAGTTTGAAAAAAAAAATCACGCGACGATCTTAATTCGGAGAAATACAAGTGTAATTTTTTTTGGTTTTTATTTTTTGTTTTGTTTTGTTTTTGTCGATGTGTGTGGCCGTCGGGACTGGTTGGTTATAAAGAGTCAATTTAAAAGTCTTTTTTTTTTATTTTCATTTTGTCGTAATTGTGACCGATCTCTAGGTCGATGTGTTAGAAAATATGGAGTGCCTAATCATGGCTGTGTCAGGATAGAGGAAATGACGTCATATCCGGGTTGAATATCCATGAAAAGGACCACCTTCTGTTTGTTGGCCTGAAATCGAGTTGTTGTGTTTCGGTTCTGTTTTTGACTCTCTTGTTTGTCAAAATTTCTTCGTTGTCCCCCCCCCCTTTCCTCCCACCGCTCCTACCTGCACCCCCATCTCCCCGGCACCTATTGCGTCAATTCAATCACAGTTCTTCATGGGCGCGTTGTGTGCATCTGGAGTTGTGCACAGTTCAAAGCATACAGAGAGCGTGCACGAGTACTTTGTGAAGAGTAGGAAAAAACCCCAATCCCACGGCTCCATGCTTCTCTTGTATACGGTAGCCGATAGTTTTTTTTCTGCAAAATGATTTTAATTTAAAAAAAGACTGTGTTCTCTCTGTGTAATTACGTGTAAAATTTATAGGGTGACCTTTGTGCGATTTTTGATTGACGTCAGTGTAAATTGTCGCTAAGTGTATGCGTTTCAAATGCGAGAAACAAGTTATATTATTCTCGAGCCTTTATCATTATGATTTATATGTTTTGACATAATAGGGGTTTTTGCCTATATCTATTTATAGCCTTCGGACATGTTAATTCTTTCGTTGAACCATAAAGTGTCATCTTGTAATGTTGAAAAAAAAAAAACATAGATTGCCTGCTGGCACACACCGAAAAAAAGCTGCTTGACAAATAGCCTCGAAGATTTATGATGGGAGGATCTTTTAAGTTAAATGTGAAATAGTTTCAAATAGTTAATGGTGATACAGGCCACGAGTGTCAGGTGGTAATTAGAATTCCATAAAATACATTGATATATAGATAAATAACTAAGTAAATAAATAAATAAGTAAATGAATAAATAAAAAATAATGTAAATAAATTATGCAAATATAAATAAATGACTAATAAATAAAAGTATATAATAAATAAATAAATAAATAACGGCAGCAGTTAGAACTTCGAGCGCGTGTTAACGCGGCGCGCGGCTGTCTATTTGTTCAAAGCTGTACAACAGGTCACTTGAAATGTGCAGACTTTCGGATGAGTACACTGGCACGTCATCAGTCATTGTACGGACCCTTGTTAACCTGTCCTCCCACCCCCTACCCGCCGCCCCTCCCCCCCCCCCCGCACATGGGCATTGTGTAATCTTTACATTTATTGAGCAAGAGAATAAACATGTAAGTATATAGTTTGGTAATGTGTGGCTGAGATAATCGTGAGGGAGGAGGAGGGGGAGGGAGGGAAGGGGAGGGGGATGTATATATGCAAGAAGCAACTTCTGTATGAATCCGTTGATTGAACGGATAGCCGGTAACCCTACCCACCACATACCCACCTCCTCCTGCCCCCCCCACCCCCCGTCCCCCGACCAACCCACTGCTGGCCATAAGAATGGCTCAATTGATAGAGTTGTCTTCTAACCCTAACCCTCTCCACCACCTCCACTAACCCCCTCCCCCCAAAACCCCGTCCCACCCGGTCTTCATAACCAGTGCTAGTTCTGCCACCCGCCTACCGTGACCAAAATGACCAGTGCTGGTCACATCGTCATCTGAGTGACAAGTGTACTACCGTGACCACTGTGACCAGTGCTGGTCACATGGTCATCTGAGTGACAAGTGTACCACCGTGACCACTTGTGACCAGTGCTGGTCACATCGTTATCTGAGTGACAAGTGTACCACCGTGACCACTGGGACCAGTGCTGGTCACATCGTCATCTGAGTGACAAGTGTACCACCGTGACCAGTGCTGGTCACATCGTCATCTGAGTGACAAGTGTACCACCGTGACCACTGGGACCAGTGCTGGTCACATCGTCATCTGAGTGACAATTGTACCACCGTGACCAGTGCTGGTCACATCGTCATCTGAGTGACAAGTGTACCACCGTGACCACTGTGACCAGTGCTGGTCACATCGTCAGCTGAGTGACAAGTGTACCACCGTGACCACTGTGACCAGTGCTGGTCACATCGTCAGCTGAGTGACAAGTAGAGGCAGAATGCGTGACTGCTGCTGTGTGTGTGTGTGTGTGTGTGTGTGTGTGAGCGCGGGCAGGTTAAATCATTAATTGATGAGTTGAGGTTACAGCATGCACCTCGCTTTATGAGGCGCCATTGCTGAAAAAAGCGTATCCTGATCGCATGCTGCGAAAACTGCTGTTTTTATATCACATAAATATTGGAAGATGAGGTTTATCTGTTTGTAAGAGAGAGAGAGAGAGAGAGAGAGAGAGAGAGAGAGAGAGAGAGGGGGGGGGGATCGGGGGGGGGGGTATTAGAATTTGCTTGGATTCATATTCGATGAAATGTGCTTTAAGAATTGCGAAAATGGGTGGCGGAACAATAACTCTCACCCGGGTGGCTGAAAAAGATTGTGCTGATCAATCTCTGCAGTAACTCACAACGCAATTTCACGTAAAGAAACACTTCTTTACAGCTAACTCACAATACAATATACCGTAAAGAAACATTGCTGTACAGCAGACTCACCGTGTAATATGATGTCAAGAAACATGTCTCTACAGCTAACTCACAATGCAGTATAACGTCAAGAAACATTGCTGTACAGCTGACTCACAACGCAATGTAACACAAAGAAACACTTCTACAGCGCTGTGTTTATAGTAAACAGCCATGTATAACTGTGCATTCTACTGTTTTGCTGGGAGCTGTGGGATGGTATTGATAGAAAAAATATGCCTTTGTATACCAGTGCTGTAGTTGCAAGCGATTAGTGATTGCACTATTCTCTCGATCTACTATAAACATCACTTTTCCACACATACCTGTATGGGTTTTTTTTCGTTTTTGCGGCTAAACATGTGCAGAATTATTTATTGGATTAACCAACAACACTGGTTAGATTTCGGTAAATAGTTTGGCTGCATTTGTTTAGCCTTTTGGTAACACGAGAGGAGCTCAGAACAGGCCAAAACATGAGATATTGGCAGTGCTCCCCCCCGCCCCCCATGTTTTTTTTAACACAAGAAAGAGAGAGACAGAAAAAAAGCTACTCCAGGATTACTAGCTGTGGCTCCCTCTGTTCTTTACGAGGAATTACGAGGTTATAAAAGTAACCACAGAAATTGAATAATACAGTTGTGGAAACGGATATAAGGTTTCACATTTTTTTGGGGGGATTGGATAAAGAGTTATCGATTTTAATCGCCTGCACAGTTATGATACTGAAATAAATCCGCAGCACAGAAGTGCCTGAAGGATTGTGCAGTCCTCATGATGTGGAACCCTGCTTTCCTGCATGGCAATTTAGGTGAGTTGGACATTTTTGAACTATGTAGAACTTTGACCTCCTTTTCACGGCTCACCTGGGGCGTCACATTGAGCTTTGTTCATGCATATCCGGGGGCGTTTGGTCTGCTTGCTTACGTTTATGGAGGGCGATATCGGCTTTTTCACACCTATCTGGGGCACAGTGTGGGCTTCTTCATACCTATTTGGGGCATAGAATCAGCTTCTTAACGCTTATCTGGGGCTCGTGGGTCATACTTGAACACTTAGACGGGACACCAAAGCGGCTTCCCCACGCTTATAGAGGGCGTCGGGTCGGCTTGTTCACACTTAGCCGGGGTACTGTGTCGGCTTGCTCACGCTTATAAGGGGCGTCGTGTCGGCTTCTTACTTAACGCTTATCCGGGGCGCCGTGTCGGCTTCCCTACGCTTATAAAGGGCGTCGGGTCTTCTTGTTCACACTTAGCCGTGGCACCGTGTCGGCTTGCTCACGCTTATAAGGGGCGTCGTGTCGGCCTCTTACTTAATGCTTATCCGGGGCGTCGTGTCGGCTTCCCCACGCTTATAAAGGGCGTCGGGTCTTCTTGTTCACACTTAGCCGTGGCACCGTGTCGGCTTGCTCACGCTTATAAGGGGCGTCGTGTCGGCTTGTTCACACTTGTTAGGGGCATCGTGTCGGCTTCTTAACGCTTATCAGGGGGCGTTGGTTCAGCCTGTTCACACTTATGAAGGCGCACATTGCTGACTCCATGCTGACACTGGGGCATTGTAGCCTGAGGCATCACATTGACTTGTCAGGCGTTACTTCTGCTTCTGCATGCTTTCTAGGGGCACCACATTATATAACTGAGGAGATCTATCTGTTATGTATGAACACAGAGCGGATGGATAGTTCAAAAAGTAGTCCCTCTCTGTATGAGTAATATTATCGCGGAATCCCTACGGATGTGCGAAGTAAAAAGATGTTATACACAAGAGAGCGAACCGCTGTAGAGGTTGGCTGTTGGACAACAACGACAACGGGCCGAACCGCCGTAGAGGTTGGCTGTTGGACAACAACGACAACAGACCGAAGCGCTGTAGAGGTTGGCTGTTGGACAACAACGACAACAGACCGAAGCGCTGTAGAGGTTGGCTGTTAGACAACAACGACAACAGACCGAACCGCCGTAGAGGTTGGCTATTGGACAATTACTATTCCCAACAGTTTAAATTACTATCCGAGTGCATCTTAGAGAGTGGATTATTATCACGTTTTTCCGCATGATTCTTTTCGTTACTTGCAGGGGAAATTATTGCGTGGCAGGGATAAGCCTTGGTAGGTTATTGGGCGAGCTAAATGTTTGATTGAGGCTACAGGTATCCTGGAAGCTATGTGCTTCAAATTGATTGATGGCAGGATCGCGATCCCAGGTCAATCATCCAAAATATTTCGTCTTGAGAAGCACCATGCCTTGTCTATCTTTGAGGATGAGTTGGTGGCCGGTACAGATTTTTCTAGCCAGCTGCTTGACAGCAGTTTGGCAGCTGTTTTGCTAAATATCAGTATGTGATGTCCAAAAAAAAAAAAAAAATACAGAGCACTCAATGATTTCGATTATAAGTCACACTCACTGGCGTTTATGCGTTGTGGTTTATAAAAAATACAGGTCGACATTCACAGCACTGAATGCGGTTGAAGCTTAAAGTCAAAAAGAAGGGGTCGGGAGTGGGGGGGGGGGGGGGGGGGGGGGGGCGAAGGGGTGGGCGGGGAGGGCGGTTGGGGAGTTAGTTCTGGAAATTTTTTCCATCGCAACTTGCATTGATGTTTTTGTGATATAGCTGGGTAGAAAAGCAATGACTGTCACCTTGCTGTTACCCTGGAGGGGGCGAAGGGGTGGGCGGGGTCGGGGTCGGGTGTAACCCCGGAGACGGGCGCCCATGTCTACGTTTGAGTGAGTGAGTGAGTGAGTGAGTGAGTGACGGTGATTGGAATCAGGATGTCTGTAAAAAAAGAAGTATTTTCACAGCATATTTTTAATAGATTGCGAAGTAATTTCGATAATCTGAAATTGCTGTGTAATGGATGGGAGTGCAGAGTTCCAACGAGGCGGCTAGAAGTGCGTGCGGATTACTTCAGAGAGGTGTGTGTGTGTGTGGATAGCTTCAGTGAGGTGAGGTGATCACAAATGTGTGTGAATAGTTTGAGTGAGGTGCTCATTATTACGTGTGGATAGCTTCAGATAGGTGATCATTATTGCGTGTGGATAGCTTCAGTTAGGTGATCATTACTGCGTGTGGATAGTTTCAGTGAGGTGATCATTATTGCGTGTGGATAGTTTCAGTGAGGTGATCATTATTGCGTGTGGATAGTTTCAGTAAGGTGATCAACTATTGCTTGTGGATAGTTTCAATGAGGTGGTCATTATTGCGTGTGGATAGTTTCAGTTAGGTGATCAACTATTGCTTGTGGATAGTTTCAATGAGGTGGTCATTATTGCGTGTGGATAGTTTCAGTTAGGTGATCACTATTGCGTGTGGATAGCTCCAGTAAGATGATCGGCAGTTATCAAGCTGGTGACGTCACATCTTCGCAGAGCTCCATCAGTTTTGTTTGTTGACATGTGGGAAAATGTTACTCGAAAAAAATATTTGCATTGTTCGTAGTCGCCAATCAACTAACAGCATAAGAAAGGGGCCATTTGGTTTTGCTGCCAGCAAGTGTCCCGGATTTAGATTTCAGTGTCGACAACCTGTAAGCGAGTGACATTGTAACTCACAGGAGGTTCAGATGCCCTTTTTGTCAGCTCATTGCTTGCAGCCGACTTGCAGCCATGATTTGATTAAGCTGCTTTGGGAACCGCTTGCTTCCTTCATTGACAGGTGGAGAACCTCCCCAAACCCCCAACCCCGCCCCCTCCTACCCGGGCTGTTGACATTAACAAGACGACACTGACGCCTCAGGACCACTCCAGCGAGAAGGTATATTGGCTTAAAGTCATATATTCCTAACTGAATTGATACCTCATTTTCTGGGTATTAGCTGAAGTATTTGTTTTATCGTGCAGTACAATATGTGCTGCGCTCCCATGTGGCATTTATAAATAGTTATTTCTATTTAGAAAGATTTTCTTGTGGACCCAGATGGCATTGTGAATTATAGTTTTGTCCTGGTGGCGTCATTACGTCATATTTTGTCGTTGTCTTTTGCCATCGTCACAGTGCCTCCTGTGTGTGATGCCACAATGTCCTTTTGCTTTCTGCCGTCACAGTTCCTTATGCGTCTGGCGTCACAATGCCTTATGCCTATGGCGTCACAATGCCTTGTGCCTCTGACGTCACAATGCCTGATGCCTCTGACGTCACAATGCCTGATGCCTCTGCTGTCACAAGGCCTGATGCTTCTGACGTCACAGTGCTGTGATGTGGTGCAATCCTTGAATGATGGACTTGACATTAAAACAAACGAGTGCGCACCTCCAGGTCTTCACCGCCCTGTCATTTTAGTCACATCTCCTTGTCATTTTCGTCTTATATCTATGTCATTTTCGTCTCACCTCCATGTCGTTTTAGTCTCTTGTTGTTTCAGCGTTATCCGTGTGTAACGGTATCCAGACAGAAGGGCCTTGGACAAAAGGGCCTTGGACATAAGGGCCTTTCCCAAAACGACCTTTCCCAAAAAGGCCTTTCCCAAAATAGCTTGAAACACGGACTGGATGAAATCATTGACGAATACAGTGCTGAGGACATTTTCAGTTGTGATGAAACAGGATTGTTCTATAGGGCTGCTCCCAACAAGTCCTTAGTGATGCCATTTGAATTAGGCCATGGAACTAAAGTATCCAGAGAACACATTACTGTGCTTTTGGGAGCAAACATGTCTGGAACAGAAAAATTGAAACCGCTCGTGATCGGAAAGAGTTTAAAGCCAAGGTGTTTCAAACACAAGCAGACAGAGTCATGTGATCAACAGCTGGAACAGTTGGTTTCGGACACCGCAGCTGCTTTGCGATGTGAACCGCTGACAGCTGCTGAATACCGCGCCTTAGAGAACGACACAGACCTCCGCCTTGGAGACAGTGAGAAGTGAAAACAAAAATGCTCTATTTAATGAACATTTTTTTTCCCGGTCCCAAAAGTGTTCACTAAACAGGGGTTTTACTGTATAGTATGTATAGAGCGGCGTCAGTTCTCGAGGCTCCGTTCGCATGCTGGACGTAAAGTAAACGTCGCACACACACAGAGAATTACACAATATTTGTTCATGTATGTAGAAACATAGCGTCTGAGAGAAAAAAAACAGAAACTCGCACAAAACACACATATAACACCGTTTGATAAAATACTTAACGCCTTAGTGTATATAACGTGGCCACAAAAAATAAAAAAAGTTGCTTGTGCAGGTAATTCACCGTGAAAATGTTTTCGGGTATGTTTTGTTTGTTATGAGTTTGTGGCAGGGGTGTGTAACGTAGAAAAGGACTAAAATTCAGCGTTCGACTTGACATTTGAAGTTCTTTAATTTTTTTTTTTAAAATTGAAGTCAGTTAAATGGAAAATCTGCGAGGCATCAGTATTCAGTGTTGTCCTTCAGATTCCCACGGGATATTTTTTTGGGCGCGTATTCCGTGTACTGCCCGCGCTTTTAACCACCCGGTACGCGCTTTTACTGACCTCGGGAGAACTTTGAAAGGGCAGCGCTTACCCTAGGGAGTGTCGTGAGAGGGAGTTTTTTTTTTTTACTTTGGTATTTCCACGGTTAAAAAACAGTGTTGTTGATTGCTGTGTCGGGTGTCATAGATGTGTAGGGATGCGATCACATGACCGTGTATGAATGCTCACCCTGTGCTGTGGAGTTTGATTAGATACTCTTCATTTGGTGCAGATTATACGAATGTATGCACAACAGGAATAAAAGTGTGAATTTTCTTTAAAAAAGGTTTTTTTTTTTGGTTATTTCAGACAGTTTTCTATGGGAGTGCATATTTCATAGAGGGGGTGAAGATTTCATAATGAAATTCTCACCCCCCCCCCCCCCGGTGAATATTCCATGGGGGTGAATATTTAATGTCACACCGGTGCTGCGTGACATGTGAACGCCCCCTTCCCTCTCCCCCCCCCCCCCTCCCCGGATAAATAACGTGAGAAACTGCATCACAGCGGGAAGACGCAGTGGCTTATAAGTGGGGTTATGGACTCCAGTGGAAACAATTACCAGGGCAAATGTGATTAGCAATTGAAGGGTTCCGTGCACAAACCTGTTATGTTGAGATAACATGTTTGTGCACTGAGGTATATTTGAGTTCCTGGAGTCCAGATCTATCATCTGTAAAGTTTCCACCGATGAAATATGCTTAGAAATGGTCATCAAAACATGTTAAGTCTTGTTTGAAATGAGAAATCGGGTGCACAATAATGACATGCCGAGATAACAGGTCTTTACCATTAAAATTTTGAAATTTTCCCGGTTGCACAATCCTGTTAAGTTGTGTTAACATGTGAATAACATCAGAGATAAAATGTAAACAATGCAGAATTCTCGGGTGCACAAAAATGTTATCCCTTGTTGAAATGTAAATATTTACATATAATACTTCAGCTGCTGATAGGTTTCTGTTAAAAATTATCGCGCATTACACTTGTAACTATGACCTCCTCCGTCATGGTCAAGGTCAAAAACCGGAAGTTGACCATTAACACGTAAACGGTTAGAGAAAGAGCGATTTTGAGCTTATTTTCGACCCTTTGAGCCTAAAAGACGTTATATAAGAGGTACCTCGGTGACCTTGACCTCCTCCGTCATGGTCAAGGTCAAAAACCGGAAGTTGACCAGTATCTCGTAAACGGTTAGAGATAGGACGATTTTGAGATTATTTTCGACCCGTTGGGCCTAACAGACGTTATATGAGATGTACCTCGGTGACTTTGGCCTCCTCCGTCATGGTCAAGGTCAACAAGCATGTCCAAGGACATGACCCAGCCGAGTTGCCAAACAAGCATTAGAGAAAAACCCTGAAACGAATACTGTTAGGCCGTAAAATGAAGAACTTTGTTTCTGAGCGTAACTTTTCCATACTTTTAATACACAAAAACGAGTTTTCCCGGGTGGAAGCTACCCGAAAGGGGATGTTGGACAGGTTGGGTTTTGACGATTCACGTATTTACCGACATTTAGACAATTTCACAAATTTTTCAAATTTCCAACATTTCGGCATTTTTTGTCCTTCGCGAAAAAAGTCCAGGTGGAGAAACACCTAAGAAACGTTCAATTAAAAATTTATAACTATTTGAAATTGACTGAGAATGGTATGACAATTCAGTTATTTACTACCATTTATTCCATTTTTTGCCAAACTTCAAAGTTCCGCCATTTCGGCAGCTTTTGGCGAATCGCGAAAAAATAGCCTGGTAGGCGAAACCCTGGGGAACATCCCTGCGTAACATTTAAACGATTGGAGTAAAACTGTAGGAGGAGTAGTATTTTAAAAATGGGTCAAAATGGGCAAAAAAAGTGCCGCCATTTTGTCAGTTTTTCGTCAATCGTCAAAAAAGTAATAGGCAAGTGGGGGACCATCCAGGGAACATTCCTGCTTAATATCAAAACGATTGGAGCAAAACTGTAGGAGGAGTAGCATTTTAAAGAAACAGTTTACGATACGCACATACATTCAAGCCCCCTACAGTGATACGACTAACCCAGTCCGACCGAGTCGGCTGGGTTAAAAACCGAGAGTTGACCATTATCTCGAAAACGGTTAGAAAACTGAATTTGATTATTTGTACCCAAAACAGATTACATTATATTTGCTTCGATGTACTCGTTCAAGATAATAATTCGGCAGCTGATAATTATGTCGAAAAACGCAAAATGTGTCTTTGACCAGATATATTGTACCATTGTAAGTGGGTGCCATTGCCGTTGAAGCTAGAAAAGCCAAACTTGGCACATATATAAACGACGATGTGATCTGAGGCACCCGTTAAAAATTTTTGACCTTCACTTTGATGGTCAAGGTCAAATCGCGAAAAACGTTATTTAAGAAAAACAATGATTTATCTCGAAAAGGGTGAGAGATACAGCAATTTTGACCTCATTTTCGACCTCCACCCCCTATACGACGTTACGTAAGGTATAACTTCCGGTTTCCTTGACCTCCAGGTCACTTTCGAGCCCCAAACCGGAAGTTGGCCTTTATCTCGAAAACGGTAAGAGATAGAGCAATCGGTTTCCAGACATATCCTCCAAGACTGCTGAAGCTAGACCAATCAAACTTGGCACATGTATGGAGGGTCATCTGAAGTGGTGCACCTGACAAAAATTTTTTACTTTGACCTTACCGGTATAGTTGGCAGTATTTAGTAGGATGTTCTACATTCAGACATGTGAAAATTGTTAACAAAAATAGCAATATCATCTACCTTCCGTTTTAAGTTATCATTCCAAGTGGGGTCTAATTCGCTGTGCAAATTTCCGTCTAGTTTTGCATTAAAATTATGTTGGATAAACCGACGTAAAATGATCCTTCCTACAATGTCGGCTTAGAGGGTTCCACTTTATTAGAATTAACTATAAGAATTAACTGTTTGTCGGTCCTTGATTCTGGTCAGTGATGGGAGGGGGGGTGTACGCATTAAAACTCCGGGAAACAAATATAACAAGCCATCGTCGAAGGCGCAGACCCCAACCGGACACAACAACTTCAATATATATATTTTTACTGTGCAAGGTATCAAATGCCTAGGATTAATAGTATCGGAGATCTCGCGTGGGAAGCACCCAAGTCTTAAACTGCAGTTATCTCAAAAGATCACAATTTTTGACAAGTCACCATTTTGGTAATTTTTGGCCGATTTGAAAAATAACATGACGTTGTACAACTTCAATATATATATATATATATATATATATATATATATATATATATATATATATATATATATATATATATATATATATATACATATATATTCACTGTGCAAGGTTGTATATGCCTAGGGTAAATAGTTTCGGAGAACTTGCGTGGAAACAAAATAGCAGCCAAAGTGTGACAGACGGACGGACAGACAGACGGACAGAGGGCAATCCTATAGACCCCCTGCCCCTGGCCTCTCCGGTTCGGGTCTAAAAATTTACTTAAACTTGTTTGGTTGCGATGGAGATTAGGGGGTGGTAGTGAAATAACGTTAATATAGAGTAAATGTGATTATTTTCTCAAAACATGCTTTTTAAATGTCTAAAACCAACGAATACGTATCTAACGTGTTTTCCAGTAACTGGAAATCATTATTTTTATCATTTGTGGGGCGACTCACATAAAACAGCGTTACTTTTGGTCATGCATACAAATATGCATGTTTTTGCACCCTAAGTAAAACCGACTTTTTACATGTTATCTGGACATTTGTTTACATGTTAAGTCGGAATAACAGGACTGTGCACCCTAAACGACATTTTCACTGTGAATGCTATGCCGTAATACCATGTTGATTTTTAAAGTTTTTCTTAGTTTTCTGGCACATTTACACATAAAAATTGCTTTTTTATAGCTTATCGTGTTTCTCAAGCAGTGACAAATCTGGAGATACCTCATTTATTAAAATTGGTCAGACAATAACAATCACAGACTTAAAATTCAGATTTTGCAGTTTTCCGAACTTTAAGAGCGATTTTCTCGAGTGCTGTTAACCCTACATAACAGGTTTGTGCACGGAACCCTTCAATTAGTGAACGTGATGGGTTGGAATCACACGCATCGATTGGCTCCCAAATGATTGGTCAAATCCTCAGACACACTTTGATCTAACCCTTTACCAGCACTCCACCGCCCCCCCCCCCCTTCCTCACCTCCCCTCACCCTAGACATAGCAGCCTTCGATTTGAAGTGCATTCTGGCAAAAAGCAAATTTTCTGTTGTCGTATATGTTGTCATATGGTCATGCCATTTACAGCCCCCCTTCCCCTCCCCCCTCCCCCCTCCCCCCCCCCCAAAAAAAAGTAAAGGGAATATAGGAGGCATTCCAAAGCCTCGTGGATGCTTTGTGAGTGATAACGTAATTAGTAGCCGCAGGAAAGTGGCAGGCGGTGAGTAAACATTTGCAGACTGCCGTGTTATAGAGCGTACACCTGTTTGTACAATGGACTGAGGTGTAAACAAAGGATTACCCGCTTCTCCTGGCAAAAAAAGACTTATCTGTCATGTCCTGGATCTCTCAGCCCTTCTGGATCCACAAACAAGTATCACAGATAGCGAAACTTCGAGCTCGTAACTCGCACATGAAGGATGTGTGGAGAAACAAGTTATCCGTCCTGAGCTTGTAATGCTTAACTGGTGTTACAAATGGTTATCAGTTAAATATACAGAGCTGCTTCGTAGCGTATCTCTGGCTTCCCTTCTGAACGTTTCAGTGTTAAGAGGATAAAAAATAGCAGATTTTTATGTGCCATTGTAATAAGAGGATTGTTTAGCGAAACGTTAGTGCCAGTTACTAAAAAATACTACCCATAAAAAAAACGGGTGGGGAAATGTGTTTTGTCACTGCATCCGTGTAGATTATAAAGTGATTCACAGGAAATATCAGGCATGTCAACAGGCTGCCAGTCTATGTTTGTTTAAACTCGGTGGCTTGATGGCATATCGGGATCACCGGGGGAGGCAGTGAGTTTCTGATCCCCGCGAGCACAGAGGTGTGTATTGCGGGATTCTCTCTGTGGAGGCATTTATATGGATTCGTTTTTAGCGAGGTATTTAGTGGCTTCTACAGGTGAGTAAAACGGCGAACTCGAGAAAAAAAAAAAAAATAAAAAAATAATAATAATAATAATAATAATAATAATGGGGTGGCGGTTAGCTTAGTTGGTCTGGTGATCGCAAGGTCCCGAGTTCGATTCCAGCCCGGGGTGGTAAGAAGTTGATTGACGTTCGCTCCAGTTGCCTTAGCTAAGCGAATGCGGTGGGTTAGATCACCTATAACGGAATGCAAACTTGACACCCATTGAGGCTTTCGGCCATCCCTTAAAATAATAATAATAATAATAATAATAATAATAATAATAATAATAATAATAATAATAATAATAATAATAATAGAAAAAGGGAAAAAAATCTGGATGGTGAAGCATTTGTAAGTGCCAGCGTGTATTGAATGTGGCTGATAACTCCTGTGTGTGCTGTGAATCGAGGGTCGTCAGCCCCTTTTTTTGCCGAGGTTCCGGGTTTGCATAAGTAAGACCACAATACAAGCACTTGTTACTAACGACGGATATACTTGGTACTGACCCCTTGGTACTGATGCCGTGGTATTTGTGCATGGTGATAGTTGCTGCTAGTACCTGTGGGTGATGCCTGATACTGGTACTGGTACCTGTTGTTGATACTTGCCACGGGTACTTGCTGATGCTTTGCGATGGGTACTTGTTGGTGATACTACTACTGTTGCCGTTGTCTGAAATACATTGCTGCAATTAGATAATCACAGTCTCCATAGCCAACCCGCATAATCGCGTAACGCTGGTTGGTGTCACCCGATGCTGTATTTTGGGGTTTGGTGGGCCTGGTCAAAGTACTTCTTCTTTGCGGCCTGGGCAATTGTGCTGTTGCACTGTGCTGTCGACTGTATGTGCAGAAGTTGGGCGATAGCGGACAATAATAATAATAATAATAATAATAATAATAATAATAATAATAATAATAATAATAATAATAATCGAAAAACTTACAGGGGGTCAAAATTCCATAGAGGCGGTCAATATTACATGCCCAAAATTTTGTGACCCCCCCCCCCCCTCCCCGGTCACATCTTATGTTTAGGGGGTGGGGGTCAAATCTACATATCACACCGGGAATCTGGTACAGTGACCGTCAGTGGCGACGGAGAGGTTTCAGTATTCCGCCCGTTTTTTGTGCTTGGTGACGCAAGCTTAAACTGCATTGTGTGGTGACGTAAGCCAAACGGTTACATGAGCCCCCGAGTTTGGTGACGTAAGAAGGCTTTGTTGATGGTGTTTGTGTGTGTGTGTTGGGTGGGCGGTGTGATATGCGTGCTCGGAAGGTCAAGGGGAGGTCATTTCCATCTCACCAACAACTTCTGACACCATTTTCTGCAAGGGGCGTGACGTAACAGCAGAGCGCCACAATGACGCGTGATGTAATAGCAGTGTGCCACAGAAAGTCGTGACGTAATGCACAGATCACAGCATTCAATTATGTGCATGCGTTGACATTTCTGGGCGGTTGGTTTCTCGCCTGTAGATATGTGTCGCCTGTAGATATGTGTCGCCTGTAGATATGTGGTATGGCGTATAAATACAAGAAAACTTCATCATAAATACCCTCTTGATGTGCACAAAATAGCGCCTTACTATTTCTGTGTATACATTTTACACCCCCCCCCCCGCTCCCGCCTCCCCCCCCCCTCCTACCGCAGACAAGAACGGGCCACCCCAACCCTCCCATTTATAGGAGGAGAAGTATGTAGACTTTAGAAAGTGAACCTTTTATAACT